>JAINUV010001389.1:0-269313 GCA_020205505.1 Panax japonicus | reverse complement strand
TCAGAGAAACATGTCTTCCCATCATCTTTGGTATTCTTAACAAAAATTCCATATTTACGAATAAATATTTAGTGTTCAAAATTCAATATATTTTATTTATATATATTAAGCTATATGTCTCACCATCACGTTTTAAAGAGAGATAGAGAGACATAAAATGGCAATTAATGAATTATCATTGTAGTGGACACGTTTTACTTGTTATTTATTGAATTTTTAATTTATTAAATTATTCTAATAATTAATTTATTTTAAAATTAGTCATTTCGTTAAAAAAAGTAAACGAACGTTAATTTTTTCTCAGCAAAACTAATGAATTATCCATTGTAGTTGACACGTTTTACTGATTACACAATGAACTTTAATTTTTAAAGTTACCCCAAAACACTAATTATTAATTATTATTTTGAAATTGGGCCATTTTGTTAAAAAATGAATAGACATTAATTTTTTATCTACATGGCTCTAGAAAAAATATAATATCAAAAATATTACTTATGTGGTAAAATAATAAAACTTGAAGTGAAAACAAAAAACAAAATTTTGAGTACTCGGATCTCGGATATTTAACAATAGAAAAAATTTCGTAGCGAATGGAAAACAATGCATCAACAACATAAATAAAAGTGTGGTAATTGGAACTAGCCACCTCTTCCATCTGCCTTGAAATTCTATCTGCATCCACTCATAAAAACTTAAGTTTTTATCAAATCATAAATATAATCCCAACAAAATTAATTTAACAAAATATTACTACTACGTGTGTATACATATACACATAGATATAAAGAGAGATTGGAAAATGGGTGGACCTTGTGGACGCGAACGAGAGTGATTGAGACGAGTTCAGAGACATAAGACTGCTGAGAGTTGGAGGTGATAGGGATGAAACATATTGCAACACCATTTAATTCATCTGTTGTCGGTTTCCTTCGGGATTGCAGACTCCATTCTTAGTATTTAATACTTGAACTAGTGAAACTCAACTTCAATTTTGGGTACGACGGATCTCTAATTTTCATATTTTCAGAGAAAAAAAATACACAAATCTATTGATCTAGACAGAAGGGGAAGAAGAGAGAATAAATCAGATTATTTTATTTATTTCTTTTTCAAGTTCACGTAGGATAAATAAAATTGAAATAATGATACAAAGATAACAAAATGACTCAATTTCAAAATACTAATTAGTTTACTGGGGTAATTAAAAAAATTAAAAGTTAATAGTTGTAATCAGTAAAACGTGCTAATTCTTAGTTTTGTTGATAAAAAATTAACGTCCGTTTAATTTTTTTAACGGAATAACATAATTTCAAAATAATAATTAATTTATTAAGATAATTAAAAAAATTAAAATTTAATGGTGTAATCAATAAAACGTGTCATTTACAATAAATAATTAATTAGTTTTGCCAGTAAAATATCATAATAACTAAAATGAGTATAAGTTCCTCCACCAACATCTCATGTAAAAAGAAATCTCAATAAAACGAACACTCGGAGAAGATAACAGTCCCCATGAAAGAAATATGCTTTATTACTTAGTGCAGTAACTTAAACTCACAACATAAACTTAATTACTTGGATGTAGTTTTTGTAGCAGACGGTGACACAACCAGGATGGACCAAATAATCCCAAAATAAGGGACACATCTAACATTCAAAAACATTATCCTTTCCATCACCCACCAATCTAAAGAAAACTGTTGGTTGGGAAAAAAACATGACCATATATATATATATATATATATATATATATATATATATAGAGAGAGAGAGAGAGAGAGAGAGAGAGAGAGAGAGAGAGTCCGGATCAGGTCCGGACTCCCGAATTTTAACAAAATTTGAACATTTTTTTTTGCTTTTTTTTTAAAAAACAACTAAAAAAAAATTATGGAACTTGAATTTTTACATAATACAATGTTTTGGGTGTGATTTGGATACGTATAACAAAATATGTCTGTACAGACTGTACATACATTGGTTGGTGTAGGTATTAAAAACACACCCAAAACACTGTATTATGAAAAAAATTTAGTTTCATAATTTTTTTTTTAGTTGTTCTACAAAATAAAAATAAAAAATTGGGTCCGGACTCCCGGACCTGACCCGTGTTATATATATATATTATATATATATATATATATATATATATATATATATATATATATATATATGAAATTTTAACTAGACACACTTGGAAGGGGGTTGAATAAGTGTAGGAGTAATCTATGATCAACTTTTAAAAGCTATTAATTTAAGGCTACTAAAATGATTGAAATCAGTTTACTGAATTAATATAGCCTTTTGAATAAAATACTTGATGTTAAAGAATTATCTAAATATAATGCAAGTAGTCAAATTAAGATAATTAATTAACTTATGTGATTTTAAAGTAAAGCAAATACTAAAATCAACACCAAGATTTTTTACGTGGTTCAACTATTACCCTCTATGATAAAAGCCTAGTCCACGTCTAATACCAACTAGTATTGGAGACTCACTTTATTTATTTCTTTATAAATAAATACTGATTACACAACAGATTCAAAAATTAATAAACAATTAATTTCCCTTGAGCTCTCTTGCTAAGCCTATGCACCCTTTAAGCACCTTTGCATCCTTGAACCTGTTTGTAAACTATTTTTCTAATCCACCAGGATTAAAACCTTTAGACTACACTTAGTCTAACAATACAAAAATCAATAAAATATAGAGATCTATGATCAATGCAAGAATAATCAATTTAAGAATTAAAGGCTCAACTATATGCAATGATCAAGTAGCACAAAATAAGCAATTAATTTCTTACCGAATATCCCCTCAATAAATACCAGAAATTAAACTGCTTAGCTTCTCAAGAATTGCACTTGAACAAAATAAGATTGCTTTATAATAATAATAATCAGTGCAAGTATAATTCGTGAGTTCTGTATTTTTCAAGATATGCAAACACTAATTTATAGCCCATATAATATTACCGTTAATAAGGATAAGTCTTGTTTATTCAAAATTTCAACGGTATACAACTCCAACGACAAAGGTAATACTTATCCAAATAACAAACCAGACTTACATTTAGTGTTTGAGATAAATATAACCAACCCTTTATGTAGATAACCCACTTTCAAGAAATAACTTTGACTTTATCTTTCTCTATTTCCAAGTGGCGTAAGACACCAAAAGGTGTAACAGTCTTTTTCCTTTTTCCAATACTCAAGGTTACCCCAATATCCAAGATAATCATTATCATTCCTTGAGACCCGCACATGCAACAAAGTCTAGCTGCCGTCCTTTAGTTATTCTAGGAAATCATGATTACATGCATACATATCACAATCCACCTTTTTATCTATATATCCACATGTAATCCAAGTGTGTGAATTAAATATAATTTGCATGCTAAACACGGATAAAACATTTTTCATAAAATCATTTAAAAACATTTTTCATCTAAGACGTATAATAATAATGCAAATAATGTCCTAAAGCCTTTAAATGAAAAATCAATTATTATGCAATTAATCTTACATTTTTCTCCTAGAAAAAGAAAACATTCTTCCTTCACTTGAAGATTCCACCAACATTCTTTTATCAACAAATACCTGAAACGTCATAAAACAATTTAGTACTTGAACATTTCATCATCAAAACATAAGGCTAGAATATGACTAAGTCAACATTCTCCCCCTTTTTGATGATGACAACCCAAAATTGTTTAAGTCTCATAAATTCCCCCTGAATAAATGCATAACATAAATTTACTCCCCCTAAATCCATGCACCAATAACATTTCAGGATACTGAAATGTGAAATTCAATTTTAAGTAAATTTGTTACCTGCAGTAATTGTTAGTTCATCAAATATCAACATATTACTGCAAATATATCAAATATTTAAAAACTCAAATTAAACATAAGTCCTTTTTGGTGAAACACACCAAACCAAAACCAACATAAAATTTTAAAACTCAAGTCTTTAAAAATAACCCCAAAATAATTTCTAAAATTCTCCCCCTTTTTCATCAAACAAAAAGTAAAAGAGCCATCAGTCGAGGTCTACCACTGCTGCACGTTGAGCATCACGTTTAGTGAAGTAAGGACGATGTTGTGCCCGGTGAATCCTCTCAGCAAGGGTAAAATCAGTAGCAAATTGAGGAGGTCTTGGAATGAAAGTTCCAGGGGGTAAAGGCACGTCAAGGAATTCTCCTTGATACTCGGCCAACCAATTGCAGTGAACCCATTCCGTAACTGTAGAATGTTTACGCTGCATATGGAGCTTCGATCCCACATCATTGAAACGGGTAGACATAAACTCGGCCAATTCTCCTACCTGATGACTGACAAACTTGATCTCCTGACTTAACTGACAGGAATTTCGATTAAGCCTTCGCTGCATAACTTCTGCCAAAACAGTGGTTTGCAGCTCAAAACCTGCCTGTAAGTCAATAAACTCGTCTTCAAGATTGTTATACATTTTGTTAATCTCGGGAGCACCCAAAGGCAATTTGCCTTTCTAAAACATAGACATACGGGTGTTAAGGCCAGACAGCTCAGCTTGTATTTTTTCTTGATTACTCAGTACCAGTTTCAACATGTCAATTATTTCAGAAGAAGATTGATTATGGGGCTGAACAGAAGATGAGGGAATTGATATTGGAGGAGCAGAATTCTCAGAAGTAAGACGAACAAATTGACCATCAATTAAAGTGATACGAAAAAGCTTTAAAGTGTTGGCACTGAAGGACTCATTCACCACAACAGAGAGTTCATTTTCAAAGGATATTTTAAAGTGATTGAAGAAAGTGGTGAGAGTAGCACTATATGGCAAACAAGTCTTTGTTTTTCTCAGACAACTTGTCATTTGATGAAGCAACATTTGGGCTAAATTAAAAGACAAACCTTTTAAAATCATGGCAACAATGTTTAAATCCTGATAAGTAAAATCAAAACTACCACCTAATCGAGGTAAAAGATTAAACCGAACAAGATGATGAATCACACAAGCAAGGGGAGAGACATCGACAGTTTTTGGAGTAAAAACATCACTCAACAAGGGATTATCCATGACAATTTTTAATTGTTCCAAAGGAGAAAAAGGGGAATGAACAGCTCCTTTTCGAGTAAATGGACAATCACCGGTAAATGGAATGTTTAAAATGCTACCGAAGTCCATGACAGTGAAATACAAAGACTTTCCCTTAACAAATGAAGTATAAAACTCCCCATGACATTCCAGATTAGTATAGAACTGTTGAACTAATCTGGGATATGCAATAGAAGGAGGAAAGAGCATGGAAGAGATACCACAAGACTCAAACAAATTTTTCAAAGGAGACTCATGAAAAAGATTTGATCCATCAATTTTTCATAAACCAACTGTTTTGGAAAAATGACAGTTTTAAAACGTACCTCATAAGCATTACTCCTAAAGAAATTTTCAGGCAGATCAGAAGACAGAGTAAGGTTTACCTCATAGGAGGAGGTGAAACGTCCGGCTTGGAAGACCGAGTCTGACGTCGCCTAGAGGGTCCGGTGGATTTCGTCAGTGACGGACTAAAAGTGGAAGCATCAGACGCCGAAGAGTCCAAATACTCTTCCTCTGACGACACAGCCCTCTTCATTTTCTTTTTCCAGCGAGATGGTCCGGCATTGGAGTGGGGAGGAACTGTGGTATGTTCATCATCAGAATCGATAAGTGATCGTTTGTTCGTACGTGTTTTCATGGTGATGAAAGAGTTCAGTTGAAGACTAGATGAGGCGTAAGAAGAAAGAGTAAAAATAAGAGAATAGAAAGAGAGTGGAAAGATACAAAGTATATAAAAGTGAATGAATACATGCATCATGAAATCTTTCGCATTCGTACGACTCTCAAAACCTTACGTCTCCCAAGAAACATATCTGACTCGTCTTTACAATTTTCAAAAAAAATAATGATGAGATGCATATACGCATACGTCTCCCAATAAATCTTTCAGCCGACCGGTCTTTTCGGTTTCCAAAACTAATTATGATATATTCCTTGATTCTCGCGTCCATAAATTAAGTGATCAGCCGAAAACATAATTATCCTAATTAATAACAGTTAATACGATTTACATGCAATATTATGATAAAAATATCATGCAGTACACATCCCAAGTTCTCTACGTAACATGCAAAATCTATATTCACTCAAAGGTTTAGTAAGAATATCTGCAATTTGATTTTCAGTTGGAATAAAAATTAATTTTATTAAAGCTTTTGAAACATTGTCTCTTAAAAAATGACGCCTAACTTCTATATGCTTTGTACATGAATGTAATATAGGATTTTTAGATATATCTATAGCACTTGAATTGTCACAATAAATAGGCACACAATCACATAATATGTCAAAATCACATAGAGTTTGTCTCATCCATAAAATTTGTGAACAACTTTCTGCAACTAAGTATTCACCCTCAGTAGTTGAAAGAGCCACTGAGGTTTGCTTTTTACTATGCCATGACACGAGACTTTGTCCCAAAAAAGTACAAGCACCCCTCGTACTTTTTCTATCAATTTGACATACTGCATAGTCAACATCTGAATAGCCAATTAGTTCAAAATGATTGGAAATTGGATAAAACAACCCTAAATTTATTGTACCACTTAAATATTTCAAAATCCTTTTAACAACATTTAAGTGTGATTCTTTTGGTTTAGCTTGAAACCTTGCACATAGACAAACACTATACATTATATCGGGTCTAGAAGTAGTTAAATATAGTAAACATCCAATCATATCTCGATATTTTGTTATATCTACATCAATACCTTTCTCATCGGTGGTGAGTTTTGTTGATGTGCTCATTGGTGTACCTTTCGAGTTAGATCCTTCAAAGCCAAATCTCTTGAGTAGTTCTTTTGTGTATTTGGTTTGATGGATGTAAATGCCGTCCTTTGTTTGCTTGATTTGAAGTCCCAAAAAGTAGTTGAGTTCACCCATTAAGCTCATATCAAATTATTTATGCGTACACTTGGAAAATCACTCACAAAGAAAATCATTAGTAGCACCAAATATTATATCATCTACATATATTTGAACAATAATAATATCGACATTTTTATGCTTAATAAACAATGTAGAATCTAACTTACCTCTAACAAACCCATTTGATAAGAGATACTTACTCAATCTTTCATACCAAGCTCTTTGAGCTTGTTTCAAGCCATAAAGAGCTTTCTTTAGCTTGTACACATGATTAGAATACTTTTCGTGTTCGAATCCAGGAGGTTGCTTTATATATACCTCTTCATTAATGTATCCATTGAGGAAGGCACTCTTTACGTCCATTTGATGAAGCTTAAACTTTTTGTAACAAGCAAATGCTAACAGAATTCTAATTGATTACAGCCTTGCTACTGGTGCATAAGTTTCATCATAGTCGATCCCTTCCTGTTGATTATATCCTTGAGCTACCAATCTAGCTTTGTTATGAATGATTGTGCCGTGTTTATCAAGTTTGTTCTTGAAAACCCATTTTGTACCAATGATGGAAACATCTTTGGGAGGAGATATAAGTTCCCATACTTGACACCTCTCAAATTGTTGAAGTTCTTCTTGCATTGCCAATAGCCATTTCTCATCAATTATAGCATCCTTTGCATTCTTTGGCTCAACCTGTGACAAAAATGCAGAGAATGCACAGTAATTTTGTAAACCTCTCCTTGTGGTTATACCTTTATCGATATCTCCAATAATATTTTCTAGAGGATGATTCTTGATGTATCTAGTTGTTCTTGGCATTTGGATATTATGCATAACTTCCTCTTGATCATTAGACTCATTTTCAGCATCCTGCAAATCTTCAAGTTCATGTTCATGCTGATCATTCATTTCAGGTTGCTGAATTTGTTCATTCGGTCTCCTGTTTTGTTCATTTTGGTTTGCTGAAATGTTGACTATCTCCAAATTACCTGTATCATCTTCACTTTCTTTTGGAAGATCATTGTTAGTCTCATTAAAAGTAATATGAACAGATTCTTCCACACATGACTTTTTAATATTGAAGATGCGATAGGTCTTACTATTTTGAGAATAACCAATAAATATTCCTTCATATGACTTAGCATCAAATTTTCCCAAATTGTCACTTGTATTCAAAATGAAGCATTTATAACCAAATATTTTGAAATAACTTATGTTGGGAATTTTATTATTTAAAAGTTCATATGGTGTTTTCAAAATAATAGGACGAATGAGTACTCTATTTAAAACATAACACGATGTACTTACAGCTTCGGCCCAAATTTCTTTGGCAGATTACTTTCTTGTAATAGAGTTCTAGCTGTCACTTGTAGAGTCATATTCTTCCTTTCCACCACTCCGTTTTGTTGAGGAGTCCTTGGTGCTGAGAATTCATGGCTAATACCTCTTTGATCACAAAAGGTTATAAAATCTTTTTGAAATTCAGTGTTATGATCACTTCTAATTCTAATGAGTTTGAAACTATATTTTATTTCAATTTTTCTTATTAATCTTTCAAACTCTTTAAATGCTTCATCCTTTGTTCTCAAGAATAATACCCATGTGTATCTAGAGAAGTCATCTACTATTACAAAAGCATAAAACTTACCATTTATACTAGAATGTCTTTTAGGTCCAAATAGATCACGATGAAGTAGTTGTAAGGGAGAAGAAGTTGATACCATGTTATTTGCCGTAAATGATGTTCTTACTATTTTTCCAAGCTGACATGGAACACAAATTCCCTTCTTTTCATATTTGATTTTCGGCAACCCTTTGACAAGATTCTTTGAGGATAGTTTCTTGATTAAGTCCATGTGAACATGTCCCATCCTCTTGTGCCATAAATTAGCCTCATCTTGTACAGATGCTAGACAAAATTCTTTATCTTGTTGTTCAAAGTCAATATTATATATATTTCCTTCTCTTTGTGCAACTAAAGTGATATTGTTAGTTCCATGAGAAATAGTGCATTTTTCTTTATCAAAACTAACTTGGTGACCATTATTCATTAATTGACTAATACTAAAAAGATTAAATTCAAGTCCATTAACAAGGTGTACATTATCAATATTTATCTTACCATTTCCAATTTTACCTTTTTCGATTATCTCGTAGGTTCGATTATCTCTAAATGTGACTGTACCATTTTTCTTCTTGATTTTTAGCTCCACGAACTTTGTTTTGTCACCAGTCATGTGACGAGAACACCCGCTATCAAGAATCCATTTTTGAGATGGAACTCTAGCTTTTAAACATACCTGTCAAGAAAAGATAGTTCATCTTTTTGGTACCCATACCTTTTTTGGTCCATTTATGTTAGTAGCAAATAATTCGCTCTTTTTAATCCATACCTTTTTAATCTTATTTCATTTCTTAAAGCAATTTATATCTAAATGACCTTTAATACCACAATGTTTGCAAGTTGTGAAAGGAGAGCAATAATTTAAACTAAAACGTGATTTTGAGTTTAACAATTTCATATTACTCTTTTTATTCATTGAATTAAAACCAATTCCTTGTCTTTCAAAACCAGGTCTTTGTTTTCCTAATATAACATTTAGATTTTCTTCACCTTGAACAAATTTAGCAAGAGATGATTTTAGTGAGTCTATTTCTTTTTGAAGTTCATTATTAGGACATGTTTTAATAGGAGATTTATCACTAAATGCATCAATACACACATCTCTCATTTTTAACTCATTAATTAATTTTTGGACTTCATTATTTAAGAATTTCACCTTATTGAAAAGTATTTTATTAAAGTTGTCTAAATAACCAATCTTTGCAATCAAAACCTTTTCTTCTTGACATGTGGATTCCTTTTCAATTTATTTCTTTTCATCTATTAGTGAATCTACTTCATCCATTAATGTATTAACTAATCCTTTTAAGCTTGCATTCTTTTCTCTTAACTTCTTATTTTCTTGTTCTAAAGGATTTAGTTCATTAGGAGATACCTGATTGGATTCACCTTCAACTCCTACGAAACATACTTGTGCTATCTTATCTTTAGCATCGATCTCTACTTCGGATTCTTCATCACTCCAAGTAATAAAGGCTTTGTTCTTCTTGTTGTCTTTGTAGTTGGTCTTCCCTTTATTCTTTAGTTGAAAACAATCTTTCTTGAAGTGGCCAGGACGTCCACATTCGAAGCACGTCTCTTCATTTTGCTTTCCTTTGAATTTATTTGAATTGAAGGTATTTCTCCTCTTGTTTTTCCTCTGTAGTAACCCCTTGAGTTTCCTTGACATCATTGTTATTTCTTCATTAGAGTTATCATCAAGTTCCTCTTCATTATCTGCAGTAAGAGCTAACACCTTTCTTCGAGGAGTTTCCTCCTCATCATCATATCTCTTTAACTGATGTTCATATTCTTCTAGTTCACCAAACAAGGTTAAAGTTTCCATGGAAGAAATAGTAACAGAATCTTGAAGAGTAGTGATTTTAGAAGCAAACTTTTTGGGCATAGCCCTAAGCAACTTACGGTTGATCTCGCTTTGAAGAATAGTCTTGTCTAGCAATTTCAAGGAGTTTATAAGGACTAGAAATCTTGCTTGAGCTAACTTGATGGTTTCATCTTTTTTGAGCTTAAACATTTCATAATCATGCAAAAGCATGCTTAGCTTGACTTCTCAGACTTTTGAAGTACCTTCATGACTTACCACTGAAGTATCCCACATCTCTTTGGCAGTGTTGCATGAGGAGACTTTATCTATCTCGGATTGTACCATGCCGCTGAGAAGTGTGTTCATAGCCTTTGAATCATATGAGACCATGTAGATTTCGGTGGAATCCATTTCTAGCAGAATCTTTGGTGTCCCATCATCTCTTCGTGGAACAACTGATCCGTTCTCCACAACCCACAATTCCCAAGGATCTCTTTTAAGATAGATCCTTATTCGGAATTTCCAGAAGTTGTAATTTTCTGTGCCAAACAGCAAAGGAGGTCTATTGGTTGATTGACCTTCTTGATTGTTATTTTCGAACTGTGCTATGTCAGAATCTTTCCCTAAAAGTCACCTTTAAGACCAAGATAAGTAGAGCCAAGCTTTGATACCAAATGAAATTTTAACTAGGCACACTTAGAAGGGGGGTTGAATAAGTGTAGGAGCAATCTATGGCCAACTTTTAAAAGCTATTAATTTCAAGCTACCAAAATGATTGAAATCAGTTTACTGAATTAATATAGCCTTTTGAATAAAATACTTGATATTAAAGAATTATCTAAATATAATGCAAGTAGTCAAATTAAGATAATTAATTAACGTATGTGATTTTAAAGTAAAGCAAATACTAAAATCAACACCAAGATTTTTTACGTGGTTCAACTATTACCCTCTATGATAATAGCCTAGTCCACGTCCAATACCAACTAGTATTGGAGACTTAATTTTTTTATTTCTTTATAAATAAATAAAGATTACACAACAGATTCAAAAATTAATAAATAATTAATTTCCCTTGAGCTCTCTTGCTCCTTGTGCACCTATACACCATTCAAGCACCTTTGCTTCCTTGAATTTGTTTGTAAACTACTTCTCTAATCCACCAGGATTTAAACCTTTAGACTACACTTAGTCTAATAATAGAAAAATCAATACAATATATAGGTCTATAATCAATGCAAGAATAATCAATTTAACAATTAAAGGCTCAACTATATGCAATGATCAAGTAGCACAAAATAAGCAATTAATTTCTTAGCGAATATCACCTCAAATAATACCAGAAATTAAATTTCTTAGCTTCTCAAGAATTGCACTTGAACAAAATCAGATTGCTTTATAATAATAATCAGTGCAAGTATAATTCGTGAGTTCTGTATTTTTCAAGATATGCAAACACTAATTTATAGCCCATATAATATTACCGTTAATAAGGATAAGTCTTGTTTATTCAAAATTTCAACGGTATACAACTCCAACAACAAAGTTAATACTTATCCAAATAACAAACCAGGCTTATATTTAGTGTTTGAGATAAATATAACCAACCCTTTATGTAGATAACCCACTTTCAAGAAATAACTTTGACTTTATCTTTCTCTATTTCCGAGTGGCGTAAGACACCAAAAGGTGTAACAGTCTTTTTCCTTTTTCTAATACTCAAGGTTACCCCAATATCCAAGATAATCATTATCATTCCTTGAGACCCGCACATGCAACAAAGTCTAGCTGTCATCCTTTAGTTATTCTAGGAAATCATGATTACATGCATACATATCACAATCCACCTTTTTAGCTATATATCCACATGTAATCCAAGTGTGTGAATTAAATATAATTTGCATGCTAAACACGGATAAAACATTTTTCATAAAATCATTTAAAAACATTTTTCATCTAAGACGTATAATAATAATGCAAATAATGTCCTAGAGCCTTTAAATAAAAATCAATTATTATGCAATTAATCTTACATTTTTTTCCTAGAAAAAGAAAACTTTCTTCCTTCACTTGAAGATTCCACCAACATTCTTTTATCAACAAATACCTGAAACATTATAAAACAATTTAGTACTTGAACATTTCATCATCAAAACATAAGGCTAGAATATGACTAAGTGAACAATATATATATATATATATACACACACTAACATACATGCTAAAATTAAGCCACGATCGTTCTTTACATAGTAGTAGTAGAATTGTCTATTTCACCCTATTAAATAGCATCATAGCATGCATGAATTGAAACTAAAATTACCTCATGCCGCTACAAGGTGTATCAGCAGAGCAAGTTAAAATATGAGGACATTTTGATAATTTGCTTTGTTACTAAAGGAATATTACATTGCCGCTATAAGGTGTAGCGATAGAGATTACATTGCCACATATCTCAACCCTTTATTATTATGATCAATGGTTGAGGAGTTGGTTGTTAAAATAGTGTTGTGATATATATATATATATATATATATATATATATATATATATATATATATATATAGACATGATCAAGAGTAGACCTGTTAAGTAGTAGAACTCTCTTAAATAATAGAATTTTATCAAATCGACGTAGTTTTGATAAGACGCGGTGACATTTTTGTAAATACCATTCCACCGCGTATTCACAAAAATGCCACCGCATCTTATCAAAACTACTTCGTTTTGATAAAATTCTATTATTTAAGGCATTCTGCTATTTAAGAATTCTACTCTTGATCCTTTCTGTATATATATATATATATATATATATGCCGGTTCAGGAACGGACTGGTCCGTTAACGAACCAGCTTTTAGCGACGAACAGTCCGTCGCTAAAGACTAGTCCGTTAACGGACCAATACGTTGGAGAATGGGCATATATATATATATATATATATATATATATATATATATATGCCTCTACTTATAAGTACCACCTGCATGCGGGTGGTAAAAAAAATCCTACGTGGCGTTGGGTGCAGTACTAAATATATATAATATATATATAGAGAGAGAGAATTAATGCATAAATCATGCAGGGGAGAGAGATTTCTGTCCTTAAAAATAAAATCCATCATTTGCTTTTGGTTAGACTTCAAATATTATCAATTAGCAATTTTACTCCTTCCTTTCCATTAACAAGATTTACAAAAATTAAAGATGTATTACACTTTTATCTTTACCCCTAAAAATAATTTCCTAATAGTGAAAATTATTTATCCACTGTAATTAATTAATTCAACATTTTTTTTTCTTTTTTGGGTACAAAACTCTATATTTCTATTCCTCGACTTATATATATATATATATATATATATATATATATATATATATATATATATATATATATATATATATATATATTGACAGGTATATAATTTATGAAATTATTAGAGGTGCTAATATTTCTGCAAGTTTGGACATCAAAGCTGCTATGTTATTTAAAAAAATTGTGTTTTGAGGACATCTTTGAATGAATGCTAGTTAAATTTATTATATTATTTTTATTTTTGAAGATATGTTTTTATTTTCTATAAAGTTGCACACTGCATTGATCAAAGTGGAAGTCGAAGAAATGTCATTTCAATATTAGTGCATGGCACAAATTGGCTGTACAAACAAATAAATTACAAACAGAGAGTTCCCAATAATAACTCATTTTAATTATTTTCGGGAATGGTTGGAATTAGTCTATTTAAAATAAAAAAGCACACCCATATAATAATTACTAAATTAGAAATTATTTTTAGGGGTAAAGATGAAAGTGTAATGCATTAATTTTAACTCTATATATACTATATACTACTCTCCCTCCATTCATATATGTAGGTCATTTTAGACTTTTTTCGTTATTTTTAATTATTTGTCGGTTGTGGTTATCTAGGAGAATTGATCACTATTTTTTATAAATTGCCCTTTATTACTCCACCTAATTTTTTGATCCATATTTATGAGATAATGTGAGATGAAGAGTATTATAGACAATTGATAATATAGTTAATGTTTTTCAATTATTTCTTTAATTCTTGTGCACGTGTCTAAAACGACCTATATTAAGAAACGGACAGAGTATTTATTACCTCACCCAACGGCCACGTAGGATTTTCAACAACAGTCGCATAGGATGTTTTTTTACCACCTGCATGCGGGTGGTACTTATTAAAAGGGGCATATATATATATATATATATATATATATATATATATATATATATATATATATATCACAACACTATTTTATGGGCCCCATAACATAATAACTGTCGGATGAAGAAAACGACAAAATTGAGTTTTTATGAATAACGGCATAATCGTTACTGTTAACACTGTTGGAATACTCGGTTGGTAAAGTAAAGTAATACGCGTTTTTGCACAGTAGCACACGGTATTGCACAGTATTTTTTTCAATTATTGATTGTTACGTGAGAAGGCACTACTCAATAATTGTTACAGTAATTATTGTTCAATATTTTATTTTATTGATTAAATAATTGTTGCGTTGATATTTTATATTATTATTATTTCAATAATTATCACTGCACAATATCTCCATTATAAGATCAATAATTCATATTATTTGAATAATATTATTAGATAACATTATTGGCAATGTCTAGAAAGTTCTGTTAAAGAGAGGTTTGGTCACCTAATTGCGCGCCAGTAAGGAGAAATCCTTATCGGAAAGCCCCCTCTTTCCTAGGAACTGCCTGGTTATCATTATTGTGATTCTGTAATATTATTGGGAATAATTAATTATTGATTTATATGATAATAAAATATTTGTTTGATGTGGATATAAATGATGGATTTATTTATGTGGTTATAAATGAAGGAATTAATGTTGAGGTATTTTATCAGTATTTTGTCGGTTTGGAGGTATTAAAAGATCAAATCAGTGTTCTTACAGCTTTATTGTGTGAGTTATAATTTTTAATCTGACCGTTGGATCGTTGTGATTTTTGGATATGTTATATATATATATATATATATATATATATAAGTTGAGTATATGTTCACAAATTTTAAACCGTTAAAAATGAACGAATGATTTGTTATGAATTTTAAGAGGTGACTGATTCGAAAATTAAGTTTATAATTAATTTTGGTAGAAAATTCTAGAAATGGGTGGGCCCCACTTTTGATTGTTAGGGAAGATGGCTGATTTTTGGTGGGTGGAATAGTAGCAGGTAAAGTCATCAGGTAGCATGTCAAGTCTGCTTCAGCGTGCTAATATTTTTCTATAAATAGAGGGCTAAGTTAGAATTGAAAATCACATCAGAATTCATAAGTTTTCTCTCTTTTTCTCTCTATATTTTCGAGCGTATTTTGTGAGTATTTATATACTTGGTGAGTTGCTATTCATCAGTGCAAGTTTCCTTCAGCGTCATATCCGATATTCAGTCAGAATACTACTCTTTTGAGGTAAGGGATAGTAAGAGATTGTAAGGGATTGTAAGGGTTATTATGTTTTTCAGTTTCATAATTTTTCTGACTTCAAAAATTCTGGAAAAATTTGAAATGATAATTTGATGAGTTTTCTAGATTGTGTCCAAAAATGGTGATTTTTGGATGTATAGATTATGAGTTATGAAGTTTATAAGAAAAGACTATTTTAAAAGTAAACCATTATAACTCCTTGTGGTTAACTCCAAAATTGGTAAAAATTTTATTGGGAGTACATGTATATAACAGAAGTATACTCTGTGAATTTTGGAATTTTTGGATAAAATTACAATTTATGATAAATGTCTAAATAGTCGACTGTTTTGGCCATATGAAAAATAGTAAATGATTTTTAAAAATTCTGAGAAAAATATATGTTTAATATGTGACTATATTCTACTAAATCTCAGAAAAGAAAATTTTTGGAACTGATTTGGTATTTTTCATGAAAATGGACTAGTTATGAGTAAATGAATTAAATATGTTATGTGAAGTAAGAAAATTAGAAAATAGGATTTTATGGCTTGAGAATCCTATATGAGGTATATGCAGATTTTTTATGAGGGTTTTGGTTATTAGTGATGAAATCTTATGAGTTTGGCATTTTAAGATGACTAAATGCATTATTTAGTAAAGTGTAAATAATTAAAATAAATTGTTTATAAGTTTAAGAAATGTTATTTCAATATCATTATACGAAATATTGGTATGGATTTTATTGTAGAATTTTTACCTTTTTGTGTCGAGATTACTTTTCATGAATTACTATTCACGAGTTACTATTCATGAGTTACTATTCACAGGTACAAAATTGATTTCTTTTTTCTGACCAAATTATCGTTGATTTATGAATATTGCTCTTGAAATTAAATCCATGTTTTGATCATATTGTTTTTATTACCATGTATAACATTTTTATAATCCTGGTGATGAAATTTCTTTTTGACTTGAGTGTAAAGATGGGTAGATTATTGATATGATCGTGACTATGGGTTCTCTTTGGCCAGTAGTGCAAAGTTGAATCGTTGACTGGTATGATCATGACCATTGAATTTACAATTGAATATTTTTAACTTAAGTGCAAAGATGAATTAATCAACATCTTTATAATTATGGTTTATATAATTCTGAAATGATTATGTATTTCTTTGAGATATGAATATCTTTGGCATGTAGTGCAAAGATGACCTGTTGTTGAATATCTTTGGCTCGTAGTGCAAAGATGACCTGTTGTTAAATATCTTTGGCATGTAGTGCAAAGATAAACTGTTAATGAATATCTTTGGCCCGTAGTGCAAAGATAAATTTATTGGTATGATTATGAACATGAACCGTGATTTGGTATAACCATGATCTTTGATGTTTCAGGTGATGAAAATTATCTTTGTCCTAGATGAGAAAAGGAATTTAGAACTACAATTACGATTATGAGTTATACATGTGATTGTGGATAGGAATTGTTGATTGATGTTACAGGGATAAAACATTGTTGGTGGACTTTTAACATGAAGAAGATAATAGATTTTATGGTCTATTTGACTCTTCTAATGGATTGCTCGTTCTGCTGCAACTATGGTTAAATTTTTTTATCATCTACCATATGTTCTAAATCTCTGATTTATTACTGATGAAGGCTATTGATAATTTAATTATCTTTAGTCACGATATTCTTTACTGGGCTAGTTGTGCTCACCCTTTTGCTTCACAATTCTTTTTCAGGTAATAAGAGTGTAGCTGGGTCGAGTGAGGGTAACGGGGAAATAGAACGGTGGTCTCTAGCTGTGGAGGTTCTCCCTAAGTAGTATAGAAAGGTGTTGTATACATCATTTAGTAGTTATATTTGGTGAATCAAATAGGGTGAGGCGAACCCAATGTTGGAAGGGTGTTTTGCCACTATCATACAAGATGTCTAATGACATACAATCTCGTGTCATCATAAGACAGGGTTGTGCTCATCCACTTGCTGAGTATATCTACGAGCACTACCTATATAATCTTGGAGTTTGTTTGAAGTATAATTCTTAGTTAGAGACAGTGGGGATAATGATATGTCAAGAGAAGACTCACCATTGGAAAGAATATGATAGTAATCTTCTCGTTTTTCTTTGGGGTCTATTGGGTCAACCAAGGATAATTCTGTGGACATATGATATCTATCATAGCCTAAACGCATGGCCTCCCATGTACGAAGGTTTTCTTGAGCACTTCCCAAAGATTCTAATTTCTAAAATAGTTTTTGACTATACCTTTATGTAAGGTGCCATTGTAACGTACTATCCAAGGTTGAGATGAGAGCCACAGTTGGTATATATTTGTATTAAAACTCACAGCATATGTGTTGTTGTATTTTACATAACAATTGTTGTAATAAAGTTTTATTTATTTTTTGTACCATGTATTTGGCGACTCAGAATAGGTTGGGTGGATTGGACCTATTTTGGGGTTGTCACATTTGGTATCAGAGCTTAGGGATATGATCTCTGGCGGAGATCGGGGAATAGAACTAGGAGGGGAGAGATGAGTAAATCCTTCGCTAGTGTGTCCTACCTAAGCTTATTTTTTGGTCAGTCATAATATCGGGATATTATGTGATATGTTAATTTGTTTAATTAACCCTTATTTTATGGCAGTATTTGAGAATGGCTGTTGAGAATGTTAACAATGGAGTGAATGAGATCGTGGGGATACCTCTAATCACCAACCAGGATAATGTGATGTTAGACGAAGAAGGAATTAGAGAAATCTATGTGGTGAGTGAAGAATTGATAGTTGTACCCGAGATGGTCGCAGAGATAACAACAGAGAGTGAGGAAGAAGAGGTACCTGAGGAGAATTTATTAGAGGTATTATATGATCAAAATGTATAATTGAAAAATCGTATTCATGAGTTAAAAGAGCAGGCTGAAGAACGACAGGCAGTCGTGGAGCAAAAGGATGCAACAATTTAAGCTTGTGTTACCCGATATGTGATGCTTGAACAGAAGTATTCTTTGGCAGAGTATAAGATGATAAAGATGGAATTTGAGCTGAAAGAAGAAAAAATTGAACGAGTAAGAATGAGTGATGCATGGGTAAAAGCCACACGACGCGTTGATATTATGGAAAGAGATGTCCGATCTAAGAAGGCTAAAATAGATGATATGTATTTCTCTTTTTGGACAGCAATTGGGAGAACCCAACATCGAGTTTTGCATTACCATGTACACAACGATCAACCTGAATTCGATATGGATCGAAGATTGATGATTCAGATCATGAATCAGGAGTACGACGAGGTAGTTGAGGGAGGAGTATGACCTATAGAAAAGTATATTCCAACTGCAGTGATGACGACAAATGTTACCCCAAATAAGTCAAAGCCGAGTAGTTCAAGGGATAGCGGTTGTCACGACTTCCCAACAAGTGAGGAACCCAAATGAAGTTATCACGGGAGATGAGCAACGGAGAAATCATGATGACCGGTGAGATAGAATCTGAAATGGAAGCAAGGTATTCTCAACTTTTCGAAATACCAAGTACATAAATTTCGGGGACAAAATTTCATAAGGAGGGAAGGTTGTAAGACCCCAACTTTTTAATGAATAAAATCAAATTTCCTCTATTTATTATTGTGAATAATAAGGTGTTAATTTGATATAATGCTTTTGTTATGAGTGAAATGTGAAAAATTTTCAAAATACGCAAGTGGATATAAAATATTTATTTTTGTCGGGGAATATTCGTTTGGCCGTGGAATATTCTTTCTGTCGGGAAATATTCGTACGACGGCGCAACCATTTGTGGGCCCCATAACAGAATAACTGTCGGATGAAGAAAATGACAAAATTGAGTTTTTATAAATAACGGCGTAATCGTTACCGTTAACACTGTTAGAATACCCGGTTGGTAAAGTAAAGTAATACGCGTTGTTGCACACGGTATTGCACAGTATTTTTTTCAATTTTTGATTCTTACGTGAGAAGGCACTACTCAATAATTGTTATAGTAATTACTGTTCAATATTTTATTTTATTGATTCAATAATTACTGCGTTGATATTTTATATTATTGTTGTTTCAATAATTATCACTGCATAGTATTTCCATTATCAGATCAATAATTCATATTATTTGAATAATATTATTAGATAGCATTATTGGCAATATCTAAAATTTTCTATCAAGGAGAGGTTTGGTCACCTAATTGCGCGTCAGTAAGGAAAAATCCTTATCGGAAAGCCCCCACTTTCCTGGGAACTGCCTGGTTGTCATTATTGTGATTCTGTAATATTATTTGGAAATAATTAATTATTGATTTATATGATAATGAAATATTTATTTGATGTGGATATAAATGATGAATTTATTTATGTGGTTATAAATGAAGGAATTAATGTTGAGCTATTTTATCAGTATTTTATCAGATTGGAGGTATTAAAAGATCAAATCAGTGTTCTTACAGCTTTATTGTGTGAGTTATAATTTTTAATCTGACCATTGGATCGTTGTGATTTTTGGATATGTTAATACATATATAAGTTGAGTATATGTTCACAAATTTTGAACCGTTAAAAATGAACGAATGATTTGTTATGAATTTTAAGAGGTGACTGATTCGAAAACTAGGTTTATAAATAATTTTGGTGAAAAATTCTAGAAATGGGTGGGCCCCACTTTTGGTTGTTGGGGAAGATGGCTAATTTTTGGTGGGTGGAATAGTAGCAAGTAAAGCCATCAGGTAGAAGGTCAAGTATGATTCGGCGTGCTAATATTTTTCTATAAATAGAGGGCTAAGTTAGAATTGAAAATCACACTAGAATTTATAAATTTTCTCTCTTTTTATCTCTATATTATCGAGCGTATTTTGTGAGTATTTAGATACTTGGTGAGTTACTATTTATCAGTGCAAGTTTTCTTCAGCGTCATATCCGATATCCAGTCAGAAATACTGCTCTTTTGAGGTAAAGGATAGTGAGAGATTGTATGTTTTTCAGTTTCATAATTTTTCTGACCTTCAAAAATTTTAGAAAAATTTGAAATGATAATTTGATGAGTTTCTAGATTGTGTCCAAAAATGGTGATTTTTGGATGTATAGATTATGAGTTATGAATTTTATGAGAAAAGACTATTTTAAAAGTAAACAATTATAACTCCTTGTGGTTAACTCCAAAATTGGTAAAATTTTTATTGGGAGTACATGTATATAACAGAAGTATACTCTGTGAATTTTGGAATTTTTGGAGAAAAGTACAATTTATGATAAATGTCTAAATATTCGGCTGTTTTGGCCATATGAAAAATAGTAAATGATTTTTAAAAATTCTGAGAAAAATATATGTTCAATATGGGACTATATTCTACTAAATCTCAAAAAAGAAATTTTTTGGAACTGATTTGGTATTTTTCATGAAAATGGACTAGTTATGAGTAAATGAATTAAATATGTTATGTGAAGTAAGAAAATTTGAAAATAGGATTTTATGCCTTGAGAATCCTATATGAGGTATATGCAGATTTTTTATGAGGGTTTTGGTTATTGGTGATGAAATATTATGAGTTTGGCATTTTAAGATGATCAAATGCATTATTTAGTATAGTGTAAACAATTAAAATAAATTTTTTATAAGTTTAAGAAATGTTATTTCAATATCATTATACCGAAATATTGGTATAGATTTTATTGTGGTATTTCTACCTTTTGTGTCGGGGTTACTATTCATGAGTTACTATTCACGAGTTACTATTCACGCTACTATTCACGGGTACTATTCACGAAAAAATTGGTTTCTTTTTTCTGACCAAATTATCATTGATTTGTGAATATTGCTCTTGAAATTAAATCCATGTTTTGATCATATTATTTTATTATCATATATAACATTTTTATAATCCTGGTGATGAAATTTCTTTTTGACTTGAGTGTAAAGATGGGTAGATTATTGGTATGATCGTGACTATGGGTTCTCTTTGGCCTGTAGTGCAAAGTTGAATCGTTGACTGATATGATTATAACCATTGAATTTACAATTGAATATTTTTAACTTAAGTGCAAAGATGAATTAATCAACATGTTTATAATTATGGTTTATATAATTCTGAAATGATTATGTATTTCTTTGAGATATGAATATCTTTGGCCTGTAGTGCAAAGATGACCTGTTGTTGAATATATTTGGCTCGTAGTGCAAAGATGACATGTTGTTGAATATCTTTGGCATGTAGTGCAAAGATAAACTGTTAATGAATATCTTTGGCCCGTAGTGCAAAGATAAATTTATTAGTATGATTATGAACATGAACTCTGATTTGGTATAACCATGATCTTTGATGTTTCAGGTGATGAAAATTATCTTTGTCCTGGATAAGAAAAGGAATTTAGAACTACAATTACGATTATGAGTTATACATGTGATTGTGGACAAGAATTGTTGATTGATGTTACAGGGATAAAACATTGTTGGTGGACTTATAACATGGAGGAGATAATAGATTTTATGGTCTATTTGACTCTTCTAATGGATTGCTCGTTCCGCTGCAACTATGGTTGAAATTTTTTATCATCTACCATATGTTCTAAATCTCTGATTTATTACTGATGAAGGCTATTGATAATTTAATTATCTTTAGTCATGATATTCTTTACTGGTCTAGTTGTGCTCACCCTTTTGCTTCACAATTCCTTTTTAGGTAATAACAGTGTAGCTGGGTCGAGCGAGGGTAACGGGAAAATAGAACGATGGTCTCTAGCTGTGGAGGTTCTCCCTAAGCAGTATAGAAAGGTGTTGTATACATCATTTAGTAGTTATATTTGGTGAATCAAATAGGGTGAGGCGAACCCAACGTTGGAAGGGTGTTTTTGTGACGCCCCCAAAATTAGGTATACATCACCCATCTTGGGTCGCCAAATACATGGTACAGGATTCAAATACAACTTACTAATACAATTGTCGTGTACAATACGACAAAACATAAACTGTGAGTTTGAATACAAATATTGTCTACTAGAGATTATAAAAACTCAAAAGGAGTCCTCATTATAATTATTATCACACTATTTCACAGAATAGTGAGGACTACTAATGCTATCCTCTGGACCATTACTCCGTTCCCTGACTCGTTCCAGCTATGTTCTCATTTCCTGAAGAGAACAGTGAAAGAAAGGGTGAGCTCAACTAGCCCAGTAAGAAATATCATGACCAAGATAATGCAGAATAAATTATCATTAGCCTTCAACAGTGTTAAACTGATAAAATACAGTAAACATCAAGTTTAACTGCAGCGGAACCAGCAATCCATTAAAAGAGTCAAGTAGAAAATAAAAACTACTATCTTTTATGATTTAAAAGGTTTTTCATCACTGTTATAGCTGAGACTCAGCTTAATAAATATTCCACATCATCGAATCACCCCTGCACTACGGCCAATGATATTCTTTAGTATCACGACCACAATTATTCATGCACTACGGCCAAGAATATTTGTGTATTCATTAATGGTCATGATCATGCCAACAACTGTCCATCAATGCACTACGGCAAATGAGATTTTTACCGCATCATTTGTAAAATTACGGTCATGATTACACCGAATAATCCCTGGTCATAATCATACCAAGTCCATCTATGCACTACAGGCCACAGATGACTTTCAAAAATATAAATAAGAGGATGATGACAATGATATAAGAATTCAATAAAACAAGTTCAAGAATTATTTTATCCAGGAATTATTAACGTCCAAATTGTCAACACGATACTGTTTTGTGGTGTAAAATTCAAGAATGCTCAGAAGAATATTTCCATGAAAAGATACTGGATGAAGCGCAAATATCAAGGATATTCCACTAATTTCATGGAGTATAGAAGTCAAAGTTTTATCCAACTGAGTAATACCGAATACAATAACAAAAGGTATCACCATGCATGCGATAGAGACCACACAGACAGATTATTCCAGCAGAATAATAATAAAGGAACCAGGTCAGGTGAAATTCACACCGACAGGATGTTCCAACAGAATAATAAATGCGGAATACTAAATGATGGAACCAGGTCCGGCGTATAGCACAGACATGATATTCCGACAGAAATGTAAAGACGGAATAGTAAATGGAACCAGGTCCGGCATATAGCACAGACAGGATATTCTGACAGAAATATAAAGACAGAATAGTAAATGGATGTCACAAAGTATAGGGTATTCAGCGTATACAGGTTATTCCAACAGAATAACAATGAATGGAATAACATAAGTTCTCTTCAAGAAGAAAGAATAACACCCCTTACGAGTACAACAAATAATATTCCCTACCTTAGAAGAACTGGATATAAGTGAAGTAGCAAAATACTTTTCTTCTTTCTCTCTATAGTTTCTCTCTCTAGAGTTTTAGTGAATTCGTAAGAAATAATGAAGGAATGAGCTTTCTATTTATAGAAAAACTGAGGGTGGCTCTTGGTCTTAACGAAGGGTCAAAATGACTCTTGGTAATATTGAAGAGACAACTACTATTTGTGAAGAGGTAATTAACCCTTGGAACACCGAAGAGGCAGTTAACTCTTGGTAATATTGAAGGGACAACTACTATTGACGAAGGTAACTACTATTGACGAAGGTAATTACTATTGACGAAGGTAATTACTATTGAAGAAGGTAATTACTATTGACGAAGGTAAATACTATTGACGAAGGTAATTACTATTTACGAAGGTAATTACTATTTACGAAAGTAATTACTATTTACAAAAATAATTACTATTTACGAAGGTAATTACTATTTATGAATGTAATTACTATTTACAAAAGAGACTCTTAGATGACGACATATGGCCCCCCATAAATAATTAAACTTATCACCAACGTCTCATAATAGACTCTTTATATACATCAAGGATTGAATAAAAATTACCAGAAATCATTTTATTTTTTAATCAACACATAATTAATCTTTCAACAATTATTAATCATTATAACTTGTCGTCTCAATTATTGTTTAAATAATATAACATATTATACAGATGATACTGTGACAATAATTGAATCAATAATATAAGAGATATGATGCAGCAATTACTGTAGCAATAATTGAGTATAGCTGAGTGACTTCTCACGTAAGCATCAATAATCAATACCGTGTGCTACTATGCAACCACGCGTATTACTGTACTTTTACTACCGAGTAGTTCAACAGTTTTAACGGTAACACCTCCGCCGTTATTTTCATAAAGTATTTTTGTCATTTTATCAATCCGACAATAATTCCGTTGTGGGGTCCACCAATGATTGTGCCGTCGTACGAATATTCCCAGACAAAAAGAATATTCCTCGACCAAATGAATATTTTATAATAACTTGCTTACTTTGTAACATTTATAAATATTACCCACAACTATAACATTATATCAAATCCACACCATAATTTTCAAAAATATAATTCGAGAAAATTAAATATTTATTCATAAAATCTGGGGTCTCACAGTTTTGCCACTATCATACAAGATGTCTAATGACATACAACCTAGTGTCATCATAAGACAGGGTTGTGTTCATCCACTTGCTGAGTATATCTACGAGCACTACCTATATAATCTTGGAGTTTGTTTGAAGTATAATTCTCAATTAGAGACAGTGGAGATAATGACATGTCAAGAGAAGACTGACCATTAAAAAGAATATGATAGTAATCTTCTCATTTTTCTATGGGGTCTATTGGGTCAACCAAGGATAATTCTGTGGACATATGATATCTATCATAACCTAAACGCATGGCCTCCCATGTACGAAGGTTTTCTTTAGCACTTCCCAATGATTCTAATTTCTAAAACAGTTTTTGACTATACCTTTATGTAAGGTGCCATTGTGACGTACTATCCAAGGTTGAGATGAGAGCCACAATTGGTATATATTTGTATTAAAACTCACAGCATATGTGTTGTTGTATTTTGCACAACAATTTTTGTAATAAATTTTTATTTGTTTTCTGTACCATGTATTTGGCGACTCAGAATAGGTTGGGTGGATTGGACCTATTTTGGGGTTGTCACAGTTTGGCTACCAACTTATAAATAACATTTTAAAAATAAAATTATTATGAATATGGTGCAGTTGGTAGCCAAACCTTCGTACAAATGTAACAATTTTAATTTTTGTGGGTAACCAAATATTCATAAAAAATAAAATGCTCCTCTGAAATTAAAAACATTTTAAATAGAATTAAAACAAATATATATATCAGTCATCAGGACAACCTAGTTTAAGTAGACCAGAATAAAATCTAAATAAAACAAAGCCACTGAACTTTAAACTTTCATTTCTCATCAATCCTACTGATAAAAGATGAGACACAAAGGGACTAGAGTAATTAATTATTTAAATTAAGTACCCTGAGAACCCTTAACAGTTTCATGGCCAAGGTGCTCGGCCTTCTCCTTCATTTCCTTAGCCGCACCTGCAATCTTCTATCTGACCCGATCCAGTACCAGTCCGATAACAGTAGCCGCCAGCGTCAAACCGGAGAGAACCATGAGAGAGCCACCGAGGGTGACGGCGGTGGCGGTTTTGGTCACCTTGTGAGATAATTGCTGGTGTTGATATGGTTGCTGCTGATATTGAGCCATTGAGAGAGCTAGATTAAATGAGATGGATAGAAGTAGTAATGGTTTTGGTGTAGAGAGATTTAGAGTTTTGAGGGTGTATATATAAATAAATAAAGATAGATATCTATATGCATGGAGTGACATGGTTGGTGTTGTTTGTCTGATGCAGGTTTTACTGCTCAACACGTGGCTGATATATATATTTGTTTGAATGAAAAAAAAGTGTGATGACTAACTAGTGCAGTTATTCTAGATGAGAAGAGAGAGAAGAAACCATGAGGATAACTAATCCCTAAATTAAGGAATGTTAATTGCATACTAATTCCCAAAATTAATGAATCCTAATTGCACTAATATTGTAAATAAATATGAAAAGTGTATTAATTGTGTCATTATTTTATGAGTACACTATTGTTGGAATTATTTTCAAAAATGTAATAGAATATGTAATTCTTCCAATAACAAATATATGGAGAGAGGGAGGACATTGAGAGAGAGATGTATAATGAGTTGATTGGGCCAACTAAAACTCTAGTCATTCTCAAATTTCAACAAATGAAGTTTATTAAAAATCAATAACAGAGAATTCGAAACTGAATATTGAATAAAAAATAGGATATAACCGAATTTAGAAGAAAAAAACGAATAACCAAAATAATTCGGTTTAAAAAAATCGATTTTGTTCGGTTTTAGCCATTTTTTGCTCACCCTTAAAGTCTAGAGCATTTTTTTTGTTCGTTGTGTATGCTATTTTGAGTGTTACTTAGTGGCGATGTAAGACCCTGAATTTTATGAAATAAAAGTATTCAATTTTTCTTATAATTACAATTCAGTAAATGGTTAAATTGATTAAAAGTTAAAGTTAAGAGTGATATATGAAATTTTTTCAAAAATACGCAAATGGTTATAAAATATTCATTGTTGTCGGGGAATATTCGTTTGGTCATGGAATATTCTTTCTGTTGGGAAATATTCGTACGACGGCGCAGTCATTTGTGGGCCTTATAACAGAATAATTGTCGGATGAAGAAAAAGACAAATTAAAGTTTTTATAAATAACGGCGTAGTGGTTACCGTTAACACTGTTGGAATACCCGGTGGGTAAAGTAATACGCGTTGTTACACAGTAGCACACGATATTGCACAATATTTTTGAATTATTGATTCTTACGTAAGAAGGCACTACTCAATAATTGTTACAGTAATTACTGTTCAGTATTTTATTGATTCAATAATTGCTGCGTTGATATTTTATATTACTGTTGTTTTAATAATTGTCACTACACAATATTTTCTATTATCAGAGCAATAATTCATATTATCTGAATAATATTATTAGATAAAATTATTGGCAATGTCTAGAAAGTTCTGTCTAAGAAGAGGTTTGGTCACCTAATTGTGCGCCAGTAAGGAGAAATTCTTATTGGAAAGCCCCCTCTTTCCTGGGAACTGCCTAGTTACTATTATTGTGATTCTGTAATATTATTTGTGAATAATTAATTATTGATTTATATGATGAGAAAAATATTCATTTTATGTGGATATAGATGGAGAAAATTTTAAAAGTGACAATTGTTGAAAATTGATATTTTATCTTTTCTGATAAAATAATATTTTATTATATTATTATAATATAATAATGATGATATTTTTACAATGAATGTGGGATATATGAGTATATGAGGAGGAGGAGTATTTTTGTTGCAAAAGTTGTTTAAAACATGTTAAACATATCTGTGGGCCCATTTCTTGACCGAAATTTGATTATAGCCTGTAAAATCGTCCGTATGTGGATTTCGGTCTTTTCTGTTTGGAATTTGGAAAAACTTTCTTCTGTAAAGTTGTAGAGAATTGAATTTCCTATAAAAATTGCGAGATTCGAATTTTCTGATAAAAGGGCTATTTATTATGAATTATTGATGTTTCGAAGTTCCGAAATAATTAATTTTTGAAGTTTTAATTATTTTTAATAAGAAAAACGTTTTTTACATTTTTGGGACTCATTTAACATGTGTTAGGATGACTGATTTCAGATGCTAGGTGTGCGTAGGAAATTTATATAAATATATTATTAATTTATTAAATTTTCTATTTTGGTGTTCTAAGTATTTTTCTATAAATAAGGTGCTTAGGTTAGAATTAAAAATCACACCAGAAACTGAAGTTTTCTCTCTATTTCTCTCTCTATTATATCGAGCGTATTTTGTGAGTATTTTAGTACTTCGAGTATTGCTATACGGTGCAAGTTCTTTCAGCACTATATCCAGTATTTCAGTCAGAAGTACTATTCTTTCTGAGGTAAGGGATAGTAAGGGAGGTTATTTTCTTCTAAAATAATATTATTTCTTCAATATCATTATACCAGAATGTTGGTTGGAAATTTTTATCAAATTTGAAACTTTTTCATGTCGGGGTTACTATTCATGAGTTACTATTCATGAATTACTATTCACGAGTTACTATTTATGAGTTACTATTCACGAGTACTATTCACGAAATGTGATGATGTTTTTTGTGAAATTTCTATCTTTTGGTGTCGGAGTTACTATTCACGAATAAGGCACTATTCACCGAATAATGAAATTTCTTCTTTTTGTCCAAAATATCTATTCTGGATACTAGCTTTGATTGTATCCATGTTTTGATCATTCTTGAACTTTACCCCACTCTGGTTATTTATGAAGTATTTTTGAATGGGAATTGTTTAAAGTACGAATCCTTAATATTTGTTCTTTTTCTTCACTGGATTCGTTCTCTTTAAAATATTTTTCATCATCCTCAGTCCTAAATGATGATATAACTGAATATCTTTGGCCTGTAGTGCAAAGATGAATGATTTCTGAGGAATATCTTTGGCCCGTAGTGCAAAGATGACCTGTTGTTGAATATCTTTGGCCTGTAGTACAAAGATGACCTGTTGTTGAATATCTTAGGCCTGTAATGCAAAGATGACATGTTATTGAATATCTTTGGCCCGTAGTGCAAAGATGAATTTATTATTATGATTATGAACATGAACTATAATTTGGTATAACCATGATCTTTGATGTTTCAAGTAAAGACAAGTGATAAAAATTATCTTTGTCCTGGATGAGAAGAGGAATTTAGAACTACAATTACGATTATGAGTTATTCATGTGATTTGGACAGGAATTATTGATTAATGTTATAGGGATAAAACATTATTGATGGACTTTTAACTTGGAGAAGATAATAGATTTTATGGTCTATTTGACTCTTCTAATGGATTGCTCGTTCCGCTACAACTATGGTTGAAAAGTTTTATCATCTACCATATGTTCTGAATCTCTGATTTATTACTGTTGAAGCCTATTGATAATTTATTTATCTTTAGTCATGATATTCTTTACTGAGCTAGTTGTGCTCACCCTTTTGCTTCACAATTCCTTTCAGGTAATAAAAGTGTAGCTGGGTCGAGCGGGGGATAACAAGGGAATAGAACGGTGGTCTATAGATGTTGAGGGTGAGGTGAATTTAACTTAGAAGGGTGTTTTGCCACTATCATACAAGATGTCTAATGACATACAATCTCGTGTCATCATAAGACAGGGTTGTGTTCATCCACTTGCTGAGTATATCTACCAGCACTACCTATATGATCTTGGAGTCTATTTAAAATATAACTCTCAATTAGAGACAGTGGAGATAATGATATGTCAAGAGAAGACTCACTATTGGGAAGAATATGATAGTAATCTTCTCGTTTTTCTTTGGGGTCTATTAGGTCAACCAAGGATAATTTTGTGGCCATATGATATCTATCATAACCTAGAAGCATGATCTCCCATGTACGAAGGTTTCCTTGAGCACTTCCCAAAGATTCTAATTTCTAAAACAGTTTTCTACTATACCTTTATGTAAGGTGTCATTATGAGGTGCTATCCATGGTTGGGACATGAGTCACAGTTGATATATATTTGTATCCAAATTCACAGCATATGTATTGTTGTATTTTACACGACAATTGTTGTAATAAAGTTATAGTTATTTTATGTACCATGTATTTGGCGACTCGGAATGGGTTGGATGGAATGGACCTATTTTGGGGTCGTTACAGGTGAAGTCACATATAAACTTGTGGGGTCAATAGACCCCACTGAAGAAAAAAAATTGTTTTATAAATTAAGGTAAATTTTAAAAATTTTAAGTATTATATATAAATTGACCCCACTAAACTTTTATAAATTTTCTATTATACGGGGTTAAATTGAAAATTTATAATTTTGTCAATCAAATTTTAACCACATATGACTTATATCCTCTAAATATATGTATATCTCTATAATATTTTAAACTAAATAATAATCTAATTTATATTATTTTTAAAAATAAATAATGAATTACTTACTTACGAACAGTTGTGATTAAAAAAGTCTATTATGAGTCAATATAGTGTATATATAACATATATTATTATTTATTATATTTTCACTGTATATATATATATATATATATATATATATATATATATATATACATACGTAAAAGTATAAAGTATTAAAAAAATTTGGTTCGGTGACACTACCCCCGAACCCCTGCCAAATTATTTGCAACTTAGTAATAATTTCGACCCCACTGATAAAAATGTCTGACTTCGCCACTGGTGCTACTATAACATATATTGTCATTGTATCATGTGAAACAAGTGATATTAAACTTTAAGCGCCATAATAAGGACATAATACCAAGTATTAACCTTAACAAATTTAGTTATGCAGTTTCGCGATAAGTTAATATATATATATATATATATATATATATATATATATATATATATATATATATATATATATATATATATATATATATAGTATCCCTTGAGTTATTTAAACATCATATTCAATATATCAATATCATATCAACTCAAAACATAATCCATACAATCCATTAAAAACATATTGTTATCATTAAAATCACAAATAATAAAAACTAACAAAGTTCACTTAACTTAGTTGTACGTTGTTTTTGTACCAGACAGGGTGATACTTTTCTTAACCAGGGTGGACCAAATTATCCCAAAAAACCGACACAGCTAACATTCAAAAACTGTACCCTTTCCATCACCCACCAATCTCAAGAAAACTGTTGGTTGAAATAAAAGGAAAAAAAAACATAACCCCACACACACACACACACACACACACACACACACACACACACACACACACATATATATATATATATATATTATCCCCAATATCTACTCAATTTTTCTTCATTCCATTCCTTGTATAGACCATCAGCTCAGTATTGAGTGAGAACCAATTTTGGGTTTTTTGTATATGGATTCTCCAAGAAGTCGCTCGGTAAAGAAATGAAATGCGTCTAGTTATGTGATTATCGGATCATATTGTATAGCAGTTACTGCCAATTTCAACAGGTTTTTCTGTCCTCTAATATGCACACATACACAAAAAGTAATGTTTTTTTTTGTTCTTACAAATTACTATCATAACGATTGTATTGGATGAGTAAGAATACTGAATAATGTAATTAAAATGCATATTTAATAGTCGAAAAAAGGAAGATGACAAGTATTTTCCTTGAAACATATGGAGCCAGTTTGTGAATAAATTAGGGTAACTACTAATTAATTAACTGGAAAAATTACTCGCAGGGAGATCTTGATGGATGGTATCATGTGCTTTGTTTTGTGGGTTCGTATTGCTGTATATATTGTAATTTCAGGTATGTATTACACTATGAAAATACTTTTTTTTTTGCTGAATAGAATATACTTTTCCTTTTTGTTACACTTGTAGCTGTATATATATATATATATTAAATGGCCTTCAACTGTTTAGTCATGGTTTGCAGGATTTTTGATGATACTTGTTTTTCTTCTTGTGAAATACATTGGATCATATGAAGTGGAAAGTTTTGAAGAGGAACAACCAGTTGGAGAAATTAGTGAGACCTATCCGCTGATGCCCCAGAAATCATTTCGATTGCCTTACAGAACTGATGAAGAAGATCATGATCAGGAGTCTAGCTCTCCCGAGGATTTATACAGTGGGAAGATTTGCGCGATCTGCTATGATGGGCCACGAAACTGCTTCTTTGTTCCTTGTGGTCATTGTGCCACTTGTAATGGATGTGCTCGAAGGTACTTCACCTGAAAAAACAAGCTCATGAAGTGTTTTGACTAGACATTCTTACATGGGAACGAGAGGTGCTCTTCTCTAGACTATTTCCTCTATACTTTTTTATATTTATAATTTCAGTTGTACATGTGTCGAAATATGTTATAAGTATATGACTTGCAATCTCAACGTGTACAACTGAGATTGCAAATATGGAGGAAATAGTCTGGAAGAAAACATCTCTGCATCGGAACATATGAGCTAGTTTGATATGTGTATGATGAGGTACCAAACTACTATTATCATCTTTTAAGCAAGCTTGTAATGTGCTAATATGACCTAAAAAGATACTATTAAGATAATAAATTGAGTTTTAATACATTATTACTCCATTTGATTTGGACTCAAAATTTGATATGAATATTTACGAGTAAATTCTATGAAAATTTTATTATTATGCCTTTTTTTGCAGGATTATGGATGGGGAGAACAAGGTGTGTCCCATATGTCGAAGGCTTATCCGCAAAGTAAGAAAATTAAAAATGTATCCACACTAGACTAGGACTAATAAAATGTTGACGCGCAAATGGGAGGTGATCTTTCTCTGCGTATCAGCACTGTATTGATTAATTAATCAATTTATTATTAATATAAATTTATGATAACTGGATGAGGCTATTTATATTATTACTCTATTTTGTTTGTTGCTGCACCTTCTGTCAAAAAGTAGTAGTAGTTGTTGTTTATTTTCAACGGTTGAGGACCAAGTTACTACATAAAAGCTAGGTAGCGTTTTGACTTTCAAGATATATGTACCCGGCTGTTAATTCCTCTCCAAGAGTCTTCCAACTCCTTGATCCGTTGCCAAAATTTTTGTAGCCACGGAGACATGGAGTACACAATCTTCTTCTACCTCTTTCTCCTATTATTATCCTTATTTCTATTCACCAAACAGCTCCTTAGCAAAATCCAAAACCTCCCACCAAGCCTATTCCCAGCTCTACCGATTCTGGGCCATCTATACCTCCTGAAGAAACCACTCCACCGCACTTTGGCCAAGATCTCAGATCGTCACGGCCCAATTCTCCTCCTCCAGTTCGGCTCCTGCCGAGTCATCTTAGTCTCCTCGCCGTCGATCGCCGAGGAATGCTTCACCAAAAACGACATCGTATTCGCCAACCGCCCTCGCTTGCTCATCGGAAAACACCTCGGCTACAACTTCAGTTCCCTCGTTTGGGCTCCCTACGGCGACCACTGGCGGAACCTCCGCCGGATCGCATCCCTGGAACTGCTATCCACCCATCGGCTCCAAGCGCTTCAACCGATACGAGTTGAGGAGACTCGGCTGTTGATGCGTCGGCTCTTTCGAGCTTCAGAACGGACGGTGGATATGAAATCTATGTTTTTTGAGGTGGTGTTAAACGTGATGATGAGGATGATCGCCGGAAAGAGGTATTACGGGGAGAACGTGGCGGAGCTGGAGGAGGCGAGGCGGTTTAAGGAGATAGTTACGGAGACGTTTTATCTCGGCGGGGCCTCGAATTTGGGGGATTTTTTGCCGGCGTTGAAGTGGGTGGTAGCGAGAGGGGTAGAGAAGAGGATGATTGTATTACGGAAAAAGAGAGATGAGTTTGTGCAGGAGTTGATTGAAGAGCATAGAGGGAAAATGGGTAGCAACGGCGGCGTTGGTGGGGGTGGTGGCCGTGAGGGGTCGGAGTTGGGAGGTGAGAAGAAGAGCATGATTGAAGTGTTATCGTCGCTGCAAGAAACTGAACCTGATTACTATACTGATGAAATTATTAGAGGTCTCATGATGGTAAGATTTTCATTTTCTCTCCTTATAATTCATAATCCTTTTAAAAACTGCCGTTGATCTATATAAATTTGGAAATAGTACTCCCATTATTTCACAAAAAAAAACACTTTCAAATGTAAAATGTGTAAATAGTAAGAATGTATTCTTTGTTACATTTACTCCTAAAATGATTAAATTATAAGTTTTAATTGTGGTGACATGGAATGACATAATGAAATTTTATAAATCTTTAGGCAGACTTATAGGCTGTGTCTAAATGAAAAAAGTTGTTTAATAATTGATATGTCTAAAATTTCTGAATAACAGTTTTTTATTATTTTGTCCATCTAGCTAAAAAGTTCAAAATTGTTATAAATTTATTTTATATTACTTAATATAATAGTTAATATTGTTAAAAAAAAAACTTCATTCAACAAAAAAATGACACTAAATTATTCAGCTCAAATCGTCTAAATGACTGATCGATTCAGTCATTCAGACGATTTTTTTCCAAAATAAACACACTTAATAGCTGACCGATTCAGCCATTCAGTCCTAAACAAACAGCCCCTTAAACATCAAAGAGAGAATTTTGATGGAATTTCGAACGCCTTGCCTCGAGACTTGGGCATTTTCCTAGGCTGGGCTTAGGTGGGGGTAGTTTTATTATTTTTTAGGCTTAAATATGAATTAATATTTGAATTTTTATTTTATTTTTATTTTATTTTTATTTTCAATTTTTTCAATTAGGGGATTAAACTTTTAATTTTTTATGATTACGTCTAATTGATAGCGTCGCGTTAGAAGAGTGATAACATGACAGCAGCACGTGACTAAAAAAATACTTATGTGTAATATTGAGTTTCAATTTAATATTTATTCAATTAATTTTTTTTTATCAAAAAGAGTAAATATAAGACCATTATTAATTATTATTTTTAAGTAAATTTATTGACAATTTACCATTTTTTGTATAAAAATTAATTAAATTGATTATTGATGATTATGAAATAAACTTAAAGTTCAATGAATTAATTTATATTTGGGCATTAATTTTTTATACTAAAAATGGTAAAATTGTCATTATATTGATTATTGATGATTATGAAATAACAATATTTTTTGGGAACACACGTAGGTCTCACATATTAGCTAATAAAACTTCGACACATCAGCTAATATATGGGCCCGACATGTGAAAATATCAAAAAATGATATGAAAATATCGGTTTCTTTTTTAATTAGTAGTACATTTATACATTTTAAAATATTTATCATTATATTGATTATTGATGATTTTTTTAAGCTGAGTTTGTAATGTATTAAATTTACTTTAAAAAAATTAATAATGGTATTTACCCTTTTTTGGTATAAAAAATTAATGGAGTAAATGTTAAAATGAGACTAAATACTACACATAAGCATTTTTTAGCCATATGTCGCTGTCATGTTATCAGTTTATGATGTGGAACTATCAATTAGACGTAATAAAAAAAATTAAAAGTTTAATTTCCTAATTGAAAAAATTGAGAAGAAAATCTCCAAAATGGAAAAAAAAAAATTAATAGTTCAGGGTATAAGGCATAGTTTTTATATTTATATAAAATATAATTTTTTTTATTTATAATAAATTAATGTTATATTTATAAAAAGTGAAAGGCTAGGAGTTGATTTAAAATATGGTAAAATAATGAGATCAAGTTTTAATTGGAACATTCAATAGTCACTTTTAACAAAACTAAAAGCATAATAATATAGTGTTATCCTATTCTATATACCGAAAGAAAACAAATCCCAATAGCACATATTGTTTAAGGAAGATACTCATTCAAGTTTCTCTCGTTCACCAGAAGTTGTGAATATTTTATTGGTTGGAACTTTATCTGTCTTTCTATTTAAATATTTAGGTCTAGAAGAAAAAGAATAAAATATTTTAAAGGCATACATCAATACATTTGAACACTTGTTTAGCAATGTGGGACTCATTAACATCTTGAGCTTTATTTTTTACTTTTTTGTTTTTGTTCATCTCAGATGAATAATAATACTGAGAAAGAGAAAATAAACTAATATAACTTCTGTACTATGCAATCTATAAACTAATGTTTTATTATGTCATTATGCTTTAATTAAGCAGAGCCAGAACCCTACATCATCATTTTGTTTTAACTTTCTCTACAGTCTTTGAGTGGATCTTAGAAAATTAGAATTAGGTATATTTCATATTGGTTGAGTAATCTTGAATAAACTAGATAATAAAGTTAACAATAAGTCTAGGGGACATTATTCTAGTGACCTTTTTTTTTTCTTTTTTTTTTTGGTTTTTTTTTGTAGTACCTCCAAAAAACTGTATAGTATTTGACTGTACAGATCATGTTTCTTGTATGTATCCAAATTACACTTAAAATATTGTTTTTTATAAAAAAAATCAATTGGAATAAATACTATACATTTTTTTGGAGTTGCTACAAAAAAAACCAAAAAAAAAAGTCACTAGAACAATGTCCCCTTAGAAGGACTCAAAGTTAAATGTACTAGATTTCGTAATAATGTCATGGCACACATTTCCTCGACACACACATGAAAACGAGGGGAGGTAATAATTAATCTGATTGTTTTCACCTTATGAATAGGTTCTATTAGTAGCAGGGACTGATACTTCAGTTGGAACTATGGAGTGGGCATTATCTCTTTTGGTAAACAATCCAGAAGTTCTAAACAAGGCACAGATTGAGATTGACAATCATGTGGGACAAGACCGTCTCTTCAATGAATCGGATATAGCTGATCTACCTTATCTCCATTGTATTATTACTGAGACAATGAGAATGTATCCGCCTGGCCCGCTTCTAGTACCTCATGAATCATCAGTCAGGTGCACCTTAGGAGACTACTCCATCCCAGGGGGAACCATGCTACTGGTGAATGAATGGGCGGTACAAAATGATCCCAAATTATGGTCAGAACCCAGAAAGTTCAAACCAGAAAGATTTGAAGGCCTAGAAGGGACAAGAGATGGGTTTAAATTTATGCCTTTTGGGTCTGGAAGGAGGGCCTGTCCTGGGGAAGGCCTGGCAATGCGTATGGTGGGGCTAGTTTTGGGTTCACTTATTCAATGCTTTGACTATGAAAGAGTTGGCAAGGAAATGGTGGACATGACAGAAGGGACTGGGCTTACCTTGCCCAAGCTTCGACCTTTGGTTGTGAAATGTCAGCCGCGTCCAGCCATGATTAACCAACTTTCTCAGATTTGATTCAATTACGGCCCCAACAGATGTTTCGACAGGCGCAAGTTTGGGACGTCGCAATTTACAGGTCAGCTACCGAGTCCAAGACCAGAGACCATTGTATCTTAATGTTCTACCAATATCATCTGCATTATAATGCATTATATATGATGAGTTTAAGATTTGTTTGCGATTTTCTTTTAATTTGGGGAGAAGCCAGTCTCTTATTATCTTTGGTTAAGGTACTATTTACAGCCTTTGTGATAGATTAAATTTCTGCATGTGCAAATGTACACTATTATGGTATTGCGTCTTATTATGAAGTTAAACATATTTCTGTGTTTCTGTTGCTAAGCCATGAGTATGAATCAATATCCCAAAGCAAGAGCGAGAACAAAAATTACTTAATGTGTTTGAACTATCAACCGTAGCCTTTGTTTCAGTGGGATAAAGGCTTATATGAAGATGTTCCTTTGATTTACCAAAAAAAAGTAATACACTTTTATGAAGTGTCATATAAACACTGAAAAAGAAAAAAAAATGTTGAGAACAATTATATAGAAATTATTTTGAAACAAAATACAAACAGTTCTTCTAGGGACCACCGGCTACTACCGACCGGTCTTGCTGTCTAGCGACTGGTCCAATTTTTTTTTTTATTTTTTGCTTTGACTTCCAAAAAATGTTTAATATTTATTCCAACTAAAATATTTACAGAATCAAGTAATTTAGATACATATAACTGTACAACACTGTTTTTTATATATATCCAAATTACACATAAATCATTGAATTCTATAAAAATTCATGTTGAAATAAATACTATACATTTTTAGGTGCTTCTACACAGACAGAAAAGCTGGACAGGGTTATACAGACTGTATAACCCTATTTTTGTATGTGTATCCAAATTACACCTAAAACACTATATTTTGTAAAAATTTCTGTTGGAATAAATATTATACATTTTTTGGAGTCACAAGCAAAAAAAAAAATCGTTTGTCCAATAATCTTGTCCAGCTTTCCTGTCCGGCTAGACTTATTGTACATTTTTTGGGGGGTTAAGTTCAGATGACCACCTGGGGTTTGGGCGGTTTCCCACTTAACCACCTATAGTCAGTAAAGCTACATTTAAACACCCGACCTTTTGAGTTAAAGTGAAAACGTTGCCTTTTCCGTCCAAATTAACCGTGCGTGCATGTCAGACGCTAAAAACGCGTGAAAAGGGACTTTAACAATTTAAAAAGACTGAAATACCCCTTCTTCTTCTCTCTTCAACCTTCAAATCCACTGTCTCCTCTCTCCTCGAGTCTACAGTCGGTGAGATCGTGCAGGAGCCATCGCCGAGAAGAAATCAGTCTGAGGATCGATACATTCAACGCGATTTCCTCCTGAAGCGATCTTATTCGTTCGGATTTGAACGGAATTTAGGATCGGAGAGACTGATGATGGAGCCGGCTACGACGTCGCCGTGGAGGTACCGGAGAGGAGGAGGTTTTTGGAGTAAACGATCGTCGACGTTCAGTTCATTAACAAAGCATAGAGTATTCTCACTCAGATATTACAGAGGAATGAAATCGGAGTCTAGCGTGAGGTACGGAGGCGGCGACGGATCTTCCCGGCGCAGCAAGACGTGGTGAAATTGAGGCTATGGTGAGTGAGATGATGTTGAATTGAGGCTATGGTGAGCGAAATTGAGGCCGTGGCAAGATGATGAGCGACTGATGTTGAATGCTATGGCTGGGATTTTTCATGGGTCTGATTTTTCACGCGGTAGCAATGTTGAATGCTATGAGCGACTGATGTTGGCTGTTATGGCTGGGAGATGCCATTAACAGAGCTCTTTTAGAATACAAAGAAGAGGTAACAAAGGGTTTATTCCCTGGTCCTGCCCACAGTCCTTACAAAATTAGTGGTGCTAATGTTGATGGTTTCTTGTGCGAGTTGCAAAAGTTAGGTTTAGACAAGGCAGCAGCTGTAGCTGCTGAAGCCGCTGAGAAGATGGAGATGGCTAAATCATCTTGAGAGATAGGTAAATTACATGACTAGGGGAACATATTGACTAATTTCTTAAATGGCAAGAGCCAACTGGTCAAGCAGGTGTCCTTGTCGTTGAGATTTCTTTCCCCTGGGCTTGGCCTTTGTAGTATTGGTCTTTTATCAGAATATAGGGTCAAATAAAGCTTTGCTACACCAGTTTTGAAGTGAGTATGAGCAATTGATTGTTGTAACTTGTAAGATAGCATTGAGTGGTAAAGTTTATGTTCAAGAATAAGCTTTTCTCTTAGTACTCTTTTCTTTCCTGTCAGCCATGGTTTTTAGCTTTAAATTGAGCCCAACATGAAATCGGTAATAAGCTTTTTTGTGATACTTATTTGTTTTGGTCATTAGCTTTTTGTGTTAGAACTTCTGGTTTTTGTGTTGAATTGTAAGTTTTGATTTATGTCAATTTATTATGGGTTTGTTCTACCTGAATGTTCTGAGGCTCAATTTGAAGAAAATTAAAACTTCTTGATATGAGTAATTTACATTGTGTATTTGGGTTAAAATGCTTTGGATGGTTTTGTGCTGGTGAAATTATTGGAAGGGGATTCACATTCACTGGTTACTATCCCTGAATAGCATCACTTTGTTTTAAAGTGATTCGGGGCATTCTCTTTTTAAGCTCTGTTTTAAATTATTGTACTCGTGCATATTTTTGAAGCTGAGGAACAGTGTTTGGTTTCCTTAATAATACACATTTTGTAATTTCATTTCCATTTGGTGGAGTGTCTTTCATTTTTTCCTGCCCATTTTTTCTTTGGAACCGAGGAGTATCTATAATTTTCCTTGTCAAAAGTTGAATGAATTATAGGGACTTACTAGGTGATCATCTTGGGAAATTTTGATTACTCTGCACTCATATAATATCTGTAAGACCCCAAATAATTAATAAATAAAATTTAATTTCCTCTAATTATTATTTTGAATAGTAAGGGTAGATTTGATTAATGTGGATAGTTTTGGGTAAAATACACGAATATTTTAAAATAAGCAGGTGATTATAAAATATTCATTTGGTCGTGGAATATTCTTACTGTCGGAGAATATTCGTACGACGGCGCAGCCTTACGGAAAGCGATTGGATGAAGAAAACGACAAAAATAATTTGTTTATAAATAACGGTGTAGTTGTTACCGTTAATACTGTTAAAATACTAGGTGGTTAAAACACAGTAGAACACGGTATTGCACCAATTATTGATTCTTACGTAAGAAGACACTACTCAATAATGGTTACCGTAATTACTGTTCAGTATTTTATTTTATTGATTCAATAATTACTGCATTGATATTTTATATTGCTGTTGTTTCAATAATTGTCATTACACAGTATTTTTCATTAGCGAAGCAATAATTCATATTATCTGAATAATATTATTGGATAATATTATTGGCAATGTCTAGAAAGTTCTGTCTAAGGAGAGGTTTGGTCACCTAATTACGCGCCAGTAAGGAGAAATCCTTATTGTAAAGCCCCCTCTATCCTGGGAACGGCCTGGTTGTCAGTATTGTGATTCTGTAATATTATTTGTGAATAATTAAATTATTGATTTATATGATGAGGAAAATATTAATTTTATGTGGATATAGATGGAGAAAATTTTTAATGTAACAATTGTTGAAAATTAATTTTATCTTTTTATGAAAAAATAATTAATTTAAATATATTATTATATTTTAATAATATAATAATAATGATATTTTTACGATGAATGTGGAATATATGAGTATATGTGGAGGAGGAGTATTTTTGTTACCAAAAATATTTAAAACATGTTAAACATGTCGGTGGACCCCATTTCTTGACTGAAATTTGATTATAGCATGTAAAATCGCTCGTTTGTGGATTTTGGTCAATTTTTGTTTGGAATTTTGAAAAATTTTCTTCTGCAAAGTTGTAGAGAATTGAATTTCCTATAAAAACTCGTGAGATTCAATTTTTTTGACAAAAGGGCTATTTATTATGAATTATTGAAGTTCCGAAGCTCCGAAATAATTGATTTTTGGAAGTTTAAAATATGTTAAATTAGAAAAATGTTTTTTTTGTTGGTCTTGGGATGTGGGCTAAAGAGTTGGCTGATGTTTGGGGCAAGTTATGTGTGCATTGGAAATATATATATATATATATATATATATATATATATATATATATATATTATTAATTTATTAAATTTTCTGCTTTGGTGTTCTAAGCATTTTCCTATAAATAGGGTACTTAGATTAGAATTGAAAATCACACCAGAAACTGAAGTTTTCTCTCTCTATATTATCGAGCGTATTCTTGTGAGTATTTTGAGTATACTTTGAGTATTGTTATACGGTGAAAGTTCAAGTTATAACCTATATCCAGAATTCCAGTTAGAAGTACTATCTTTCCGAGGTAAGGGATATTTTTTTTTCCGTAATGATATTATTTCTACAATATCATTATGCTGAAATATTGATCTTAAGTTTTTATCAAATTTGAAACTTTTGGTGTCGGAATTACTATTCACGTATACGGCACTATTCACGTATACGATACTATTCACGAATACGGCACTATTCATCGAAAAATAAAAATTTTCCCTTTTCGTCTAAAATATCTATTGTGGATACTAGCTTTGATTGTATCCATGTTTTGATCATTCTTGAATTTTACACCACTATGATGATTTTTGAGGTATTTTTGGACATGAATAAAATAAAGTACTAATCCTTAATCCTTAATCCTTGTCATTTTGTTTCACTGGATTCGTTTCTTTAAAAATATTTTTCATCATCCTCAGTCTTAAATGATGATACTATTGAATATCTTTGGCCTGTAGTGCAAAGATGAACGATTTCTGATGAATATCTTTGGCCCGTAGTGCAGAGATGAACAGGTGTTTAGATGAACATGACCAACAGATGAATATCCTTGGCCTGTAGTGCAAGGATGAATATATGATTCAAGATGTACATTGATTGATGTTACAGGGATAAAAATATTGTTGATGGACTGTTAAATTCATAGACATTAGTAGATTTCATCCTCTACGTAACTCTTCTATGAATTAATATTTTCCACTGCGAATATTGATTTAAAACTTGTTGTCTATTGTATTTTATTAGATTTTTTCCTGTTGAAGACTAACGATAATTTGTTGTATATTATCTTAGTCATAATATCCTTTACTGGGCTAGTTGAGCTCACCCTTTTTTCCTTTTTGTTCCATTTTTCTTCTCAGGAGGCGAGAATATAGCGAGTACGAGTCGGGGTATGGAATGAAGGTTCTAGGGAGAGTTGTTTAGTAGTCCTCACCATTTTTGTAAAATAATGTATCAATAATTATGATGGGGATTTATTTGTATGTGGATATTGTCTAGATGACAATATCTGTATTTAAACTCATAGTTTACATGTTGTAATAATAAAGTTGTAGTTGTTTCTGAACCATGTATTGACAACTCAGAATGGGTGATGTATACCTATTTTGGGGGTGTCACAATATCTGTATTTCTGGTCATGATATTACTCTTACTGTAACTCTTTCTCGGATAACGAGGGTAAGCATGAAGCAATAATATGAGCTCTTGTTTTTTGTTTGTTAGGAAAAACAGAGAGAGAGATGTTGTTTATGTTGTTGAACGTAGGAGGGTAATTAAGTCTTTATACAATTTAACTAACAGAATTATGACAGAAAGCACTTTTTCACTTTAACTCAAAAGGTCGGGGGTTTAAATGTAGCTTTACTGACTATAGGTGATTAAGTGAGAAACCGCCCAAACCCCAGGTGGTAATCTGAACTTAACCCTTTTTTGGGAGTCAAAGTGAAAAAAAAAAATTGGACCGATCAGTAATGTTCGGTCCGCTAAACTTATTGAATTACCGACCTAGGAAATGAAAGATACTCCTAAGCTTGTAGTATTATGATTCTTTCTGAATATAGAACTTAACAATATTGTTAATTAAGCATCCCAAACAAGGAGGAGCAAACTTGGAAAATATTCCTCTGTCTGAACCTATCATCAACTTGCCGGAAAGTGTTCTTCATTTTATTACTGAGTCTTGATGCTAAGTTTGGATTAAAATAATAGAATGGAGAATGGAATAAAATGATTTTAAGATATTTGAAGTATATGTTTGGTTGTTAGTTGTGGATAGGCATACACAACAGGCTGACCTGGTTTGGCCTGGGCTTGCAAGGCCTTGGGCTTTGACCAGGCCAAGCCAGGCCGTTGACTTTTGGCCTCTAGGCCAGGCCATGCCTTGGTCGTTAGGCTGTGGTCTAATTAAGCCTGCAGGTTAGGTCAGGCCAGGCCCAGGACCAAGGTCAGGCCATACCCAAGGCCTTGGTTGGTCTAGTCCTTTTTTTTAATGTTACATATTAAATATTAAAAATATAAATTATAAATTATAAAATATAAATTAATAAATTTTATAAAAAAGATGCAAGATTTTTTAGATTTATTTTATTTTAACATTCTACTACACACTAATATAAGTTGAATGATTAGAACAAAAATAAATATATTCATCTTAAATTACAGAAAAATATAATTTAGATGTAACTGGAATATAAAACAAATTAATTTCTTAAATATATGTCTAATTGTCTACTATGCACTTCGTATAAAATATTGTAGATTACCTAAATACTGTAAATTACACTTTTATTTTTTGAATATAAAGTTAGTTTTGATTTTATTTTCTTATAGTACTAGGATCGGTTGCACATAAATTTTCTAAAGTTTAACCACACATATATCTTTTCATTTGTGGTCATTAAACTCTTACATAGTTATATCTCAAATATTAATTTCAGTTAGTTTTCTAATTGCTTTATGAAATTTTTATTTAAATTGGTACAACAGAATACCTAAAAATAACAAAAATCATAAATCCCCCAAGAATTTAGCATATCCAAATTAATGAAAAACTTGAGTATTTACAAGAAACTAACTTATTATTAATATTTAATATTAAAAATTAGTTTATTGATGTATTAATTAATGTTAATATTTAACATTAAAGTAACAAAGAATATTAATAAAATTTAGTATTTACAATAAATTAACTTATTGTTATTAATATTTAATCAACCAAGTAACTAACTTATTATTAATATTAAATATACTAACTAGTTATATTTATTGAAGATGTATATTAATTAAATGTATCTACAAGAAACCAATAATTAATAATTAAAATTTTAAAATTTATTGACGTATTAATTAAAATTAATGTAAGACCCCAAGTTTTTTTTAATAAAGATGAATTTTCTATAAATATCATTTTTGAATATTATGAAACGAATTTGATATAATGTTATAGTTGTGGGTAATATTTATAAATTTTGCAAAGTACGCAAGTTGTTATATAATATCCGATTGGTGGTGGACCCCACAACGGAATTATTGTCGGATTGAGAAAACGACAAAAATACTTTATGAAAATAACGGCTGAAGTTTTACCGTTAACTGTTGAAACACCCGGTATTCAAAGTACCGTAATACGCGTGATTGCATAGTAACACACGGTATTGATTAGTGATGCTTACGTGAGAAGTCACTCAGTTTTGTTCAATTATTATTACAGTAATTACTGCATAGTATCTCACGTTATTTGATTCAATTATTGTCAATATTTTATAATCAATAATTGAGATGACAAAGTTATTAATATTATTATTTACAATATTAACGATGTCTAGAAGTTCTGTCAAGGAGAGGTTTGGTCACCTAATTGCGCGCCAATGGAGAGAAATCCTTATTGGAAAGCCCCCTATTTCTTGAGAACGACCTGGTCGATTAATATTGTGAATTATAATAATGATGATGAGTTTTGTTTTATTAGTATTATTAATGTAATAAAACAGAAAAGCTTTTTATATAAAACATAATATATTTTTATAAAGTTATTCGTTTTATTAGACTATAAATAGAATATATAATATTCTATTATGCATATTGTTTTGCATAGTAAAATCTTTTTATATAAAACAAAATATTTTTATAAAGTTATTTGTTTTATTAAACAATAATTAGAATATATTATATTTTATTATACATAGTATTTTGCATAGTAAAATCTTTTTATATAAAATAGAATACTTTTATAAAGTTATTTGTTTTATTTGATTTTAAATAAAATATATAAATATATATATATATTTAGAATATATTATATTTTATTGCATAATTCAGCATAGTATCCTTTCTATTTTCCTATAAATAAGATGTTTAGTTAGAATTGAAAACCACACCAGAAGTTCAGAGAATTCTTCTATAATTTTGAGCGTATTTCTTTAGAGTTTTAAGAATCTTTGAGCGTAGTGTAAGTTTTCTTCAAGAATATCCTCGCCCTACCAGTCGGAATACTCTTCTTTTACGGTAAGGGATATTATTTGTTGTACTCGTAAGGGGTATTATTTTTTTCTTATTCATGAAGAGAATTTCTGTTATTCCATTCTTTATTATTCTGTTGAAATAATCTGTATACGCGGGCTACCCTATACTTGGAGAAATTCTTATGTTACTTCGTTGTTTATTATTCTGTTGGAACATCTTATCTGTGCATTTACACATGACCTGGTTCTATTTTTTATTATTCTGTTCGAATATCCTGTGTGCGTTTACGCATGACCTGGTTCCATTATTTAATATTCTGTTGGAATATCCTGTCTGTGCGGTCTATCGCATGTCTGGTGATTTTTTTGTTATTCCATTCTTTATTATACTCAGTTGATTAAAGTTTTGACTTCTGTACTCCATGAAATTAGTGGAATATCCTTAATATTTGCACTTCATCCAATATCTTTTTATGGAAATATTCTTCTCAGCATTCTTGAGTGTTACTCTACAAAGAAGTATCATGTTGACAATTTGGACATTATTAGTTCCTAAATAAATTAATTTTTGAACTTGTTTTATTGAATTCTTATATCATTTTCATCATCCTCATATTTATATTATGTTAAAAGTCATTTGTGGCCTGTAGTGCATAGATGGACTTGGTATGATTATGACCAGGGATTATTCGGTGTAATCATGACCGTAATGTTACAAATGATGTGGAAAAAGTCCTCATTGCCCCGTAGTACATTGATGGATAGTTGTTGACATGATCATGACCATTGATGAATACACGAATATCCTTGGCCCGTAGTGCATGGATAATTTGTGGTCGTGATACTAATGAATATCCTTGGCCGTAGTGCAGGGATGATGTGGATTATTTATTAAGCTGAGTCTCAGCGATAAAAGTAATGAAAAATCTTTTAAATCATAGAAGATAGTAGATTTTATTATCTACTTGACTCTTTTAATGGATTGCTTGTTCTGCTGCAGTTAAACTTGATGTTTGTTATATTTTATCTGTTTAACACTGTTGAAGACTAATGATAATTTATTCTGCATTATCTCAGTCATAATATTTCTTACTGGACTAGTTGAGCTCACCCTTTTGCTTTCATTGTTCTCTTCAGAAAATGAGAACGTAACAAGGACTAGTCGGAGAACGGAGTGACGGTCCAGATGATAGCATTAGTAGTCATCACTATTCTATAAAATAGTGTGATAATAAATGTATTGAGGACTTATTTTGAGTTTGAATACTGTCTAGAAGATAATATTTGTATTAAAACTCACAGCTCATATTGTATATCTAAGGTTGTATTTGTATTCTGTACCATATATTTGGCGACTCAGAATAGGTGATGTATACCTATTTTGGGGGCGTCACAATTAATGTATTATAATTTATAAATTACAATAATGAATAAGTAAAAATTTATACTTTATTGATGAATAACTATAAATTTAAAGTTCAAAAATTACAAATAATTGGATAAAAAATCTTGTAAGGTCTCAGGCCAGGCCAGGCCAGGCCAGGGTAGACCTCATGCCAGGCCCAGCCAGGCCAGATTTTTATTTAAAAATAGCGGACTTTTCAAACCTTCTAGGCCAGGCCTGATCGGGCCGGCCTTGACCAGACCGGACTTTAACCGGGCCGCAGGCCTCGGGCCTTTTGTGCATCCCTAATTGTGGATATTGTCATAAAATATCAAAATTATCATATAATATATATATATATATATATATATATATGTTGTAAGACCCCAACTTTTATGAATAAATATTAATTTTTTTCGAAATATATTATTGAATATTATGGTGTGAATTTGAGATAATGTTATAGTTGTGGGTAATATTTACAAATTTTGCAAAGTAAGCAAGTGGTTATAAAATATTCAATTGGTCGGGAAATATTCGCTTTAACAGGGATTTTTCGTACTACGACACAATTATTGGTGGACCCTATAAACGAAATTATTGTCGGAGTTAGAAAACGACAGATATATCTTTTTATAAAAATAATGACGAAAAAAAGGAAGATGACAAGTATTTTCCTTGAAACATATGGGGCCAGTTTGTGAATAAATTAGGGTAATTAACTGGAAAAATTACTCGCAGGGGAGATCTTGATGGATGGTATCATGTGCTTTGTTTTGTGGGTTCGTATTGCTGTATATATTGTAATTTCAGGTATGTATTACACTATGAAAATACTTTCTTCTTTTTTTTACTAAACAGAATATACTTTTCCTTTTTATTACACTTGTAGCTGTATATATTAAATGGCCTTCAACTGTTTAGTCATGGTTTGCAGGATTTTTGATGATACTTGTTTTTCTTGTGAAATACATTGGATCATATGAAGTGGAAAGTTTTGAAGAGGAACAACCAGTTGGAGAAATTAGTGAGACCTATCTGCTGATTCCCCAAAAATCATTTCGATTGCCTTACAGAACTGATGAAGAAGATCATGATCAGGAGTCTAGCTCTCCCGAGGATTTATACGGTGGGAAGATTTGCGCGATCTGCTATGATGCGCCACGAAACTGCTTCTTGTGGTCATTGTGCCATGTGTAATGGATGTGCTCGAAGGTACTTCACCTGAAAAAAACAAGCTCATGAAGTGTTTTGACTAGACATTTGTAGCGGAATTGTACGATCCATCAACATCAATTCATCACCTAGCAGACGGAATCAATAAGTATGTTGGACCACCTCCTTACCTAAAAAGTTAACCTATTAGGTTGAGGCTCTGCCATACTTATTAACTCATCTATGAAAGTAGTATGCACACAAGCCAATCATGTTTGATAATAAAGCATATACTTTGTAACAATCTTATTCATTTATTAATAAAAAGTATTAATTTATTAAAGACTTTTAATTATCTACATGATGTTGTTTTATAATATGTGATAAACCCATAGTTTTAAGCAATACTTTTAGAATAATGATGATGATCATTTTAATGAGATCTAAATTCTTAGAAAGCTTAAAACTAAAATAGTTCCCAATCTTTGAATTACTAAATTGGGGATTAGTGAATCCGGATAGATTGGTACATACGTTGCTTGCTCATTGGATGAGGATGATTGATCTCATGATCATTTATGTGAAGACACTAAAGCAAGTATGTATGTGATTATTAGAGAATAAGTTCATTGAACGTGGCTCGCTAAGGAATACATAATAGAGTTTTACTTGTCTGTCAATAGAAATCCTGTAGTAATAGTAGTACAAGTGATCTTTGGACTTGAGATCATCATAGTATCTTGTGTATGATGAGTTATACTTTGACTTATTCCTTAAGACCCTTAGGGTATATCAAAGGGTATGTTTGGGTATAATAAGTTGTACATAGGGAAAATGTATGATCAATAAAGAATCTACCACTTCTAGTAAAAGAAGAGAAATGTCCTATGTGATTCGATAAATGACAACCCAGTAGTCCTTGGCCAAGGCAGAATGAAATTAGAAATGAGTTTCTAATTTGCATTATTTGGAGTTGTGCATATATGAGTCGAAATACATATAATTAAATAAAATAAGACTTGACAGTAATTTCATGTCTTATATTTAATTGGGAGATTGTATGGCGGAAGGATTGAATTGTACGGTAACTATTTACTCAAAGGTTCTTTTATGATTAATGTTGAAATCTATATTATCTGGAAAGTCGTTAATCACTAGGGAGGCTTATCCCTATTATAGAATAAATATTATTTATTTAAATAAATTAATAGCTTAATTTATTTATTTAAATAAGATTAGAATTGTTCTAATTGATTTATTCACAACCGGTTTAATATGGAGAACTTAAAGGGTCACACCATAAAAGGAAGAATAATTATTTAAGAAGTTAATGGCATAATCGTAATAATATGTTAAGTATATTTAATTTAATCTATTGTGATAGAATAAATTAAATAGCTTAATATTTATTATTTAATATTTTGGAAATATTAAATATATAAATTAATAAGAGGAGTCACATTAATATTATTATAATTATTATTATTTTACTTTTTAAAGAGTTAGAAATTAATTTAATATTAGTACTCTCATTTATTCCTAATAAGATTAAGAGGATAATTAATTAAATAATTTTAATTAATTAAAATAAAACTCAATTCCTTAATTGTTAAGGAGAGTTGTCCATATCTATAAATAAGATGAGTCTTATTATGGGTGTAGGGGTTGTTGACTTTTTCACAACAGACGTAATTCCAATAGTTGGAGAGTACGCTCCTTTTCTACGAGAGATAGAAAACTAGGGTTTTGCCAAACACCCATCTTCTTGAATATTTATTCTTTCTTGGTGGATCACCTCTAGAGGCCAAATACTTGGGTGGCTAACGTTGATCAAAGGAAGGAACTAAACCCGGAGGATTCAAGTTGAACGCGAAAAGGATTGGAGGTGAACTTGTACATGAAGAAGCTCGAATCTTCAAGGGTATGATTCTTGTTTTTCATATCTTTTCGTTTAATTAATAATTGTGCATAAAGGATGATCCGGGTATATGGTTTATGAAATTTTAAACTCTAATATTTTACACGTTTATGCTTATTTGTGCAATTTGATTGCGTCCAAGAATATTATAAACCTAATAATCTACACTCTTGAATTTATCCGATGTGAAATTCATGTAAAATATCTCACATGGGAACGAGAGGTGCTCTTCTCTAGACTATTTCCTCTATACTTTTTTATATTTATAATTTCAGTTGTACATGTGTCGAAATGTTGTAAGTATATGACTTGCAATCTCAACGTGTACAACTGAGATTGCAAATATGGAGGAAATAGTCTGGAGGGAAACATCTCTGCATCGGAACATATGAGCTAGTTTGATATGTATATGATGAGGTACCAAACTACTATTAATAGTAATTTCGATTATGATCTTTTGAACAAGTTTATAATGTGCTAATATGACTTAAAAATATACTATTAAGATAATAAATTGAGTTTTAATACGTTATTACTCCATTCGATTTGGACACAAAATTTGATATAAATATTTACGAGTAAATACTATGAAAATTTTATTATTATGCCTCTTTTTTGCAGGATTATGGATGGGGAGAACAAGGTGTGTACCATATGTCGAATGCTTATTCGCAAAGTAAAAAAATTAAAAATGTATCCACACTAGACTAGGACCAATAAATTGTTGACACGATGAGAGGTGATCTTTCTCTAATTATTATTCCTTCCGTTTTTAAAAGATTGTCGTTTTAGAAGAAAAAATTTGTTCTAAAAAGTTTGTCGTTTATAACTTTTGAAGAGAATAAATTATTTACTTTCCTATATTACCCATACCTTCTCTCATTGTCCCAAGAAATTCTCTTCCTTATATTAATAGTTTTCAACTTCCCATAAAGGGGTAGATGAAATTTTATATAAATTTTATAAATGATATTTTCTTAATTCATGTGTAAAAATTTTAAACGATAATATTTTAAGAACGGAGATAGTAAGATAAATTTATGATAACTGGACGAGCTAGGCTATTTATATTATTACTCTATTTTGTTTGTTGCGGTAGTAGTTGTTGTTTATTTTCAACGGTTGAGGACCAAGTTACTACATAAAAGCTAGGTAGCTTTTTGAATTTCAAGATATATGTACCCGGCTGTTAATTCCTCTCCAAGAGTCTTCCAACTCCTTGATCCGTTTCCAAGATTTTTGTAGCCACGGAGACATGGAGTACACAATCTTCTTCTACCTCTTTCTCCTATTATTATCCTTATTTCTATTCACCAAACAGCTCCTTGGCAAAATCCAAAACCTCCCACCAAGCCTATTCCCAGCTCTACCGATTCTGGGCCATCTATACCTCCTGAAGAAACCAATCCACCGCACTTTGGCCAAGATCTCAGATCGTCACGGCCCAATTCTCCTCCTCCAGTTCGGCTCCCGCCGAGTCATCTTAGTCTCCTCGCCGTCGATCGCCGAGGAATGCTTCACCAAAAACGACATCGTATTCGCCAACTGCCCTCGCTTGCTCATCGTAAAACACCTCGGCTACAACTTCAGTTCCCTCGTTTGGGCTCCCTACGGCGACCACTGGCGGAACCTCCGCCGGATCGCATCCCTGGAACTGCTATCCACCCATCGGCTCCAAGCGCTTCAACCGATACGAGTTGAGGAGACTCGGCTGTTGATGCGTCGGCTCTTTCGAGCTTCAGAACGGACCGTGGATATGAAATCTATGTTTTTTGAGGTGGTGTTAAACGTGATGATGAGGATGATCGCCGGGAAGAGGTATTACGGGGAGAACGTGGCGGAGCTGGAGGAGGCGAGGCGGTTTAAGGAGATAGTTACGGAGACGTTTTATCTCGGCGGGGCCTCGAATTTGGGGGATTTTTTGCCGGCGTTGAAGTGGGTGGTAGCGAGAGGGGTAGAGAAGAGGATGATTGTATTACGGAAAAAGAGAGATGAGTTTGTGCAGGAGTTAATTGAAGAGCATAGAGGGAAAATGGGTAGCAACGGCGGCGTTGGTGGGGGTGGTGGCCGTGAGGAGTCGGAGTTGGGAGGTGGGAAGAAGAGCATGATTGAAGTGTTATCGTCGTTGCAAGAAACTGAACCTGATTACTATACTGATGAAATTATTAGAGGTCTCATGATGGTAAGATTTTCATTTTCTCTGTTCTTATAATTCATAATCCTTTTAAAAACACGAATCACAACATATCATAAAGGAGATTCAATGGTTCATAATTATTATTTTTTTTCTGTGTATCAAAACGACATCGTTTTGATAGGAATTTTTTTAATAAATTGACAAAAAAAATAGAAGCCACCAAACGCAATTTATTTTTACATATAATTATTTTAAATTTCTTAGTTATTCTGTATATGATTTTTTTATATATTTAATAACTTAGCTTGCTATTAATATTAGGATAACTACAAACTTGGCCAAAAAAATGAATAAATATATCGGTTATGCGGCTTTAGTTATTTTTCGTTTATTATTGTTTTTGTTTGTTTATTTATATTATTACTTATTATTATTATTATAATTTATATTTATCTGTTCCATAAAAAAAATTTATTCTAGACCTTTATTATTTATATATTCCTTTATATCTTTTTTTATTATTAATAATCGTTTTACTTACCTCTCGTAATCCACTGCTCAACGGAGACAATCACTATCACAACTCAAATACTATTTTAAATGTATTATTTTTTACTTTATTTCGTTTGTTTGGTAAAAGTAAACTGCGTTTGGTGACTTCCAATTTTCTGTCAACTTGTAAAAAAATATTCCTATCAAAATGACGTCGTTTTGATACACAGACAAAAAAAGAGTTGTGAGCCATTGGATCTTATTTTTAATGTGTTGTCAATCTCACAACAAAACCCTCACAAGATCCTCACAGAAAAATTCTTATAGAGGATCCGGATCCTTTAAAAACTGTCGGTGATCTATTTAAATTTGAAAATAGTACTCCCATTATTTCACACAAAAAAACACTTTCAAATGTAAAATGTGTAAATATTAAGAATGTATTTTGTTACATTTACTCATAAAATGATTAAATTATAAGTTTAATTGTGGTGACATGGAATGACATAATGAAATTTTATAAATCTTTAGGCAGACTTATGGGTTGTATCTGAATGAAAAAAGTTATTTGATAATTGATGTCTCAAATTTTTGAATTACAAATTTTTATTATTTTGTCCCTCTAAAAAATTCAAAATTGTTATAAATTTATTTAATATTACTTAATATAATAGTTAATATTGTTAAAAAAAAAACTTCATTAAGCCTTTATTCAGCTCATTCAGCAAAAAAATGACACTAAATCATTCAGCTCAAATCGTCTAAATTACTGATCGATTCAATCATTCAGATAATTTTTTTCCAAAACAAACACACTTAATAACTGACCAATTCAGTCATTCTGCCATTTTGTCATTCAGTCCTAAACAAACAGCCCTTTAGACATCAAAGAGAGACTTTAGATATCAAAGAGAGACTTTAGATGGAATTTCGAACGCCTAGCCTCGAGACTCGGGCATTTTCCTAGGCTGGGCTTAGGTGGGGGTAGTTTTATTATTTTTTAGGCTTAAATATGAATTAATATTTGAATTTTTATTTAAGGATTGTCTTCTCAATTTTTTCAATTAGGGGATTAAATTTTTAATTTTTTCTGATTACGTCTAATTGATAGTGTCACGTTAGAAGAGTGATAACATGACAGCGACACGTTAGAAGAGTGATAACATGACAGCGACACGTGAATAAAAAAAATACTTGTGTAATATTGAGTTTCAATTTAACATTTATTCAATTAATTTTTTTTACCAAAAAGAGTAAATATAATACCATTATTAATTTTTTAAATAAATTTATTGACAATTTACCATTTTTGGTATAAAAATTAATTAAATTGATTATTGATGATTATGAAATAAACTTAAAGTTCAATGTATTAATTTATATTTAGGCATTAATTTTTTATACTAAAAATGGTAAAATTGTCATTATATTGATTATTGATGATTATGAAATAACAATATTTTTTGGGAACACACGTAGGTCTCACATATTAGCTAATAAAACTTCGGCACATCAGCTAATATATGGGTCCGACATGTGGAAATATCAAAAAATAATGTGAAAATATCGGTTTCTTTTTTAATTAGTAGTATATTTATACATTTTAAAATATTTATCATTATATTGATAATTGATGATTTTTTAAAGTTGAGTTTGTAATGTATTAAATTTACTTTAAAAAATTAATAATGGTCTTATATTTACCCTTTTTTGGTATAAAAAATTAATGGAGTAAATGTTAAAATGAGACTTAATACTACACAAGCATTTTTTTAGCCACATGTCGCTGTCATGTTATCAATTTATGATGTGGTACTATCAATTAGACGTAATAAAAAAATTAAAAGTTTAATTTCCTAATTGAAAAAATTGAGAAGACAATCTCCAAAATAGAAAAAAAATTAAAAGTTCAGGGTATAAAGCATAGTTTTTATATTTATATAAAATATAAATTTTTTTATTTATAATAAATTAATGTTATATTTATAAAAAGTGAAAGGCTAGGAGTTGATTTAAAATATGGTAAAATAATGAGATCAAATTTTAATCGGAACATTCAATAGTCACTTTTAACAAAACTAAAAGCATAATAATAGTGTTGGGGCAAAGGGTCAAAAATGACCCTGATATTTACCCCGATGTTTCATTTGCATCCTAAACTAATTTTTTTTATAAAAGTACCCTTAACGTTATATTTTTTGGGTCGCCCGTGCCCCTGCCGTTAACAGAAAACAAACCGGATTAAAATGTGATGACGTGACATGCTTAAATATAAAATATATTCTAAATAAAACAATATATATCATTTAATCAAAACAAAAATACTACAACATATTTACATCATTTAATCAAAATAATAAAATTCAAATTATTTTGTTAACTAATCAAAACAACTAATTAAATAAAATAAGTTGTATAAAATATTTACATCAAATACTAGTTAAAAAATACTAATTAAAAAAAATACTAAAATACTAACAAAAATCAAATTAAAAAAATACTAAAATTCAAATTATTTTGTTAATTAATCAAAATAACAAAAATTCAAATTACATCATTAAAATACTAAATACTAATTGATATAAAAATTTTAAATTACTAAAACCTTAATACTAAATAATATTTTTAAAATTTAAAACTGGAGTATTATGATTATTTTAGTAATTTTTAATATTAATTTTTAAAATCATATCATTTTAAAAATATTATGATGTAATGTGAATTTTTGAATATATTTTTTAAAAAAATTATGACATCATCAAATTATAACATACTACATCCGTCCCATAATAAGTGTTTTTTAGCTTAAATCACACATACCAATACACAAGCTAAAATAACAAAAATACCCTTAATATATTTTCTTTGAAGTTGAAGAGTTAATGAGTGTCATTAATTGTAGTGATGGTAAGATGCAATAAATACCATTGAATGCATAAGGGCATATATGAGAAAATATTACAAAAATTATATTGGAGTTCTAACAAATCACTTATTTTGAAAAAAAATATTAAGCCTAAAAAAACACTTATTGTGAGACAGAGGTAGTATACTGTTATGTATAGATTATTACATCATCAAATTATTTATATTATTTATAACATATACTGTTATGTATAGATTATTACATCATCAAATTTTTATATAGTTTAAAAATATTATTTAGTATTATGATTTTAGTAATTTAAAAATTTTATATCAATTAGTATTTAGTATTATGATTTTAGTATTTTAATGATGTAATTTAAATTTTTGTTGTTTTGATTAATTAACAAAATAATTTAAATTTTTTATTTTTAGTATTTTTTAAATTTGATTTTTTTAGCATTTTAGTATTTTTTTTAATTAGTATTTGTTGTAAATATGTTATGTTTTGAATTTTAGTATTTTGATTAAATGATGTAAATATGTTATACAACTTATTTTATTTAATTAGTTATTTTGATTAGTTAACAAAATAATTTGAATTTTATTATTTTGATTAAATGATGTAAATATGTTATGCTTTTTTTATTTTGAATTTTAGTATTTTTTTTATTTGACTAAATGATATATATTGTTTTATTTAGAATATATTTTATATTTAAGTTGTCACGTCATCACATTTTAACTCCGTTTGTCTTCTGTTAATGGCAGGGGCACGGGCGACCCACAAAATATAACGTTAAAGGTACTTTTGAAAAAAAAAATTAGTTTAAAATACAAGTAGGACATCGGGGTAAACATCATGGGTTTTTTTATCCCTTACCCGTATAGTGTTATCCTATTCTATATACCGAAAGAAAACAAATCCCAATAGCACATTGTTTAAGGAAGATACTCATTCAAGTTTCTCTCCTTCACCGGAAGTTGTGAATATTTTATTGGTTGGAACTTTATGTGTCTTTTTATTTAAATATATAATTAGGTCTAGTAGTAAAAGAATAAAATATTTTGAAGGCATACGTCAATACATTTGAACACTTGCTTAGCAATGTGGGACTCTTTAACATCTTGAGCTTTATTTTTTACTTTTTTGTTTTTGTTCATCTCAGATGAATAATAATACTGAGAAAGAGAAAATAAACTAATATTACTTCTTTACTATGCAATCTATAAACTAATGTTTTATTATGTCATTATGCTTTAATTAAGCAGAGCCAGAACCCTACATCATCATTTTGTTTTAACTTTCTCTACAGTTTGAGTGGATCTTAGAATTAGGTATATTTCATATTGGATGAGTAATCTTGAATAAACTAGATAATAAAGTTAAATGTTCTAGATTTCGTAATAATGTCATGGCATACATTTCCTCAACACACATGTGAAAACGAGGGGAGGTAATAATTAATCTGATTGTTTTCACCTTATGAATAGGTTCTATTAGTAGCAGGGACTGATACTTCAGTTGGAACTATGGAGTGGGCATTATCTCTTTTGGTAAACAATCCAGAAGTTCTAAACAAGGCACAGATTGAGATTGACAATCATGTGGGACAAGACCGTCTCTTCAATGAATCGGATATAGTTGATCTACCTTATCTCCATTGTATTATTACTGAGACAATGAGAATGTATCCGCCTGTCCCGCTATTAGTACCTCATGAATCATCAGTCAGGTGCACCTTAGGAGACTACTCCATCCCAGGGGGAACCATGCTACTGGTGAATGAATGGGCGATACAAAATGATCCCAAATTATGGTCAGAACCCAGAAAGTTCAATCCAGAAAGATTTGAAGGCCTAGAAGGGACAAGAGATGGGTTTAAATTTATGCCTTTTGGGTCTGGAAGGAGGGCCTGTCCTGGGGAAGGCCTGGCAATGCGTATGGTGGGGCTAGTTTTGGGTTCACTTATTCAATGCTTTGACTGGGAAAGAGTTGGCAAGGAAATGGTGGACATGACAGAAGGGACTGGGCTTTCCTTGCCCAAGCTTCGACCTTTAGTTGTGAAATGTCAGCCTCGTCCAACCATGATAAACCAACTTTCTCAGATTTGATTCCATTACAGCCCCAACAGATGTTTCGACAGGCACAAGTTTGGGACGTTGCAATTTACTGGTCAGCTACTGAGTCCAAGACCAGAGACCATTGTATCTTAATGTTCTACCAATATCATCTGCATTATATATGATGCATGTGTTTAAGATTTGTTTGCGATTTGCTTTTAATTTGTGGAGAAGCCAGTTTCTTATTATCTTTGGTTAAGGTACTATTTACAGCCTTTGTAATATATTAAATTTCTGTATGTGCAAATGTACACTATTATGGTATTGTGTCTTATTATGAAGTTAAACATATTTATGTGTTTTTGTTGCTAAGCCATGAGTATGAATCAATATCCCAAAGCAAGAGCAAGAACAAAGATTACTTAATGTGTTTGAACTATCAACCGTATCCTTGTTTCAGTGGGATAAAGGCTTGTATGAAGATGTTCCTTTGATCTACCAAAAAAAGTATACACTTTTATGAAGTGTCATATAAACACTGAAAAAGAAAAAAAATGTTGAGAACAATTATATAGAAATTATTTTGAAACAAAATACGAACAGTCCTTCTAGGGACTGGCTACTACCGACCGGTCTGGCCGTCTAGCGACTGGTCCAATTTTTTTTATTGTTTTTTGCTTTGACTTCTAAAAAATATTTAACATTGTTTTTTATATATATCCAAATTATACTTAAATCACTGAATTCTATAAAAATTCATATTAAAATAAATATTATACATTTTTTGGGAGTATTGCGATTCTTTCTGAATATAGAACTTAACAATACTGTTAATTAAGCATCCCAAACAAGGAGGAGCAAACTTGGAAAAGATTCCTCTGTCTGAACCTATCATCAACTTGCCGGATAGAGTTCTTCATTTTATTACTGAGTCTTGATGCTAAGTTTGGATTAAAATAATAGAATAGAGAATGAAATAAAATGATTTTAAGATATTTTAAGTATATGTTTGGTTGTTAGTTGTGGATAGACATGCACAACATGCTAGCCTGATCTGGTCTGACCTGGGCCTGCCAGGCCTTGGGCTTTGATCAGGCCAAGTCAGGCCATTGACTTTTGGCCTCCAGGCCAAGACAAACCATGCCTTGGTCGCTAGGCTGTGGTCTAGCTAAGGCTACAAGCGGCCCAAGGCCTTGGCTGGTCTGGTCTTTTTTTTAATGTTACATATTAAATGTGACGCCCCTAAAATAGGTATACAACACCCATTCTGAGTCGTCAAATACATGGTACAAAAAGAAAACTACAACTTCATTATTACAATTGTTGTGTATAATACGACAACACATACTGTGAGTTTAAATACAAATATTATTTTCTAGACAATATTCACACTCAAATAAGTTCTCATTACAATTATTCATACACTATTTTACAAAAATAGTGAGGACTGCTAAATTAACTTTCTAGAACCATCATTCTTTACCCCGACTGGTTCCTGCTATATTCTCGCTTCCTGAGAAGAAAAATGGAACAACAAGGAAAATGGTGAGCTCAACTAGCTCAGTAAATAATATTAGGACTAAGATAATATACAACAAATTATCATTAGTCTTCAACAGGGAAAAATTTGATAAAATATAATACACAACAAGTTTTAGATCAACAAATGCAGCGGAAACAACAATCCATTAGAAGAGTCACGTAAAGAATGAATTCTACTATCTTCTAAGATTTAAAAATCCATCATCAATATTTTATCCCTGTAACAACAATCAATATACATCTTTAATCAAATATTCATCTTTGCACTACAGGCCAAATATATTCATTTGTATCACCAGTCGGTCATGTTCATCTCAACACCTATTCATCTTTGCACTACGGGCCAAAGATATTCATCAGTTAATCATTCATCTTTGCACTACATGCCAAAGATATTCAGTAACATCATCATTTAAGACTGAGGATGATGAAAAATATTTTAAAGAAAACGAATCAAGTGAGACAGAAGGACAAATATTAGGGATTCGTATTACAGTTTATCCAAGATCAATAATACTCCATAATAAACTATAGTGGAATAAAATTCAAGAATGAAGATCAAAACATGGATTAAAGTTCAAGAATGAATAGTGCCGTATACGTGAATAGCGCCGTATACGTGAATAGTAACTCCGACACCAAAAGATAAAAAGTTCACAAAAAAATATCATCATGCTTCGTGAATAGTATTCATAAATAGTAACTCGTGAATAATAACTCATGAATAGTAACTCGTGAATAGTAACTCATGAATAGTAACCCCGACATTAAAAAGTTCCAAATTTGATAAAAATTTTCAACTAATATTTCGGCATAATGATATTGAAGAAATAATATCATTTTTGAATAAAATAACATCCCTTACCTCAGAAAGAATAGTACTTCTGACTGGAATACTGGATATAGTGCTGAAAGAACTTGCAACGTATAGCAATACTCAAAGTACTAAAATACTCATAAAATACGCTCGATATTATAGAGAGAGAAAGAGAGAGAAAACTTGTGTTTCTGGTATGATTTTTAATTCTAACCTAAGCACCCTATTTATAGAAAATTGCTTAGAACACCAAAGCAGAAAATTTAATATAATATATTATTATATGTTAAAATTCCATACGCCCACTTTTGAAGATATGAAATCATCAATTATTAACACATGTTAGACCCACTTAACTCACCAACCACGTTTTTCTTGAAAAAAAATAATTAAACTTCCAAAAATCAATTATTTTAGAACTTCAATAATTCATAATAAATAGCCATTTTATCAGAAAATTCGAATCTCGCTATTTTTTATAGGAAATTCAATTCTCTACAACTTTGCAGAAGAAAGTTTTTTCAAATTCCAAACAGAAATTGACCGAAATCCATAAACGGGCGATTTTACAGGCTATAATCAAATTTCAGTCAAGAAATGGGCCCACGGACATGTTTAACATGTTTTAAATAACTTTTGCAACAAAAATATTTCTCATCCTCATATACTCATATATCCCACATTCATTGTAAAAATATCCCCATTATTATATTATAATAATATAATAAAATATTATTTATCAGAAAAGATAAAATATCAATTTTTCACAATTGTCACTTTAAAAATTTTCTTCATCTATATCCACATAAAATTAATATTTTTCTCATCATATAAATCAATAATTAATTATTCACAAATAATATTACAGAATCACAGTAGTGGCAACCAGGTCGTTCCCATGAAAGAGGGGGCTTTCCAATAAAGATTTCTCCTTACTGGCGCGCAATTAGGTGACCAAACCTCTCCTTAGACAGAACTTTCTAGACATTGCCAATAATGTTATCTAATAATATTATTCAGATAATATAAATTATTGCTCCGATAATGAAAAATACTGTGCAGTTACAATTATTAAAATAATCGTAATATAAAAAAATCAACGCAACAATTATTGAATCAATAAAATAAAATACTGAACAGTAATTACTGTAACAATTATTGATTAGTTCCTTCTTACGTAAAATCAATAATTGGTGCAATACCGTGTGCTACTGTGCAATAATGCGTATACCTGTGTTTTAACCACCGGGTATTCCAACAGTATTAATGGTAACAAGTACGCCGTTATTTATAAACAACTTATACTTGTCGTTTTCTTCATCCACTCACTTTCCGTTATGGGCCCACACAAGGCTGGCCGTCGTACGAATATTTCTCGACAGCAAGAATATTCCACGACCAAACGAATATTCTCTGACAACAATAAATATTTTATAACCACTTGCTTATTTGAAATATTTGCTAATTTTACCCATAACTAACCACATTAATCAAATCAACCCTTACTATTTCAAAATAATAAATAGAGAAATTAAATCTTTATTTATAAAAAATTGGGGTCTTACAACCTCCTCTCCTTATGAAATTTTGTCCTCGAAATTGTCGTGCATAGGACATACTCCTTCCTATCCAAGATTTTGACTGGTACGTCCTCATACGTTAAATCTTCTGTTATCTCGTCTGGTTCTAACTCAATAATGTGGTTCGGGTCGTCCACATATTTACGTAACATCGATACGCGAAAAATGTTATGAACACACTTCATACTTAGTTGTAAAGCGAGTCTATAGGCCATAGTTCCTATTCAATCGAGGATTTCAAATGGACTAATAAATCAAAGGTTTGAGCTTTCCTCACATCGCCGATTCTTGCTTTTGGAATAACGACTTCTTGCATCTTCTTCTTCATATTCATCAACTCTAAGTCTGTAGCTTGAACATCTTTAAATTTATCGATTAAAGTTGATTCTAATCGTATATTCGTTATCTTCACGCAGGTTCTTGGAATCTATAACTCTATCTCTATCTTCTGTAAGTCATACGAAATGGGTCTTTGTATTAATAATATCGCACTCGTAAACACATATGATCTTTTACTCAACGCGTCAGCTACCACGTTCATTTTTTCCAGGATGGTATTGAATGGTATGGCCGTAATCTTTCAACAGCTCGAGCCAACGTCATTGCCACATGTTGAGTTCTTGGAAGCTCTTTTCATATTCCTCGCTCCATTCAAATTTTGTATCTCTACGAGTCAGCTGAGTTAATAGAGTATCGATTCGATAAAATCCTTCCACGAATCTCTGATAGTAACCAGCTAAGCCTAGAAAGCTACGTATTTCGATTACCGACTTAGGTTGTTCTCAACTGTGACTCATATCCCAATCTTGAATAACACGTCACAATGACACCTATCAGTTTACTACCACACAAATATGGCGTCTTCTACAGAGAGTCTAGCTTCAGTGTATTCCACAAAGGAAGTCACCAGATAGAGGCTCGGGTACAAACTTCTACAGTTGAATTTTTAACTCCTAAAGTTCAATAGGAGCCATGAGATTTTAAAAATGGGTTTTGTACCGGGTTCAAAGTCGATACAAAATTCAATATCACACTTTGGGAGTAAGCCAAGAAATTCTTCAGGAAATACATCAGGAAATTTTCTAACAACAAAAATATCATTCAAATCTGATGTATTTTTGTTCAAGTCTATAACATGGGCTAAGAAAGCTTGACATCCGTTTTTTAATAAACGAATGACTTTACTGCTTGATATGAAAGAGTTTGACTTCAATGGTTTGGTTGCTTAAATTCGAATAACAGGTTGCTTAGGAATATGAAAACTAACAACCTTACAAAAGCAATCAATTTTTGCATGATGAGTGGTTGACCAATCAATCCCTAAGGTCACATCAAATGCAAGAATTTTTAAAGAAATAAGGTCAATAGGTAATGCGATGGTGCCAACTTGGATCAAACAAGATTTATAAACAGCGGATGTAACGAAAGTTTCTCCTAACAGAGTTTCAACGAATAAGTCAAAGTCTAATTTTCTCCAGAGTCAAGTTTAAACGTTGAGTATAAGCAGGAGAGATAAATGAATGGGTAGAACCGGTATCTAATAAGGTATAAACTTCGCAAGAATTTATAATTAACTAACCCGTGCTAACTTCGTTCGGGTTCCTTGCATTCTGACCGGTCACGACAAACGCTCTTCCAAGAACCGTTGACTTTGTCTTTTCCGTATCCACCTTTGGTGCCACCGTTCTAGCTGGACTTGATTTCGCTACAGGACAAAATCGAGCTATGTGACCATCTTTTCCACAACTTAAACATACTTGGAAGGCTGTGAACAGTTTGGACTTATATGTCCCTCTTCTCCGCATTTGTAGCATCTAACTGGTGGTCATTCTTTTCCCCTAGAATTTGTTACTAGTGTTGGTGCTGCTGCCGACGTCTTCCTGTCATCGTTAAATCTTCTCTTCTTAGATCGGACATCTCTTTCCACAATATCAACGCGTCGTGCAGCTTTTACCCATGCATCACTCATTCTCACTCGTTCAGTTATTTCTTCTTTCAGCTCAGATTCCAGCTTTATCATCTTATACTTTGCCAAAGAGTGCTTCTGTTCAAGCATCACATATCGGGTAACACAAGCTTGAATCGTTGCATCCTTTTGCTCCACGACCGCTTGTCATTCTTCAGCCTGCTCTTCTAACTCATGAATACGATTTTAAAATTCTACATTTTGATCATATAATACCTCTAATAAACTCTCCTCAGGTGCCTCTTCTTCATCTTCTTCCTCACTCTCAGCTATTACCTCTGCGACTATCTCGGGTGCAACTATCAATTCTTCACTCACCTCATGGATATCTCTAATTCCTTCTTCGTCTGACATCACATTAGCCTAGTTGGTGACTAAAGGTGTCTCCACAATCTCATTCACTCTATTGTTAACGTTCTCAGTTGTCATTCTCAAATGCTGCCATAAAACAAGGGTTAATTTAAAAAATTAACAAATCACATAATACCCCTATATTATAACCGACCAACAAATAAGCTTAGGTAGGACATACTAGCGAAGGATTTACTCGCCTTTCCCCTCCTAGTTCTATTCCCCGATCTCGGCCAAAGATCATATCCCTAAGCTCTGATACCAACTGTGACGCCCCCAAAATAGGTCCAATCCAACCAACCTATTCTGAGTCGTCAAATACATGGTACAGAAATAACTACAACTTCATTAATACAATTGTCGTGCAAAATACGACAACACATAAACTGTGAGTTTAAATACAAATATTGCCTTCTAGACAATATCCATACTCAAATAAGTCCTCATTATAATTATTGATACACTATTTTACAAAATAGTGAGGACTACTAAAACAACTGTCTTGAACCAGTACTCCACACCCGACTAGTTCCCGCTATATTCTTGTCTCCTGAGAAGAAAAATAGAACAAAAAGGAAAAGGGTGAGCTCAACTAGCCCAGTAAAGAATATTATGACTAAGATAATGTACAACAAATTATCTTTAGTCTTCAACAGGGAAAAATCTGATAGAATACAATAGACAACAAGTTTTAGATCAACAACTGCAGCGGAAACAACAATTCATTAGAAGAGTTAAGTAGAGAATGAAATCTACTATCATCTATGAATTTAAAAGACCATCATCGATATTTATCCCTGTAACATCAATCAATATACATTATAAATCAAATAGTCATCTTTGCACTACAGGCCAAAGATATTCATCTGTTGGTCAAGTTCATCTCAACACCTGTTCATCTTTGCACTACGGGCCAAAGATATTCATCAGTTGGTCATGTTCATCTAAACATCTGTTTATCTTTGCACTACGGGCCAAAGATATTCATCAGAAAATCTTTCATTTTTGCACTACAGGCCAAAGATATTCAGTAATATCATCATTTAGGACTGAGGATGATGAAAAATATTTTAAAGGAAACGAATCCAGTGAAACAAAAGAACAAATTTTAAGGATTCGTACTTTTAATAATCCAAGTTCAAAAATACTTCATAAATAATCAGAGTGGAGTAAAATTCAAGAATGAAGACCAAAACATAGATCCAATCAAAGATAGGAACTATAACAGACAATCTTGGACATAGAAAAGAGAATTTAATTTTTCTGTGAATAGTGTCGTATTCGTGAATAGTGCAGTATACGTGAATAGTAACTCCGACACCAAAAGATAGAAATTTCACAAAAAACATCATCATGCTTCGTGAATAGTACTCATGAATAGTAACTTATGAATAGTAACTCGTGAATAGTAACTCATGAATAGTAACTCATGAATAGTAACCCCGACATGAAAAAGTTTCAAATTTGATAAAAATTTCTAACCAATATTTCGGCATAATGATATTGAAGAAATAATATCATTTTCGAATAAAATAACATCTTTTACCTCAGAAAGGATAGTACTTCTGATTGGAATACTGGTTATAGTGTTGAAAGAACTTGCACCGTATAACAATACTCAAAGTACTAAAATACTCACAAAATACGCTCAATATTATAGAGAGAGAAAGAGAGAAAAAACTTGTGTTTCTGGTGTGATTTTCAATTCTAACCTAAGCACCCTATTTATAGAAAATTGCTTAGAACACCAAAGCAGAAAATTTAATATAATATATTATTATATGTTAAAATTACATACGCCCACTTTTGAAGATCTGAAATCAGCAATTAATAACACATGTTAGACTCACTTAACTCACCAACCACATTTTTCTTGAAAAAAAATAATTAAACTTCCAAAAATTAATTATTTCGGAACTTCAGAACTTCAATAATTCATAATAAATAGCCCTTTTATCAGAAAATTTGAATATAGCGAATTTTTATAGAAAATTCAATTCTCTACAACTTTACAGAAGAAAGTTTTTCCAAATTCCAAACAGAAATTGAGCGAAATCCATAAACGGGCGATTTTACAGGCTATAATCAAATTTCAGTCAAGAATTGGCCCCACGAACATGTTTAACATGTTTTAAACAACTTTTGTAAAAAAATACTCCTCATCCTCATATACTCATATATCCCACATTCATTGTAAAAATATCCCCATTATTATATTATAATAATATAATAAAATATTATTTATCAGAAAAGATAAAATATCAATTTTTAACAATTGTCACTTTAAAAATTTTCTTCATCTATATCCACATAAAATTAATATTTTCTTCATCATATAAATTAATAATTAATTATTCACAAATAATATTACAGAATTACAGTACTGGCAACCAGGCCGTTCCCAGGAAAGAGGGGGCTTTCCAATAAAATTTTCTCCTTACTGGCGCGCAATTAGGTGTCCAAACCTCTCCTTAGACAGAACTTTCTAGACATTGTCAATAATGTTATCTAATAATATTATTCAGATAATATAAATTATTGCTCCGATAATGAAAAATACTGTGTAGTGATAATTATTGAAATGACAGTAATATAAAAAAATCAACGCAGCAATTATTGAATCAATAAAATAAAATACCGAACAATAATTACTGTAACAATTATTGAGTAGTGCCTACTTACGTAAATAGTAACTCGTGAATAGTACTCTGACACGAAGAGTGTCCCGAATACCCGATTGAACAATATATCCTCCAGACATCAATTATACTAACACAAATAAGTCCAACACAATGGACTTATTCATCATTAATATTTCAATTCATAATATTTAACAACCAGGTCGTTCCCAGGAAAGAGGGGGCTTTCCGATATGGATTTCTCCTTATTGGTGCGCAATTAGGTGACTAAACCTCTCCTTGACAGAACTTCTAGACATTGTCAATATTGCAAATAATAATATGAATAACTTTGCCGTCTCAATTATTGATTTAATAATATATCATATTATGCAGATGATACTATAACAATAATTTAATCAATAATATGAGAGATATGATGCAGCAACTACTGTAGCAATAATTGAGTATAACTGAGTGACTTCTCACGTAAGCATCAATAATCAATACCGTGTACTACTATGCAACCACACGTATTACTGTACTTTTTAATACCGGGTAGTTCAACAGTTTTAACGGTAACACCTCCGCCGTTATTTTTATAAAAAGATAATTTTGTCGTTTTCTAACTACGACAATACTTCCATTGTGGGGTCCACCAATGATTGTGTCGTCGTACGAATATTCCCTGTAAAAATGAATATTTCTCGACAAATCGAATATTATATAACCACTTGATTACTTTGCAAAATTTATAAATATTACCCACAACTATAACCTTATATCAAATCAACACCATTATATTCAAAAATATAATTCGAGAAAATTATTCTTTATTCATAAAAGTTGGGGTCTTACATATGTGATCTTGAAAACTATCCGTTGGATCCATCCGTTGAGGCATTAAATGTATTTGACTTTTCTGATTTCTGATGGAGATATTTTTGCACATCTTCTGAACTGTATCCTGGCCCACTGACACTGCAGACTGCTTTCTCACCTAACACCTGAAAATGTGTTTTCCCCCTTACTAATGGTACTTTCCTTAGCTTCTTCAATACACTTCTTTGTTGCATACTAAGGATATTTCTTATGTCTTTGGGACTGGTGAATACTGCAGCGTTTAGAATCCATTCCTCTTTTGTTGGAACCTATCTCCACACAAATTATGAGGCTCGACATTTTTTGACACAATACAGATGATACTCTATGATTCAGATCATGGTGACTTGTTTCCTTGGTGCCTGGTCTGATGCTATCAGCCGAGAGCACTACGATTTCTCTGAAGTCCTTGCACACTACGATCTTTGCTTGCTTGAGTTGGCTTGGCAAACGTTGGGACCACTCTACGATTTTTGAAGAGGCCCTTCAAGGCAGGCACACTACGATCTTTGAAGCTCTACATTTTTGCCTTGACTTCTGCAATGTTGATCAGATTTATACACTCCGATTTCTTCGAAGACTATCTATTACATCTCAAGATCTGCCTAACAGCTTTGATCTTTCTATCTATACATTCTTAAGAAGAATGATACACGTTAAGAGCTTAGATCAACCTAACAAATTTGATCTTATCACTAAGTCCTTTTACATATCTTACTTGAAGGATTTTACAAATAATCATGAGCATATACATTAAAACATCAAATCATAATATGCATTCTCCCAACAGATTCTACTCGTATATGCGCCATCATCACGTGGGTCCCTGGAGTCTTTAACTCAATCTCCATCCTTCGTAAATCGTACAAAATGGGTCTTTGTGTTAACAACATCGCACTCGTACCCGCATACGATCTTCTACTCAATGCGTCAGCTACTACGTTTACTTTTCCATGATGGTATTGAATGGTATGATCGTAATCTTTCAATAGCTTGAGCCAACGTCGTTGCCGCATGTTGAGTTCCTTATGGGTGAAAAAGTATTTGAGGCTTTTATGATCCGTATAGATCTCCACTTTCTCCCCATACAGGTAGTGTCTCCAGATTTTCAACGCGAAAATGACTGCTGCCAACTCTAGATCATGAGTAGGATAATTCCTCTCATATTATTTGAGTTGTCGTGAGGCATAGGCTATGACTTTTCTATGTTGCATGAGAACACATCCTAACCCTTTGCCTGAAGCATTGCTGTATATAACAAATCCATCCGAACCAGATGGTATTGCCAGAACAGGTGCCGAAATGAGTCTCCTCTTGAGCTCTTGAAAACTCTTCTCGCATTCCTCGCTTCATACAAATTTTGTATCCTTCCGAGTCAACTGAGTTAATGGAGTAGCGATTAGATAAAATCCTTCCACGAATCTTCGATAATAACCAGCTAAGCCCAGAAAGCTACGTACTTCGGTCACCGACTTTGGTTACTCCCAACTTTGTATTGCTTCAATCTTCGCCGGGTCAATAGATACTCCATGTTTTGACACCACGTGCCCAAGGAATGCTACTTCCTCAAGCCAGAACTCGCATTTCTTCAGCTTGGCATATAGCTTGTTTTCACGAAGCCTTTCAAGTATCGGTTTCAAATGGTGCTCATGATCTTCACGGCTTTTGGAATAGATGAGGATGTCATCAATAAAGACAACAACGAACTGATACAAATATTCCTTGAATACTCGGTTCATCATATCCATGAAAGCAGCAAGAGCATTAGTCAATCCAAAAGATATGACTAAGAATTCATAACGCACGTACCGAGTTCTGAAGGCAGTCTTTGGAATATCCTCAGTTTTAATCTTCAGCTGATGATATCCAGAACGAAGGTCGATCTTTGAAAAGAATTGTGCTTCTTACAATTGGTGAAACAGGTCATCAATGCGAGGTAGCGTATACCTATTCTTGATGGTGACATGCTTCAATTCTCGATAGTCAATACAAAGTCGCATACTCCCGTCTTTCTTCTTTACGAATAAAATAGGAGCACCCCAAGGAGATGTACTAGGATGAATTAAACCGGTGTCTAATAATTCCTATAGTTGGACTTTTAACTCCTGAAGTTCAATAGGAGCCATTCGATATTTGGTTTTAAAAATGGGTTTTGTACCCAGTTCAAGGTCAATAAAGAATTCAACATCACGTTCTGGGGTAGACCGGGAAGTTCTTTAGGAAATACATCAGGAAATTCACTAACAATAGAAATATTATTCAAATCTAACTTGTCTTTGTTCAAATCCATAACATGATCTAAGAAAGCTTGACATCCGTTTTTCAATAAACGAATAGCTTTATGGCTTGATATGACAGTGACTAATTTTAGTGGTTTAGTTGCTTGAATTCGCATAACAGGTTGGTTAGGAATATGAAAACTAACAACCTTACGAAAACAATCAATTTTGGCATGATAAGTGGTTAACCAATCAATCCCTAAAATCACATCAAAAGCAAGTATCTTTAAAGAGATAAGATCCATAGGTAATGTGATGGTGCCAACTTGGATTAAGCAAGATTTATAAACAGTGGTCGTAACGAAAGTTTCTCCTAACGGAGTCTCTACTGATAAATCAAAGTCTAATTTCTCCGGAGTCAAGTTCAAACGTTGAGCACAAGCAGAAGAGATAAAAGAATGTGTAGAACCGGTATCTAGTAAGGTATAAACTTCGCAAGAGTTTATGATAAGCTTACTCATGATCACCTCGTTCGGGTTCCTTGTGTTTTGGCCAGTTACGACAAACGTTCTTCCAGAAACAATGATTTTAACTTATTTGGGACAACCTTTGGAGTCACCATTCCCGTTGAACTTGGTTTCACAACTAGACAATCTCTAGCTATATGACCTTCCTTTTCACAGTTATAACACACCTTGGATTGTTGTGGGCAGTTTGGGCTAATGTGTCCCTCTTTCCCGCATTTGTAACAAACGACCGGTGCTCATTCTCCTCCCCTAGAAATAGTTGATATTTGTGCTGACGTCTTCACGTTATCATGATTGTACCTTCTCTTTTTAAAATCTCCTCCCGACTCACTCCTTCTATTATCACGGCCACTAATACCACTAGAGTGGTTACTTCTTTTGTCTGAATGTTTTCCTCCCTGCTGGTTTTCATTGCTCCGATAACCGCTGCCACCGGTACGTGTGACGTCCCTAAAATAGGTATACAACACCCATTCTGAATCGTCAAAATACATGGTACAGAAACAACTACAACTTTATTAATACAACATAAAAACTATGAGTTTAAATACAAATATTGTCATCTAGACAATATCCACACTCAAATAAGTCCTCATTATAATTATTAATACACTATTTTTACATAATAGTGAGGACTACTAGAACCACTTCTAGAACCATCATTCCACACCCCGACTAGTACTCGCTACATTCTCGCCTCTTGAAAAGAAAAATGGAACAACAAGGAAAAGGGTGAGCTCAACTAGCCCAGTAAAGAACATTATGACTAAGATAATATATAATAAATTATCATTAGTCCTCAATAGAGAAAAATCTGATAGAATACAATAGACAACAAGTTTTAGATCAACAACTGCAGCGGAAACAATAATTCATTAGAAGAGTTAAATAGAGAATAAAATCTACTATCTTCTATATATGAATTTAAAAGTCCATCGTCAACATTTTATCCCTGTAACATCAATCAACATATATCTGGAATCAAATATTCATCTTTGCACTACAGGCCAAAGATATTCATCAGTCGGTCATGTTCATCTCAACACTTGTTCACTACGGGCCAAAGATATTCATCAATAAATCATTCATCTTTGCACTACATGCCAAAGATATTCAATTATATCATCATTTAGGACTGAGGATGATGAAAAATATATTTTAAAGAAAACGAATCCAGTGAGACAAAAGAACAAATAGTAAGGATTCGTACTTCAGTTTATCCATGTTCAAAAATACTCCATAATAAACTATTGTGGAGCAGAATTTAAAAATAAAGATCAAAACATAGATCCAATCAAAGGTAAAAACCATAACAGATAATCTTGGACACAGGAAAAAAAATTTAATTTTTTTGTGAATAATGTCGTATTCGTGAATAGTGTTGTATACGTGAATAGTGTCGTATACGTGAATAGTAACTCCGACACTAATAGGTAGAAATTCCACAAGAAAAATTACCATGCTTCGTGAATAGTACTCATGAATAGTAACTCGTGAATAATAACTCGTGAATAGTAACTCTGACATAAAGAGACCAAAATTTCATACTTCAGGCCTGTAACATCAATCAACATATATTACCATGCTTCAGGCCTGTAACTCGTGAATAGTAACTCTGACATAAAGAGACCAAAATTTCATACTTCAGGCCTGTATACGTGAATAATGTCGTATTCGTGAATAGTGTTGTATACGTGAATAGTGTCGTATACGTGAATAGTAACTCCGACACTAATAGGTAGAAATTCCACAAGAAAAATTACCATGCTTCGTGAATAGTACTCATGAATAGTAACTCGTGAATAATAACTCGTGAATAGTAACTCTGACATAAAGAGACCAAAATTCCCACTTCCATTTCAGAATCTCAAGTGGTTGCAACAGACCCTTAGATACTTGATGCTCCGCCTTTACACATTGCCGTTCTTCAGCCTGCTCTTCTAACTCATGAATACGTTTTTGTAATTCTAAATTTCGATCATAAAATTCTTCTAATAAATTCTTCTCAGATTCCTCTTCTTCCTCACTCTTAGCTGCTACCTCTGCAACTATCTCGGGTGCAACTATTAATTCTTCGCTCACCACATGGATATCTCTAATTCTTTCTTAACCTGACATCACATTATCTTGGTTGGCGATTAGAGCTTTCTCCACGGTCTCATTCACTCCATTGTTAACATTCTCAGTCGACATTCTCAAATACTGCCATAAAACAAGGGTTAATTTAACAAATTAACATATCACATAATATCCCTATATTATGACCAACCAACAAATAAGCTTAGGTAGGACACACTAGCGAAGGATTTACTCGTCTCTCCCCTCCTAGTTCTATTCCCCGATCTCCGCCAGAGATCATATTCCTAAGCTCTGATACGAACTGTGACGCCCCCAAAATAGGTATACAACACCCATTCTGAGTCGTCAAAATACATGGTACAGAAACAACTACAACTTTATTAATACAACATAAAAACTGTGAGTTTAAATACAAATATTGTCATCTAGACAATATCCACACTCAAATAAGTCCTCATTACAATTATTAATACACTATTTTTACAGAATAGTGAGGACTACTAGAACCACTTCTAGAACCATCATTCCACACCCCGACTAGTACTCGCTACATTCTCGCCTCCTGAGAAGAAAAATGGAACAACAAGGAAAAGGGTGAGCTCAACTAGCCCAGTAAAGAACATTATGACTAAGATAATATAAAACAAATTATCATTTGTCCTCAACAGGGAAAAATCTGATAGAATACAATAGACAACAAGTTTTAGATCAACAACTGCAGCGGAAACAATAATTCATTAGAAGAGTTAAATAGAGAATAAAATCTACTATCTTCTAAATATGAATTTAAAAGTTCATCGTCAATAGTTTATCCCTGTAACATCAATCAACATATATCTGGAATCAAATATTTATCTTTGCACTACAGGCCAAAGATATTAATCAGTCGGTCATGTTCATCTCAACACCTGTTCATCTTTACACTACGGGCCAAAGATATTCATTAATAAATCATTCATCTTTGCACTACAGGCCAAAGATATTCAGTTATATCATCATTTAGGACTGAGGATGATGAAAAATATATTTTAAAGAAAACGAATCCAGTGAGACAAAAGAACAAATAGTAAGGATTCGTATTTCGGTTTATCCATGTTCAAAAATACTCCATAATAAACTATTGTGGAGCAGAATTCAAAAATAAAGATCAAAACAAAGATCCAATCAAAGATAGAAACCATAAAAGATAATCTTAGACACAGAAAAGAAAATTTAATTTTTCTATGAATAGTGTAGTATACGTGAATAGTAACTCCGACACTACAAGGTAGAAATTCCACAAGAAAAATTATCATGCTTCGTGAATTGTACTTATGAATAGTAATTCGTGAATGGTAACTTATGAATAATAACTCATGAATAGTAACTCGTAAATAGTAACTCATAAATAGTAAATCTGACATAAAAAGACTAGAATTTCACAAGAAAAATCTTTCCAATATTCTGGCATAATGATATTGAAAGAAATAATATCATTTTTTTTTAAAAAATATCCCTTACCTCAAAAGGATAGTACTTCTGACTGGAATACTGGATATAGTGCTGAAAGAACTTGCACCGTATAGCAATACTCAAAGTACTAAAATACTCACAAAAATACGCTCAATATATCGAGAGAGAAAGAGAGAGAAAACTTCAGTTTCTGGTGTGATTTTCAATTCTAACCTAAGCACCCTATTTATAGAAAAAGGTTTAGAACACCAAAGTAGAAAATTTAAAAATGTTTTTGTTAAAATAAATATTTAAAACTTCCAAAAATTAATTATTTCAGAATTTCAGAACATCAATAATCCATAACAAATAGCCCTTTTATCAGAAAAATTCGAACCTCATGTCTTTTCCATAGGAAATTTCATTCTCTACAACTTTTCAGAAGAAAGTTTTTCCAAATTCCAAACAGAAATTGACCGAAATCCACAAACGGGCGATTTTACAGTCTATAATCAAATTTTTGTTAAGAAATGGGCCCACAGACATGTTTAACATGTTTTAAACAACTTTTGTAACAAAAATACTCTTCCTCCTTATATACTCATATATCCCACATTCATTGTAAAAATATCATCATTATTATATTATAATAATATAATAAAATATTATTTTATCAGAAAAGATAAAATATCAATTTTTAACAATTGTCACTTTAAAAATTTTCTCCATCTATATCCATATAAAATCAATATTTTTCTCATCATATAAATCAATAATTAATTATTCACAAATAATATTACAGAATCACAGTACTGGCAACCAGGCCGTTCCTAGGAAAGAGGGGATTTTCTAATATGAATTTTTTCTTACTGGTGCGCAATTAGGTGACCAAACCTCTCTTTATACAGAACTTTCTAGATATTGCCAATAATATTTTCTAATAATATTATTCAGATAATATGAATTATTGCTTCGATAATGGAAAATACTGTGTAGTGACAATTATTGAAACAGCAGTAATATAAAATATCAACGCAACAATTATTGAATCAATAAAATAAAATACTGAACAGTAACTACTGCAACAATTATTGAGTAGTGCCTTCTTACGTAAAAATAAATAATTGGTGCAATACCGTGTGCTACTGTGCAACAACGCGTATTACTGTGTTTTAACCACCAGGTATTCCAACAGTGTTAACGGTAATAATTACGCCGTTATTTATAAACAAATTATACTTGTCATTTTCTTCATCCAATCACTTTCCATTATGGGGTCCACACACGGCTGCGTCGTGGTACGAATATTTCCCGACAGCAAGAATATTCCACGACCAAACGAATATTCTCCGACAACAACGAGTATTTTATAACCACTTGCTTATTTGAAATATTTACGCATTTTACCCATAACTAACCACATTAATCAAATCAACCCTTACTATTTCAAAATAATAAATAGAGGAATTAAATTTCATTTATTAATAATTTGTGGTCTTACAGTACGACCCTGGTTGTGTTCCCTTGGTTGAATATACTCATTATCTCGCTCTAATAATTGAGTCATGTTTACAATATCTGAATATAAAGAAAATTTATGAGAGATAAGATATTTCCGAATCTCGGGTTTTAGACCTCTCAGAAACATCTTTGTCATTCGTTCCTCATTCTCTACCAAATGAGGTGCAAACATGGATAACGCAACGAACTTCGCCTTATACTAAGACATCGTCATGTTATTTTGTTCCAGTCTGATAAACTCTACCTCCTTCATATGACGAATACTTTAAGAAAAATACTTGTCATTGAATAGTTTTTGAAACGTTTCCCAAGACATGTTGAGTGCAGCAGGCTGGGTACGGTTCACAAACTCCCATCAGTAGTCTGCCTCACCGCGGAACATAAAGGTGGCGAATGAAACCTTCTGTTCCTCTGTCTATCCCAAGACATCGAATATCTTGGTAATTTTCTTGACCCACGTTTCCGCCTTGATTGGATCCAGCTTTACAATAAATTCTGTTGGTCCCAATTCCTTGAACTGCTTGACTGTGACAGACCGCGCGTTGCTATCTCTTTCACCCGTATTTTGTACACGAGACTCCCTCGTCTGATTTTGCATGAACTGCAAAAAGCTCCTAAACATTCCATCATTCATCGTTTGCTCGGTAGTGTTGTTTACAGGAGAAATATTGCCTTCCTGTTATACGTTCTCCTGGTTTGTGACTAAAGGTTGTTCCACAGTCTCATACACTCCATTGTTAACGTTCTCAGCAGCCATTCTTAAATACTGCCATAAAACAAGGGTTAATTAAACAAATTAACATATCACATAATATCCCTATATTATGACTGACCAACAAATAAGCTTAGATAAGACACATTAGCGAAGGATTTACTCATCTCTCCCCTCCTAGTTCTATTCCCCGATTTTCGCCAGAGACCATATCCCTAAGCTTTGATACCAACTGTGATGCCCCCAAAATAGGTATACAACAGCCATTCTGAGTCGCCAAATACATGGTACAGAAAGTAAACTACAACTTCAATAATGCAATTGTCGTGCAAAATACGACAACACATACTATGAGTTTAAACTTAGGTAGGTCATAATCCCTATACTTTGACCGACCAATTAAATACCAAATAAACTTAGGTAGGTCATACCAACGAAGGAATTCCCCGTCTCTCCACTCCTAGTTCTATTCTCACATCTTAGCCAGGGATCATATCCCTAAGCTTTGATACCAACTGTGACGCCCCCAATATAGGTATGCATCACCTATTCTGAGTCTCCAAATACATGGTACAGAATACAAATACAATCTTTAATATACAACAAGAGAGCTGTGAGTTTTAATACAAATATTGTCTTCTAGACAATATCCACTCTCAAAATAAGTTTTCATTATATTTATTGTCACACTCTTTAACAGAATAGTGAGGACTACTAATACTGTCATCTGGTCCATCACTCCGTTCCCCGACTCGTCCCAGCTATATTCTCATTTCCTGAAGAGAACAGTGAAAGAAAGGGTGAGGTCAACTAGCCCAGTAAGAAATATTATGACTAAGATAATGCAGAATAAATTATCATTAGCCTTAAACAGTGTTAAACTAATACAATATAACAAACATCAAGTTTAAATGCAGCGAAAATAAGCAATCCATTAGAAGAGTCAAGTAGAGAATAAAATCTACTATCTTCTCTGATTTAAAAGGTTTTTCATGACTTTTATCGCTGAGACTCAGCTTAATAAATAATCCACATCATCGAATCATCCCAGGACTATGGCCAAGGATATTCTTTAGTATCACGACCACAGTTATCCATGCACTATGGGCCAAGAATATTTGTGTATTCATTAATGGTCATGATCCTGCCAACAACTATCCATCAATGCACTACGGGCCAATGAAGAATTTTACCACATCATTTGTAATATTACGGTCATAATTACACCGAATAATCCTTGGTCATAATCATACCAAGTCCATTTATGCACTACAGGCCACAGATGACTTTCAATAAAATATAAACATGACGATGATGACAATGACATAAGAATTCAATAAAACAAGTTCAAGAATTAATTTATCCATGAACCAATAACGTCCAAATTATCAACATGATACTGCTTTGTAGAGTAAAATTCAAGAATGCTCAGAAGAATATTTCCATGAAAAGATACTAGATGAAGCGCAAATATCAAGGATATTACACTAATTTTATGGAGTATATAAGTCAAAACTTTAATCAACTGAGTATAATAAGGAATGGAATAAAAAAAGAAATCACTAGGCATACGATAGACCGCACAGGCAGGTTATTCCAACTGAATAATAATTAACGGAACCAGGTCCGGTGTAAAATGCACAGACATGATATTCATATCGAATAATAAAGACGAAATCAGGTCCGACGTAAAACGCACAGACAGGATATTCCACAGAATAATAAAGACGGAATAAGGTCCGGCGTAAAACGCACAGACAAGATATTCCAACAGAATAATAACGAATGGAATAGCAAAAGAATTTCACCAAGTATAGGGTAGCCCGCGTATACAGGTTATTCCAACCGAATAATAAATAATGGAATAACAGAAGCTCTCTTCATGAATACAAAAGAAATAATACCCCTTACGAGTACAACAAATAATATTCCTTACCGTAAAAGAAGAGTATTCCGACTGGTAGGGTGAGGATATTCGTGAAGAAAACTTGCACTACGCTCAAAGCTTCTTAAAACTCTAAAGAAATACGCTCAAGATTATAGAAGAGAATTCTCTGAAAATTTCTAGTGTTTTTTCAATTCTAACTAAGCATCCTATTTATAGGAGAATAGAAGGGGTACTGTTTAAGAAAAATCACGGACCAACAATAATAAACTTTCACGGGCTGAGTTTGTAGCATCATTCATGTGCTAGATTTTTCATTGATCAATATAAAACAAAATTTTTACTTTATATATATATATTACCCATTTCCCGGGTAATCAATCCCCCCCCCCACTTTCGTTTCCTTTCTACTGACATTCATATATATATATATATATATATCACCAAATAAAAACACTACACACACTTTAATATTATATATATATATATATATATGTATAATACGTATATATAAATATACTGAAAAACTTTCTACCAATTATTTTAAAAAATGGGTAAATGGAAATCCAAATAATAAGCAAAATTTACAACAATTACTATAGCAATAATTGAACAAAATTGAGTGACTTTTCACGTAAGCATCAATAATCAATACCGTGTGCTACTATTCAACCATGCGTATTACTGTACTTTTAACACCGGTTGTTTCAACAGTTAACGATAAAACTTCCGCTGTTATTTTTATAAAATATTTTTGTCGTTTTCTCAATCTGACAATAATTCTGTTGTGGGGTCCACCAATGATTGTGCCGTTGTACGAATATTTTCTGTTAAAACGAATATTCCCCGACCAATCGAATATAATATGACAAATTGCGTACTTTGCAAAATTTATAAATATTACCCACAACTATAATATTATATCAAATTCATTCTATAATATTTAAAAATGATATTTATAGAAAAAATCATCTTTATTAAAAAGTTGGGGTCTTCCATATAATATAACAATAATATTATTATTTAAATAATTATAAAATATTATAATAATATTTTGAATGAATATTTTATCGGAAAAATAATTGCCAAACTTTCAATAAATAATTCATACTAAAACTCCTTCATTTATATCCACATAAAATAAATATTTTCTTATCATATAGACCAATAATTAATTATTTACAAATAATATTATAGAATCACAATAATGACAACCAGGCAGTTCCTAAGAAAGAGGGGGCTTTCCGATAAGGATTTCTCCTTACTGACGCGCAATTAGGTGACCAAACCTCTCCTTGACAGAACTTTCTAGACATTGCCAATAATGCTATCTAATAATATTATTCAAATAATATGAATTATTGATCTGATAATGGGAAAAACTGTGCAGTGATAATTATTGAAACAATAATAATATAAAATATCAACGCAGCAATTATTGAATCAATAAAATATAATATTGAACAGTAATTACTGTAACAATTATTGAGTAGTGCCTTCTTACTTAAGAATCAATAATTCAACAATATTGTGCAATACCGTGTGCTACTGTGCAACCACGCGTATTACTGTATTTTAACCAACCAGGTATTCCAACAGTGTTAACGGTAATAATTACGCCGCTATTTATAAAAACTCAAACTTTGTCATTTTCTTCATTCGACAATTATTCCATTATGGGGCCCACAAATGGTTGCGCTGTCATACGAATATTCCACGACCAAACGAATATTCTCCGACAACAATGAATATTTTATAACCACTTGTTTATTTTGTAAAATTTGCACATTTCACCCATAACCAAAGTATTATATCAAATTATCACCTTATTATTCACAATAATAAATAGAGAAAATTCGATTTTATTTATAATAAGTTGGGGTCTTACATTAAATATTAAAAATATAAATTAATAAAGTTTATAAAAATGATGCAAGATTTTTTAGATTTATTTTATTTTAACATTCTACTACACATTAATATAAGTTGAATGATTAGAACAAAAATAAATATATTCATCTTAAATTACAGAAAAATATAATTTAGATGTAACTGGAATATAAAACAAATTAATTTCTTAAATATATGTCTAATTGTCTATTATGCACTTCGTATAAAATATTGTAGATTACCTAAATACTGTAGATTACACTTTTATTTTTTGAATATAAAGTTAGTTTCGATTTTATTTTCTTATAGTACTAGGATCGGTTGGACATATATTTTCTAAAGTTTAAACACAAATATATCTTTTCATTTATGGTCATTAAACTTTTACATAGTTATATCTCAAGTATTAATTTCAGTTAGTTTTCTAATTGCTTTATGGAATTTTTACTTAAATTGGTACAACAGAATACCCTAAAAATAACCAAAATCATAAATCCCCCAAGAATTTAGCTTATCCAAATTAATGAAGAACTTGAGTATTTACATGAAACTAACTTATTTTTAATATTTGATATTAAAAATTAGTTTATTGATGTATTAATTAATGTTAATATTTAACATTAAAGTAAGAAAAAATATTAATAAATTTAGTATTTACAATAAATTAACTTATTAGTAATATTTAATCAACCAAGTAACTAACTTATTATTAATATTAAATATACTAACTAGTTATATTCATTGAAGATGTATATTAATTAAATGTATCTACAAGAATGAATAATTAAAATTTTAAATTTTATTGACGTATTAATTAAAACTAATGTATTATAATTTATAAATTACAATAATGAATAAGTAAAAATGTATACTTTATTGATGAATAATTATAAATTTAAAGTTCAAAAATTATAAATAATGGGATAAAAAATCATATAAGGTCTCAGGCCTGGCCAGACCTCATGTCAGGCCCAGCCAGGCTAGGCCAGATCCCAGGTCAGGCTAGACCTTTTTGCAAGCCAGGCCAAGCCAAATTTGTAAGACCCCAACTTATTATAAATAAAATTGAATTTTACTTTATTCATTATTCTAAATTAATAAGGGTTAATTTGATATAATGCTTTGGTTATGGGAGAAATGTGAAAATTTTTACAAAATAAACAAGTGGTTATAAAATAATCATTGTTGTCGGGGAATATTCGTTTGGTCGTTGAATATTCTTATTGTCGGGAATCTCCGTACGACGGCGCAGTCATTTGTGGGCCCCATAACGAAAAATGGTTGGATGAAAGAAAACGACAAAGATTGAGTTTTATAAATAACGGCGTAAATTGTTATTGTTAATACTGTTGGGTTACCTGGTGGTTAAAATACAGTAATATGCGTGGTTGCAAAGTAGCACACGGTATTGCACAGTGTTATTGAATTATTAATTTATACGTAAAAAGGCACTACTCAATCATTGTTACAGTAATTATTGTTCATTATTTTACTTTATTGATTCAATAATTGCTGCGTTGATATTTATATTATTATTGTTTCAATAATTGTCACTGCACAGTATTTTCCATTATCAGATCAATAATTCATATTATTTGAATAATATTATCAGATAACATTATTGGTAATGTCTAGAAAGTTATGTCTAAGGAGAGGTTTGGTCACCTAATTGCGCGCCAATAAGGAGAAATCCTTATTGGAAAGCCCCCTCTTTCCTGGGAACGGCCTGGTTGTCATAATTGTGATTCTGTAATATTATTTATATATAATTAATTATTAATTATTATGATAAAGAAAATATTCATTTTATGTGGATATAGATGGAGAAATTTTTTAATGTAACGATTGTTAAAAATTAATATTTTATCTTTTTCTGATAAAATAATTCATTTAAATATATTATTTTAATACTATATTAACGGTGATATTTTTATAATAAATATGGGATTTATAAGTATATGAGGAGGAAGATTATTTTTGTGGCATTAAATGTTTAACATATGTTTTGTGTGTCGGTGGACACAATTCTTGACCGAAAATTAATTATAGACTGTAAAATCGTCCGTTTGTGGATTTCAGATATTTTATGTTTGGAATTTGGAAAAACATAAACTTTCAAAGTTGTAGAAAATTAAATTTCCTATGGAAACAAGCGAGTTTCAAATTTTTCTGATAACCGGACTATTTTCTATAAATTATTGAAGTTTCGGAAAATAAAATGATTTTTATTAAATTGCGGGACCCACTTTTTGGTTGGTGGAATAACCATGTGGGCTGCTTTTTTTTCTTCCAAGTTGGCTGCCTAATTGATCAAAAGAGGTGGCGTAGGAAAATTTGAAATAAAAAAATAATATTTTATTAATTTAATCTCCTTTGGCGTTCTAGCATTTTCCTATAAATAGAGAGCTAAGTTAGAATTGAAAATCACACCAGAAACAAAGTTTTCTTTCTTTCTCTCTCTATATTATCGAGCGTATTCTTGTGAGTATACTTTGAGTGTTGCTATACGGTGCGAGTTTCTGTCAGCACTATACCGAAATTCAGTCAGAAGTACGGTTATTTTGAGGTAAGGGATGTTATTTTCTTCTTAAATGATATTATCTTCTTCAATATCATTATGCCGAAATATTGTTCTGAACTTTTTATCAATTTGGAACTTTTTCATGTCGGAGTTACTATTCACGAGTTACTATTCACGAGTTACTATTTACGAGTACTATTCACGAAGCGTAATGATGTTTTTGTGAAATTTCTATCTTTTGGTGTCGGAGTTACTATTCACGTATACGGCACTATTCATCGAAAAATGAAATTTCTTCTTTTTGTCCAAGATGTCTATTTTTGCTACTACTTTGATTGTATCCATGTTTTGATCGTTATTTTTGAGTTCTGCTTCAAAATCAATTGTTATGAAGTATTATTGATCTTGGACAAACTGTTGTACGAATCCCTAATATTTGTTCTTCTATCTCACTGGATTCGTTCTTAAAAATGTTTTTCATCATCCTCAGTCCTTAATGGTGATACTTGATGAATATCTTTGGCCTGTAGTGCAAAGATGAATGATTAAACTGATGAATCTCTTTGGCCCGTAGTGCAAAGATGAACAGGTGTTGAGATGAACATAACCAACTGGTGATACAAATGAATATCTTTGGTCTGTAGTGCAAAGATGATTAAAGATGTATATTGATTGTTGTTACAGGGATGAAATATTGATGATGGACTTTTAAATCTTAGAAGACAGTAGAATTCATTATCTACGTGACTCTTCTAATGGATTGTTGTTTCCGCTGCATTTGTTGATCTAAAATTTGTTGTCTATTATATTTTATCAGATTTTTTTCTGTTGAAGACTAACGATAATTTGTTGTATATTATCTTAGTCATAATATTCTTTACTAGGCTAGTTGAGCTCACCCTTTCCTTTTTGTTCCATTTTTCTTTTCAGGAGGTGAGAACATAGCAGGATCGAGTCGGGGTATGGAGTGATGGTTCTAGGAAGATGTTTTAGCATTCCTCACTATTTCTATAAAATAGTGTTTAAATAATTGTAATAAGGACTTATTTGCGTGTGGATATCGTCTAGAAGACAATATTTGTAGTTAAACTCACAGTATGTATTGTCGTATTTCACACGACATTTGTATTATTGAAGTTATAGTTTGTTTTATGTACCATGTATTTGGCGACTCAAAATGAGTGTTATATACCTATTTTGGGGGCGTCACAGTTGGTATCAGAGCTTAGGGATATAGTCTCTGGTGGAGATCGGGGAATAGAACTAGGAGTAGAGAGAAGAGTAAATCCTTCGCTAGTGTGTCCTACCTAAGCTTATTTGTTGGTCGGTCATAATATAGGGATATTATGTTATACGTTAATTTGTTTAATTAACACTTATTTTATGGCAGTATTTAAGAATGGCTGCTGAGAACTTTAACAATGGAGTTTATGAGACGGTGGAACAACCTTTAGTCACAAACCAGGAGAACGTGCAACAGGAAGGCAATACTACTCCTGTAAACAACGTTACCGAGCAAACGATGAATGATGGAATGTTTAGGAACTTTTTACAGTTCATGAAAAATCAGACGAGGGAGACTCGTGTGCAAAATACGGGTGGAAATGATGGCAACGCGAGGTCTGTCATAGCTAAGCAGTTCAAGGAGTTGGGACCACCAGATTTCCATAGAAAGCTGGATCCGATCAAGGCAGAAACGTGGGTCAAGCAAATTACCAATATATTCAATGTCTTGGGGTGCACGGAGGAACAGAAGGTTCCATTCGCCACCTTTATGTTTCGTGGTGAAGCAGATTACTGGTGGGACTCTGTGAAGCGTACCCAGCCAGCCGCACTCAACATGTCTTGGAAAAGATTTCAAAAACTTTTCAATGACAAGTAGTTTCCTTAAAGTATTCGTCATATGAAAGAGGTAGAGTTTATTAGACTTGAACAGAACAACATGACGGTGTCTCAGTACGAGGCGAAGTTCGCAGAGTTATCCAGGTTTGCACCTCATTTGGTGGAGAATGAAGAACGTATGACGCGGATGTTTTTGAGAGGTCTAAAACCCGAGATTCGTCAATACCTTATATCTCATAAATTTTCTTTGTATTCAGATGTTGTAAACAGGGCTCAGTTATTAGAGCGAGATAATGAGTATACTCAATCGAGGGACCATAACCAGGGTCATATCTGCGACAGCAGTCATCAAAACGATGATAACCAGCGAATAGGAAAGAATACGGACAAAGGCGGTAACCACTCAGGTGGTAATCGTGGACATGATAATAGGAGAGGTGAGTCAAGTGGAAATTTCAGAAAGAGAAGATTCAATAACGACGGGAAGAAATCAGCAGCAGCACCAGCATTAACAACAAATTCTAGGGGAGGAGAACGATCGCCAGTTAGATGTTACAAATGCGGGAAGGAGGGACATATCAGTCCAAACTGTCCACAACAATCCAAGGTATGTTACAACTATGGAAAGGAAGGCCACATCGTTCGAGATTGTACTATAGCAAAACCCAGTCCAGCGGGGATGGTGACTCCAAAGGCTGTCCTGGACAAGTCAAAGTCAACGGTTCCTGAAAGAGCATTTTTTGTGACTGGTCAGAATGCGAGGAACCCGAACGAATTTATCACGGGTTAGTTAATTATAAATTCTTATGAAGTTTATACCTTTTTAGATACCGGTTCTACCCATTCTTTTATCTCTCCTGCTTGTGCTCAACGTTTAAACTTGACTCCGGAGAAATTAGATTTGATTTATCTGTTGAAACTCCATTGGGGTGAAACCTTCGTTACATCTACAGTTTATAAATCTTACTTGATTCAAGTTGGCACCATCACATTACCTATTGACCTTATTTTGGGGATTGATTAATTAACTACTCATCATGCCAAAATTGATTACTTTCGTAAGGTTGTTAGTTTTCATATTCCTAAGCAACCTGTTATTCGAATTCAAGCAACCAAACCATTGAAGTCAAACACTTTCATATCAAGCCATAAAGTCATTTGTTTATTGAAAAACGGATGTCAAGTTTTCTTAGCCCATGTTATTGGACTTAAACAAAAATACGTCAGATTTGAATGGTATTTCTATTGTGAGTAAATTTCCTGATGTATTTCCTGAAGAATTTCTTGGCCTACTCCCAGAGCGTGATATTGAATTTGTATCGACTTTAAATCCTGTACAAAACCCATTTCTAAAATCTCATATCGAATGGCTCCTATTGAGCTTCAGGAGTTAAAAACACAACCATAGAAGTTGATACCCGAGCCTCTATCTTATGACTTCCTTTATGGAATGCACCGAAGCCAAACTTTCCATAGGGGACGCCATATTCGTGCGGTAGTAAACTGATAGGTGCTATTGTGATGTGCTATCCGAGATTGGGATATGAGTCACAGTTGAGAGCAACCTAAGTCAGTAATCGAAATACGTAGCATTTCAGGCTTAGTTGGTTATTATCGATGATTCGTGGAAAGATTTTCTCAAATCGCTACTCCATTAACTCAGCTGACTCGTAGAGATACAAAATTCGAATGGAGCAAGGAATGTGGGAAGAGCTTCGAAGAACTCAAGAGGAGACTTATTTTGGCACATGTTCTGACCATACCGTCATGGAAAAGCGAACGTGGTAGCTGACGTGTTGAGTAGAAGATCGTATACGAGTACGAGTACGATATTGTCAAATACTCATTTCGTATAACTTACAAATAATAGAGATAGAGTTAAAAACTCTAGGTACCCACGTGATAATATGCGAGTAGAATCGACTTTAATCGATAAAGTTAAAATCGCTCAAGCTACACACCGGAGATGATGAGTATGAAGAAAAAAGTACAAGAAGGAGCTATTCCAGAAGCAAGAATCGATGAAGAAGGAATACTTCGATTCAACTCTCGACTTTGTGTTCCGAACGATTCTGACTTGAAGCATAGAATCATGATGGAAGCACACAGCACCCCGCTTGCAATCCATCCTGGGAGTACCAAAATGTATCATGATATTCGACATACATTTTGGTGGAACAATATGAAGAGAGAGATTGCGGAGTTTATCTCGAGGTGTTTAACTTGTTAACGAGTAAAGGCGGAGCATCCAAAGGGTCCATTGCAACCACTTGAGACTCCAGAATGGAAGTGGTAACACATTACAATGGATTCTGTTACTGGTCTTCCCAAGGTTTCTCAAGGCATAGATGCGATTTTGGTTATTGTTGATAGATTAACCAAGTCTGCCCATTTCTTGCCGATACATGAGACTTATTCCCTTGAACGTCTTGTTCGTATGTACGTGAATGAGATTGTGCGATTGCATAGCATGCCAGTATCCATAGTTTCGGATCGTGACCCAAGATTCACTTCACAATTTTGGGTTAGCTTGCAGAAAGCTATGGGCACGGATTTACGATTCAGTTCGGCATACCATCCTCAAACGGACGGACAATCAGAGAGGACTATTCAAACCCTCGAAGATCTATTAAAACTTTGTGTCCTAGATTTTAAAGAAAGTTGGGATAAGTACTTGCCACTGGTGGAATTCTCCTACAACAACAGTTATCAAACAAGTATAGGCATGGCTCCATTTGAGGCACTGTATGGACGAAAGTGTCGATCTCCAGTATGCTGGGTCGAGGTGGGAGAAGCAACATTGTTGGGACCAGAATTAGTACGCATGACTATAGAAAAGATCCAAATGATTCGACAACATATTCAAACTTCACAAGATCGACAAAAGAGTTATGCTGATCTTCATAGAAAGGACGTGGAGTTTAATATTGGGGATCATGTACTGTTACGTGTTGCTCCATGGAAGGGAGTTACAAGATTTGGAAAGAGAGGAAAACTCAATCCAAGATTTGTTGGTCCATTTGAGATTCTTGACCGAATAGGAAACGTAGCCTATAGACTCGTGTTATCTCCAAGTATGTCTCGTGTTTACAATGTATTCCACATATCTATGCTTCGTAAATATGTAAAAGACCTGAACCACATTAATGTGTTAGAACCAGATGAGATAGCTGAAGATTTAACATACGAGGAGATACCTGTTGAGATTTTGGATAGGAAAGAGCATGTCTTACGCACGAAGGTTATACCACAAGTTAAGGTTTTGTGGAGAAACCATGCAATTGAGGAAATGACATGGGAGTTAGAATCGTAAATGAAAGCGAGGTACCCTCACCTGTTCGAAACACCAGGTATATACGTCAATTTCAAGGACGAAATTTTATAAGGAGGGGAGGTTATAAGTCCCCAACTTATTATAAATAAAATTAAATTTTCCTTTATTTATTATTCTAAATTAATAAGGGTTAATTTGATATAATGCTTTGGTTATGGGAGAAATGTGAAAATTTTTACAAAATAAACAAGTGGTTATAAAATAATCATTATTGTCAGGGAATATTCGTTTGGTCGTGGAATATTCTTATTGTCAGAAATCTTCGTACGAAGGCGCAGTCATTTGTGGGCCCCATAACGAAAAATGGTTGGATGAAAGAAAGCGACAAAGATTGAGTTTTATAAATAAGGGCGTAAATTATTACTGTTAACACTGTTGGGTTACCTGGTGGTTAAAATACAGTAATATGCGTGGTTGCACAGTAGCACACGGTATTGCACAGTATTGTTGAATTATTGATTCGTACATAAGAAGACACTACTCAATCATTGTTACAGTAATTACTATTCATTATTTTATTTTATTGATTCAATAATTGCTGCTTTGATATTTATATTATTATTGTTTTAATAATTGTCATTGCACAGTATTTTCCATTATCAGATCAATAATTCATATTATTTGAATAATACTATCAGATAACATTATTGGCAATGTCTAGAAAGTTCTGTCTAAGGAGAGGTTTGGTCACCTAATTGCGCGCCAGTAAGGAGAAATCCTTATTGGAAAGCCCCCTCTTTCCTGGGAACGGCCTGATTGTCATAATTGTGATTCTGTAATATTATTTTTAAATAATTAATTATTGATTATTATGATAAAGAAAATATTCATTTTATGTGGATATAGATGGAGAAAATTTTTAATGTGACAATTATTAAAAATTAATATTTTATCTTTTTCTGATAAAATAATTTATTTAAATATATTATTTTAATAATATATTAACGGTGATATTTTTACAATAAATGTGGGATATATGAGTATATGAGGAGGAAGAGTATTTTTATGGCATTAAATGTTTAACACATGTTTTATGTGTCGGTGGACACAATTCTTGATCGAAAATTGATTATAAACTGTAGTATCGCCCGTTTGTGGATTTCGGATATTTTATGTTTGAAATTGGGAAAAACTTAAACTTTCACAGTTGTAGAGAATAAAATTTCCTATGGAAACACGCGAGTTTCGAATTTTTCTGATAACCGGACTATTTTCTATAAATTGTTGAAGTTTCGAAAAATAAAATAATTTTTATTAAATTGCGGGACCCACTTTTTGGTTGGTGGAATAACCATTTAGGCTGCTTCTTTTTCTTCCAAGTTGGCTGCCTAATTGATCAAAAGAGGTGGCGTAGGAAAATTTGAAATAAAAAATAATATTTTATTATTTTAGTCTCCTTTGGCGTTCTAGCATTTTCCTATAAATAGAGGGCTAAGTTAGAATTGAAAATCACACCAGAAACAAAGTTTTCTCTCTTTTTCTCTCTATATTATCGAGCGTATTCTTGTGAGTATACTTTGAGTGTTGCTATACGGCGCGAGTTTCTGTCAGCATTATACTGAAATTCAGTCAGAAGTACGGTTATTTTGAGGTAAGGGATGTTATTTTCTTCTTAAATGATATTATCTTCTTCAATATCATTATGTCAAAATATTGTTCTGAACTTTTTATCAATTTGGAACTTTTTCATGTCGGAGTTACTATTCAGGAGTTACTATTCACGAGTTACTATTCATGAGTTACTATTCACGAGTTACTATTCACGAGAACTATTCACGAAGCGTAATGATGTTTTTGTGAAATTTCTATCTTTTGGTGTAGGAGTTACTATTCACGTATACGGCACTATTCACGAATATGGCACTATTCATCGAAAAATAAAATTTCTTCTTTTGTCCAAGATGTCTATTTTGGCTATTATCTTTGATTGTATCCATATTTTGATTTATTTTTGAGTTCTGCTTCAAAATCAGTTGTTATGAAGTATTATTGATCTTGGATAAATTGTTGTACGAATCCCTAATATTTGTCCTTCTATCTCACTGGATTCATTCTTAAAAATGTTTTTCATCATCCTCAGTCCTTAATGGTGATACTTGATGAATATCTTTGGCCTGTAGTGCAAAGATGAATGATTAAACTGATGAATCTCTTTGGCCCGTAGTGCAAAGATGAACAGGTGTTGAGATGAACATGACCAACTAGTGATACAAATGAATATATTTGGCCTGTAGTGCAAAGATGATTAAAGATGTATATTGATTGTTGTTACAAGGATGAAATATTGATGATGGACTTTTAAATCTTAGAAGACAGTAGAATTCATTCTCTACGTGACTCTTCTAATGGATTGTTGTTTCCACTGCATTTGTTGATCTAAAACTTGTTGTCTATTATATTTTATCAGATTTTTCCTTGTTGAAGACTAACGATAATTTGTTGTATATTATCTTAGTCATAATATTCTTTATTGGGCTAGTTGAGCTCACCCTTTCCTTTTTGTTCTATTTTTCTTCTCAGGAGGTGAGAACATAGCATGATCGAGTCGGGGTATGGAGTGATTGTTCTAGGAAGATTTTTTAGCAGTCCTCACTATTTCTATAAAATAGTATTTGAATAATTGTAATGAGGACTTATTTGCGTGTGAATATTGTCTAGAAGACAATATTTGTAGTTAAACTAACAGTATGTATTGTCGTATTTTACACGACATTTGTATTATTGAAGTTATAATTTGCTTTATGTACTATGTATTTGGCGACTCAGAATGGGTGTTGTATACCTATTTTGGGGGCGTCACAAAATTTTTGTTTAAAAAAGCAGCTTTTTCAAACCTTTCAGGCCAGGCCTGACCGGGCCAGACTTTGACCAAGTCAGACCCAGGCCGCAGACCTCAGGTCTTTTGTGCATCCCTAGTTGTGGATGTTGTCATAAAATATCAAAATTATCATATAATATATATATATATGTATATATATATATATATATATATATATATATATATGTGGGGGGGGGGTTCCATCCATAATAACCAGTTGCTGTGGAGCAACCCATTTTTTGGCCTGTTAAAATTTTGGCTGGAGGAAAAAAAATTCAACAGACCAAAAAAGGAGTTGCTCCACAGCAACCTGTTGCTGTGGATGGAACCCCTATATATATATATATATATATATATATATATATATATATATATATATATATATATATATATATATATATATATATATGGGGAGCGATCCATAGCATCTATATGCTATGGGACAATTATTGGCATATAGGATCTAAACCACGCGTTTTATGGATTAACGGCTGGGATCTAGATTTATAAACCACCGTCCGCTAGTATTACTAGCGGATGCACTTATTAAAATTTCCGGACAATTAAGCCCCTTGTTCCTGACAGTAAATCCAGTCCGCTAGTATTACTAGCGGATATAAGTCAGTAACTCTAGTCCGCTAGTATTACTAGCGGATATAAGTTGTCATATAACTCTAGTCCCTAAAATTCCATCTTTTGACCATTAACCTTTGCATATAAATGGACGGCAAAAACTAATTTTTGCCAATACTTGGCAGCATGGTTCTGGAACATCAAATCTAGCAAAGAGAAGCTGATGGCTGCAATTGACCCAGCCCTTGACATGAAAGAAGAAATATTGAAAGCATTTGTGCTATTGCTGAACTGGCTGGTCACTGCACGGCAAGGCAACCCAGCCAACGGCCCGATATGGGTCATGCCGTGAATGTACTGAGCCCTCTGGTAGAGAAATGGAAACCGCTCGATGATGAAGCTGAGGATTATCGTGGTATTGATTACAGCCTTCCCCTTACCCAAATGATGAAGGGGTGGCAAGAAGCAGAAGGAAAAGACTTCAGTTATGTGGATCTTGTGGACAGCAAGGGTAGTATACCATCAAGGCCTGGTGGATTTGCCGATCGACTCCTTTACATCTGCTGATGGTCGATAAAGAGAGGTATTCTCTTTCTTTTGTTTTGGTGATAGTTTGTTTGGGAGATGTAGATAGCGTGTCATTTTATTTGCATCTGTTTTAGACAAAAATTAGTTTTTGCCGTCCATTTATATGCAAAGGTTAATGGTCAAAAGATGGAATTTTAGGGCGAAGGGATGAGGAAGAAGAAAGTAAAGCAAAGCTCCCTGATGGCTGATGTTATAGATGGGTAAGAGGATGATGAATAGAATAGAATAGAATCTAAAGATAATGATTGGTTACTTCTGGCTTACCACTTGTTTAAAGTTCAACCAGTTGTAACATCTTATGCTTCAAAATGGTCCTCTCTATTCTTATAGCAGTAAGCAGCACATTATACAAACCGGACAAGACCACTAACCTTTTTTGGTTTGGTATACATGACAAATATTACAATGTACCTACTTATATATTTTTGTTAATTGATTGACAATTACTTCCAATTGTTTTTAGTTATGTACAGTCCGCTAGTATTACTAGCGGATGCTGCTCACGTCTTCGTTGTAAAGTATAAATGGCAGACTTGTTCTATTGGAGGGGCAAAATTGTCCAGAAATTTTTACTAATTACGTCCGCTAGTAATACTAGCGGACGGAGCGTTGTAACTTCTGATCGTATCCCTTCATCTATAAAACAGACGGATAGAAGCCTATATGCCAATATTTAACCCATAGCATATACATGCTATGGATCGCTCCCCTATATATATATATATATATATATATATATATATATATATATATATATATATATATATATATATAAGAAATCCATCCATGGCAATCGGTTGCCATGGACACTGTTATAGCAACCCACTTTTGGACCGTTGATCAACTTATTAGAAGACTTAGATTGAATGTCATAATTGCCCAGTCGGCACAAGCTTTAACGGCTTTTATTTTAATATATTGCACTGTATGGTCAACTGTTGTCATTTTAATAATTTTAAAACAATTTTTTAATATTAAAATACTCCAGCCGGCACAACTTGTACCGGCTGGGTATTTTTTTAAAGCATTTCTCTATTATATGGGATGACTCAGCACATTAAAGTTGCATTAAAAAAATAAAAAATAATCTGACCGGTACAAACTGTACCGGCTGAGAAACTATTTCTCTATTATATGTGAATATGTCTATTTGTCTATTTCATATATTATAACAGTTTCTAATAAGTTGACATATTTTTTATTATTAATTAGTTAAAAATATATTGTTTTGATATTTTTTTTATTGTTAATTAGTAAAAAAAATATTGTTTTGACATTTTTTTTATTGTTAATTAGTTAAAAATATATTGTTTTGACATATATTTTTTTTATTGTTAATTAGTTAAAAATATATTGTTTTGACATATTTTTTTATTATTAATTAGTTAAAAATATATTGTTTTGACATATTTTTTTTATTGTTAATTAGTTAAAAATATATTGTTTTGACATATATTTTTTTTATTGTTAAATAGTTAAAAATATATTGTTTTGACATTTTTTTATTATTAATTAGTAAAAAAATATATTGTCAAAACAATACAAACTTATTAGAAACTGTTATAACATATGAAATAGACAAATAGACATATTCACATATAATAGAGAAATAGTCTCTCAGCCGGTACAGTTTGTACCGGTCAGATTATTTTTTATTTTTTAATGCAACTTTAATCTGCTGAGTCATCCCATATAATAGAGAAATGCTTAAAAAAAATACCCGAACGGTACAAGTTGTGTCGACTGAAATATTTTAATATTAAAAAATTATTTTAAAATTATTAAAATGACAACAGTTGACCATACAGTGCAAATATATTAAAATAAAAGTCGGTAATGTTTGTGCTGGCTGGGAAATTATGGCATTCAATCTAAGCCTTCTAATAAGTTGATCAACGGTCCAAAAGTGGGTTGCTGTAACAGTGTCCATGGCAACCGGTTACCATGGATGGATTCTCATATATATATATATATATATATATATATATATATATATATATATATATATATATAAATCGGTAAGGATCAAGAGCATTCTCCTTAAATAGCATTCTTCTTTAAATAGCATTTTTTTTATTAAAACTACGTCATTTTGGAGGGACGCGGTGGCATTTTTGTAAATACAATATCATCGCGTATTTACAAAAATGTCATCGCGTCCCTCCAAAACGTCGTAGCTTTATTAAAAGAATGATATTTAAGGAGGAATGCTATTTAAGGAGAATGCTCTTGATCCTAATCGATATATATATATATATATATATATATATATATATATATATATATATATATAGGGTCCGGATCCTGTCCGGACTCCCGGACAGGTTTAAAATCCGGACCTTTTTTTTTTTTTTTTTGCTTTTTTTTTTGAAACAACTAAAAAAAAAATTTATGGAATTGGAATTTTTACATTATACAGTGTTTTGGGCGTGATTTGGATGCCTATAACAAAACATGTCTGTACAGTCTGGGCAGACTGTACATACATTGGTTGGTGTAGGTATTAAAAACACACCCAAAACACTGTATTATTGAAAATTTTCAGTTCCATAAATTTTTTTTTTTTTTTAGTTGTTCTACAAAAAAAAATAAAAAAATATCAGGTCCGGATTTTCTCCCGTCCGGGAGTCCGGACCTGATCTTTATCCTATATATATATATATATATATATATATATATATATATATATATATATATATAGGGATTCCATCCACAGCAACCGATTGTTGGGAGCAACCCATTTTTGGCCAGCCGCTACAGGTTGTAACGGCTTATAAAAAAAATTGCATAAGGGCTGGTACAGGCTGTAGCGGCTGGCCAAAAATGGGTTGCTCCCAATAACTGGTTGATGTGGATGGAACCCCATACATATATATATATATATATAGGGATGCCTTCCATAGCAGCCGGTTGCTATGAGTACTGTGCAACACCCCCTTTTTGGACCGTTGATAAATTGAATTGATGGCTGCGATTAACTTTTCTATTTGATAAGCCGGCACAGGTTGTTGTGCCTAATATTCAACCTGTACCGACTTCTATTTTAATAAGTAAGGCCCACGTAAAATTAACTTGTAAGTATAGTTATAAAAAATGAATATTTTTTTTTAAAATATTCCGGCCGAAAGAGCTTGTACCGGCTTACACATATATTTTTTAATTTTTTTTATTTCTCCATTATATGTCATGACTCAGCACATTAAAATGGAATAAAAAAATAAAATAAATTCTGGCCGGTACAGGCTGATACGGCCAGCATTAAAATAATAAAAACATTACGACCGGTACAGGCTGATACGGCTGGCATTAAAATAATATTAAAATGTCGGCCGGTACAGGCTGATACGGCTTGTAATAAAAAATTGAAAAAAATAGCTGGCCGGTACAGCTTGTCACGGCTGACAATAAAAAATTGAAAAAAATAATTTTATTCAAGCAATTCGCTGCTAAACAGATTCGAAGTCGCAACCTCAAACTCCATACACTCATCATATGACCACCCGAGCACCACGGGCCTAGCTGTTAATTTCAACCAAGGATATATCTTTATATTAAGACTTCACCATCCCCCAAAATCTATATTCTTGCATTATTATTATATTACGATTTATTATTATTAACAAGTCTATATAATACATATGGGGGTTTTCTATTTAGAAATAAGTTAATATCTATATTTATTATTATCCCCTTTAATATTTTTTCTTATATAAAATATAAATAATGATCATTATAAATCTTGAATTATTAGTATTAATAATTTTATTATTAAGCAATGATTATTAGTAATGATTTTATATATTAAGCAATGATTTTATTATTAAGAAATAATTTTATTATTAATAAAACTAGTTCAATTAGTCTAATAAGTAATGATGATAATTTTTCAAGTCATTTCAAGAAATTAATTTACTTATTGAATTTATAAAAGTAGTGAAGTATTATTATAATAATAATAATGTGATTATCAATATTAGAAGTACAGATTATACCAATACTAGTACTGCATAACATTAAGAGGAATAGTACATATTACATGTTCATTTTCATAAAATAAAAAAAAAACATAAAATGATTAATACAACCGACGCCTATTTTTTTGGCTCAGGAATCCCTAGCACTCGATAGTGATTTCGCTTATCGTGATCGGTTTCAAAGCCACAAATTGCACATTTTCGATGAGTCTTAAAAGGAATGATTTTCTCGAGTGCACTCTTGAATCTAGATTATTTTTTGCGGCCCTTTGTTTGAGAAATATTAGGCGGCAAAAACTCTTCTTCTTCTTCCACCTCTGCATCTTCATCGTCATTATCGTATCCCATATCATGATTTGGATCTCCAACTGTGCAATCAATGTCGTCATCTGCCAGTTCAGTAATATTCTCATCCGGATCATACTGGTCAACCAACTCTTTTCCTCGTGCATTCAGTTTAAGAACAGTTTTGTAACCTCAGACTGAACAAGTCGCTTTGCTCGCTAACTCCTGGTAATCACCCATCAAATGATTATAGCGCATTGCTTGATTTTGTTCGAAGTCAGCAGATGTGGAGTTAAAGAGTAAGTCTTCACCATTGCTTTTGTTCGCGTCTCTTGTCCACCGATGAAGGATCATGTCGGTCGGTATTTGTGAAATACTCTTTGCTATGAAATATCTCAAGATGTGCCTGCATAATTCACCAGAGTGAGAAAACATTTGACATTTACATGTTACCGATCCCAGTTGTCGATTGTTGACAACTTCTTTATATCTTCCACCACTATTAGTTGCATCTGCATTATACACTGCATAAACCTTAGTATCAGTGACACACAACTCACTAAGTTTATGAACATTGTATTTCATGGAATCGACGAATTGACGCTGAAAACGTCTAAACATCTCTTTTGTGTACACTTGTGCAGCATGAACTTCTAAAGATGAACCAAGTACCATAATCCTTTTACGATGTTTTGCTATATAGTCGGCCTTCCTCTCCCTGATAAACTGTCTTTCTACAGCCTTTTGACTCTGCAATACAAAACATAGCATACCGGTTGATGCATTAACATACTCATCAAAAAAGGCATTCATGCTCTCGCTTCTTCCAGTTGTAGTCATTCCCGCGGCAAAATATCTCTTTGTATATGTTGGAATCCATTTCTGTCGTACATCATACAAACTTCCAAGCCATTCATTAGTATACAATTCATAGGAACTTATCAGAATATGCCAACGCTCTTCAAATTCCTCGATGGACAATGAGTTATACACACAGTTGTTAAAAATCATTTTTGAATGATGGGAGCTCAGAATAAACATGATGCAATTTTTTAGGAAATTTATTGCTAATATGCCAAGAACACAATAAATGATAACTAGTTGGAAGTACCATAGCAATAGCATTACTCATGGCTCTGTCTTGATCAGTGATGATGGTTGTAGGTGCATGTAGTCCATGGCTTCAAGCCATGTCTGTAATACCCAAACGAAAGTGTCCTCTGTCTCGTCTCGTAACAGTGCAAATCCAAACAATATAGACTGATAATGGTGGTTGACCCCGGCAAATGGAATAAACGGCATGCCATACTTATTTGTCCGGTATGTACTATCAAATGTCACAACGTCTCCGAACCGTTGATACATAAACCTTGATCGGGCGTTAACCCACAAAATACAAGCTATGCGGTTGTTTTCACTGGGTTTCACTCGAAAAAAAAATTTACTGGCACTTCCGGATGCAAGTTTGTTCAAATGATTGACAGCAGCTTGTGCATCATTTTCATTTGCAGAATCACGCCTTAAATCTCGCACCACATTCTCAACATTAGCAGTAGAGAAAGGAACGTTTTGCAACCCACCTCCCAGTGTGCTCAAAACATTCATCATCTTACACCTCCCATTGTGCTCAAAACATTCATCATACATATACATATATATATATATATATATATATATATATATATATATATATATATGGTTCGGATCTTAAGCTCACCCTTTATCCAACTCACCCGAGCTCACCCCTCTTTAGCGACGGACCCGACGATGGTTTGGTCATACAACCGTCGTCTATACTTTTAGCGACGGACAACATATAGCGTCGCTAAAAGTATAGACGACGGTTGTATGACCGAACCGTCGCCGGATCCGTCGTTAAAAGGGGGTGAGCTCGGGTTAGTTGTAAGATCCGGACTATATATATATATATTTCATTTGAATGGATTTTACACATTCTCTATATAGAATAAAAAAATAAAAGTATATAATCAATTTTTATTTCATTAGAATGATTTATTTTTTAAAATAATCATCAAATACATTATTTTTATTTTATTTCTTGCACTGTTCCATTCCCTCGTGTAGTCTTAACATGAATGCTAATAATTACTATATCATAGAATATGAATATCAGATTATTTTATTATTTGCTTACCATTGCCCTGATGTCACTACACCTAATACCAGGCAAAATGCATCTGATTCAAAGATATAGATAAGATTATAAATGTGACATACAGACATTCAGACAACAGATGACACACTAAATCTAATAATTCATTTTAGACCTCAAGCTTCAGATTACAAAATTATCTCCAGTCCATGGATAAGGAGCACATCTTTTTCCTGTACCTTCCAATATTCATAGCTCTGTATGTGCTTACTCAACATGCACTTCACAAGTTCCAAAACTTCCCACCAAGCCCTTTTCCCAGTCTACCTTTAATCGGTCACCTGTACCTTCTGAAGAAACCTCTCAAACAAACACTATCAAAACTTTCACACAAATATGGTCCGGTATTCTTCCTTTGGTTTGGTTCCCGCCGTGTCCTCATCATTTCTTCAGCGTCAGCTGCCGAAGAATGTTTTACCAAAAATGACATCATCTTCGCCAACCGCCCCCATCTCCTCGTCGGAAAATACCTCGGCTACAACAACAGCAGCATTGTTTGGGGGTCCTATGGTGATCACTGGCGAAACCTCCGTCGTATTTCCTCCATAGAAGTTTTTTCATCTCATCGCTTACAGAAGCTATCTTATATTCGTGTTGATGAGGTTAAAACACTTGTCCACCATTTTTATCGAGCTTATGTTGAGAAAAGTCATCAGCCATTGCTAATAAAGCCATTGTTCCATGACCTTATGTTCAATGTCATGACTAGGATGATTGCTAGAAAGAGGTATTATGGTGAGAATACATCGCAGTCAGCGGAGGCGATGAGGTTTCAGGAGATAGTGACTGAGACGGCTAAGTTGACCGGAGAGTCGAATTTGGTAGATTTTATGCCAATTTTAAAGCGGTTCATGTTTAGTGGAATTGTTAAGAGGTACGTGGCCGTAAATAAGAAGAGAGATGAGCTTGTGCAAAAGTGGATAGATGAATTTCGCGAGATGGGATCCAATGAGTCTGCAGGAAGGAGGGAGAAATCTATGATTGAGATCCTATTGTCTCTGCACGAAGCAGAACCTGAATACTATACAGATGAAGATATTAAAAGCCTCATGCTGGTAAGGAGTGTGTATGTTTTTTTATACAATGAATACACCTGTACCCCTTTCACTTCCAAATCATTTTTAAATCCCGAACAAATTTTGCGTCAAACAAAGTTCTAATCGAATCAAATCCACATCCAAACAACCAAATTAAATCCATCTAAACAAGGCATAACAACTAGTCCAATAATATCTTTTTAGGTTCTTAACTCATCATATACGGTAATGAATAAAGATATATATTATTGTTAGTAACTTAATTCTTTTTCTCATATTTTTTTATGTGAAAATGGGATGTTATAATATAAATCTGAAAATTGAACAGAAAATTATATTTTCATATGAAAATCGCCGCGATACTTTTTATGTGAAAATATTAAAAAGTATTGTGAAAATATCAATTTCTCATAAATCTTTGTTGAACAAACCTGCTTCCACCGTGAATGATGTAGTTGTAGCACAATAACAAGATTTCCCATCTTTAATTTTTTTTTCTTATAATTGTCCCCTAATTCTTAGACAACAATACGTTATCTATATTTAAGAATAGCTTATTGATTTGTCATCACTATATAGAGTTATGCAATATCATGCAAAAATCTTGGAATTAGAATCCTTTTCATTTCAAATGAAATGAAATGCCTCTATTTTATGATCTAAATTTAATTTAAAATGTGTTTGGTACTAGATAATGAAACGTAATGTAATTTAAGTGCAAATATATGGATTATTTGTGAATGTATCTACTCATAACAAAAGTCGCAACTTTTTGTTACAATATATATATATACCGTTCGGATTTTACGTTCACCCCTTATCTAGCTCACCTTGCATACTCCCTTTTAGCGACGGAACGGACGATGATTCGGTCCGTCGTTATATATAGAATCGTCGTCTTAATTAACTTTTAGCGACAGATAATATAAAGTGACGGACCGAATCATCGTCCGATCCGTCGCTAAAGGAAAATATGCAAGATGAGCTAGATAAGGGGTGAGTTTAAGATTCGAACCGTATATATATATATATATATATATATATATATATATATATATATATATATATATATATATATTTTACAAGATGTATTTTGTCAGTATATATATCTTTGTATTCTGCTTTTTCTTCTTCTCTTATCCTCTGCCTGCCACTTTTGACCTTTAGAACCGTCGCTATATATAGAACCGTCGTCTTAGTTTTTAGCGTCGGATAATATATAGTGATGGACAATATAAAGCGACAGACCAAATCGTCGTCCGATCCATCGTTAAAAATGAATATGCAAGATGAACTAGATAAGAGGTGAGCTTAAAATTCAAAGCGTGTGTATATATATATATATCTTTTACAAGATGTATTTTGTCGGTGTATATATCTTTCTGTCCTGCTTTTTCTTCTTCCCTTTTCCTCTGGCCCATAGCCTCCACTTTTGACCGTTAGCTCCTTATATAGCTTAATTTACAAGGATTGATGGTATGCATAATATGCACACTTCTCACACTAAGAATTCTGCTGGATAACTTTAGTGGTGTTATTAATTCTAAATTCTTATAAATACGTAAGCAGTTTGAGGCCAAACCATAATAAGTATCTCAAAATGATGAGTGTACTATTTGTATTGTATGCAGTCAATACTACAGGGAGGAGTGAGTACATCAGTTGACACAATGGAGTGGGCAATGTCACTTTTGCTCAACAGCCCACAAGTGTTGAACAAGGCCCAAAATGAAATCGACGGTCGTGTTGGACAATCCCGTCTAATCAACGAAACAGATGTGGCCGAGCTTCCTTATTTACGTTGCATTATCAATGAGACGCTTCGGATGCACCCAGTAGCCCCATTCCTCGTCCCCCACGAGTCATCCGAAGAATGCACTATTGCCGGTTTTCGCATTCCCCGAGAAACTATGCTGCTGGTGAACTTGAATGACATACAAAATGACCCAAAAATTTGGGCAGATCCTGAAGCATTTAGGCCTGAGAGGTTTGAAGGAGCTAAAGCTGGGTTTACGTGGATGCCTTTCGGGTCTGGTAGGAGAGGGTGTCCTGGTGAGGGATTGGCAATACGGATAGTTGGGTTGACATTAGGATCATTGATTCAGTGCTTTGATTGGGCTCGTGTTGGCAAGGACATGGTGGACATGACCGAAAGGAGTGGCCTCACTGCGCCCAAGGCTCAGCCCTTGATGGCTGTGTGCCGGCCTCGTGCATCCATGCTCAACTTTCTTTCTCAAATTACACAAGTTTAATGTATCCTGTCTAAATTTGTTATTGCCGAAACCAAACACCCAAAAGAAAAAAAAAATAATAAACGACCCAAAAGTATTTCACTTTCTGTTAGATTGACGCAAGCAATCAATAATCACCTCCGTTCAAAAAAGAAAAAAGAAAAAAAATAATAAAGAAAATAGGTCACACTTGTTATTTTGTTTAATTGTATAAATTTATTAATAAAATGATACAATCTACTTAAGGTTATCATTATTCTTTTTGTTATTATAATGTACTTGTATTAAATCAATAATTTATTAATCCCTCTTTCCCTAAAACTAAAAGGACTGTTGAAGTGATAAAAATATTTGTCTTAAAAAACATATCATGTCAACTAGATAAAATTTTACATTTATTATTTTTTTTCCTTGACCATATTACATCTTATATAAGCCATAAATCAATTACATTCCAAAATAAATGTGTCAAATTAATTAACGAGTATTACCACTACACCAAAACCTATATCATGATTATAATTTTAAAACAAACTATAAAAGAAAACATATGTGAGTTGACTTACTAAACAAAATTACTTCCACATAAGATTTGGTGATTGCAATGGCAGTTACAAATACTCTATAATAATGATAAAATTAGTCATCACTAAGAGTCATTATATATTTTATTGTTTTGTGATAGCTTGAAAATTACATCACAAAATATATTTTTTTTGTAATTGCAAATAAAAGTAGTCACAAAGCTTAATTAATTATTGCAACATTTTTAATGGATTTCAAAGAAAGTGGGCGAGGGGTATATTTTTAAATTTGCCAAAGTTTCTTCTTTATCATCTTTTTCGTTTACTCTGGATCTTAGAATTCTACTTCTTATTCAGGATTGAAGTCTTAAAATCAATATATACTTGGCAAATTCATCTACAATCCATGGATATGGAGCACATCTTTTTCCTGTACCTTCCAACATTCATAGCCCTGTATGTGTTAACTCAGCATGTCGTTCACAAGCTCCAAAACTTTCCACCCACCCCTTTTCCCAGTTTACCTTTAATCGGTCACCTTTACCTTCTAAAGAAACCTTCTCCAACAAACACTATCAAAACTTTCAGAAAAATATGGTCCTGTATTCTTCCTCCGGTTAGGCTCCCGCCCTGTTCTCATCGTTTCCTCCGCATCAGCTGCCGAAGAATGTTTTACCAAAAATGATATCATCTTCGCCAACTGATGAGTATGAAATATGTTATATTTTTATTCTTTAATATTTAATCTTTTATATTTATTTTGTGCCTACATATACTCATTATTTTTATATTTTTATTGTAGGTACAATTGAAGGGTTCCATAATTTTAGGAATAATTTGAAGACAAATTGAATATTATTGGACCAAATTGCGTACAAAGATGGGCCACGTGTAGATTTTGAATTGCAGCAATTACATGGAAGCTACTTAATATTCCTACATAACCTGCAAAGTTGTTTTTTTTTATGCACTTCTAATTGGAGGACATCACGGATTTCTAGGCTCTAGCAACCACATTTTAAAAATCCAATATTTGGTATATATCATGTGGGCCACGGTTAGTTGTTGTTTTCATGCCAACTTCCAATTTGGCGTGGGTAGCATAAATGGAATGAAGATTGCATGGATTTGTTTGATATTTCATGTGGGCCATGGTTTTTATTACTCAGCATTCAATTTGATTCATGGAAGGAGTAATGCACGGATTCCAAGCTTGTAAAGGAGTGTTAAATAAATATTAGCTTCCAATTCAGTTCATGCAAAGCAAGGAAATTAATTCACACAACATTACAGAATCCAAGCGCAACAAGGATTTTAATCACGGCATATTGTGGAATTTAATTCCAATTTTAAATTTAATTTTTGGATTCTAGAAGATTAATTTTTACAATTCTATTGTAATTAGGATTTCTTTTAGAATAAGATTTATTTCCAAATTGAATTCTATTTCTTTATGGAAATTAGTATAATTTGTAATTCTTTTAGGATTGTGATTTCTACTTCTTATAGGATTTAGGACTTTGTCTATCATTATAAATAGAGGATGAGAGTCAAGATTTTATTCATTCAATATTCAATATTCAACTATCCTCTATTGGTGTGAAGGCTCAAGAGCATGTCAGGCTAGATCTTTTCATTCAGTTCTAAAGGGAGGTGAATCCTTGTTACAAGTAATTAATTAATTGAGTATTATTATTTATTCCTTCTTGTGTGAAATTTCTTCTAATAATCTGTTTTCATTGATTGCATGTTAATTGATTTAATTAATTTAATATGGCCAATTGAGTTAATTTGATCATTATCATATGCTAGATTAAGATTGGTATTACGTGTAATTGATATCTCTCTTCATCACAAGTAGCAACTTGGTAATAATAATTGTGGACAAGCTTTTGTTTATTACTAAGATTATTAGAAAACAAGTTAAATAAATCGAGCTTATGTGTTTGTTGCTTGGATTAGCCTAATTCTCTATTTCTTAATGCTTCTATCATATTAAATCTAGAGAGCTTATTCTAGGTTGTATGCTAGTTAGAATCTGGTGGAGAGCTTGTTTCATACAGTGATAATCTAAGGAGAATTTTGGATAGCAGAGCTTATTGTTATCTAGGGCTAATAATTTCATTGAAGGAAAAATAATAATTACTTGATTAATTGATTGTTGTACTTGGTGAAACTGAACTGCAGAACTGAAGTTTTTACATATTTGGTTAATTTCATCATTAATTCTTATTCTCTTAGTTTAAAAATAATTTTCAAAAACCTCTCATCTTTATTTTCTATTAAAATAGTAGAATAATTATAAGACAACTTTACTCTCTGTGGGATCGATCCTTACTTGTTACTGTGCTAATTATTATAAATTGTGGAGTGAAAGTGAGGTTAATTTAGGAGTGTTAACGACAGCTCCCAAATTTTGGCGCCGTTGCCGGGGAGTAATTTGGCGTTTTGTTTTTATTCTATTATTTGTTTTGTTCTTGTTTTATGACTCGATCTTCTCAGGCTACTATATTAGATTTTGATCCAGAGATTGAGAAAACTGCAATGAGGCTAAGGAAGGAAAAACTTAAAGTTCAACAGTCTTCTGCAGATATAGACGAGGCTTCTGCATCATCACCAGGCCTCAACTTAGCTTTGGAATTATTATCCAACGAATCCGACAAAGAAGAAGAGATGGCAATTCCAAACAACAATAGAACTCTCAGGGAGTTGGCAACTCCTAATTTAAATCAACAACCTCTGTGCATTGAATATCCTAATTTAGATGCTGCATTTGAACTTAAATCTGGACTAATCCATTTACTGCCTACTTTTCGTGGTCTTACAGGTGAGGACCCCTACAAACATCTGAAGGAATTTCATGTGGTGTGCTCTACTATGAAACCAAACGGAATCACCGAAGAGCAAATCAAGCTGAGAGCATTCCCATTCTCCCTAGCAGATTTGGCAAAGGATTGGTTGTACTACTTACCCTCAGGTTCAATACAGTCTTGGAATGACATGAAGCAGCTATTCTTGGAGAGATACTTTACAACCTCAAGAGTAGCCAACATAAGGAAGGAGATCTGTGGGATTAGACAATTCAGTGGGGAGACACTATACGAGTATTGGGAAAGATTCAAAAAGCTTTGTTCCAGCTGTCCACCGCATCAAATAGATGAACAACACCTGATCCAGTATTTCTACGAAGGGTTGGTACCGATGGATAGAAGCATGATCGATGCAGCTAGCAGAGGAGCACTATTTGACAAGACCCCAGAGGCGGCAAGGAATTTAATTGCAAACATGGCAGCAAACTCGCAACAATATGGCACTAGAACAAATCATGCACCAGTAAGGGTAAGCGAGGTAAGCACTTGTGATTATGGCCAACAAATTTCTGAATTAACTGCTATGGTTAGACAATTAGCTACAGGTCAACTGCCAATTGCAAAGGTTTGTGGAATATGTCTACAACCAAATCACAATACAGATGAATGCCCAACATTACAAGATGACGAGGCTGTGCAACAAGCTAATGAAATGGGAAATTATCAGCCATCACCTCAGAAAAAGTATGATCCGTACTCAAACACATATAACCCAGGATGGAGGGATCATCCAAATCTGAGTTATGGGAGCAAGCAAGCGGCACCACCTGCATTTCCACCTAGGCAGCAGGGCTTCCAACCAGCCCAACCTCAATATCAACCGAAGCAAGCAGTCCCTGCACCTACTGGAACATCACTGGAGGATATGTTCAAAGCATTCATGGGACAGACACAACAGTTCATGAATCAGACACAACAGTTTCAGCAAGAGACAAAAACTTCGGTTCAAGATTTGAGGAACCAAGTAGGACAACTGGCTACAACTGTGGGGATATTGGAATCTAGAGGCTCGGGAAAATTACCATCTCAAACAGTAGTCAACCCAAGGGAGAATGCAAGTGCCATAACTTTACGGAATGGAACACAGTTGGATACACCACCGACCCCCGTAGAGTTCGAGAAGGAAACAGCTAAGGAGGGAACAGAAAATTCCAAGGTACAACCTAAACCTCCTAATCAGCTTAAAAACATTCCTCTTCCCTTTCCTTCCAGAAATTCTAAAACTTTAAAGAATGATGAAAAAGAAAAAGAAATTTTGGAAACTTTTAGAAAAGTAGAAGTGAACATCCCTCTTCTTGATGCAATTAAACAAGTACCACGGTATGCTAAATTTTTAAAAGAATTATGCACTAATAAAAGAAAATTGCAAAATGATGAAAGAGTCACAGTTGGAAAAAATGTATCTGTTGTTCTTCAAAGAAAAATGCCTCCTAAATGTAAAGATCCAGGAATGTTCACAATCCCATGCAAAATAGGAAACACCAGATTTGAAAAGGCCATGCTAGATTTAGGAGCTTCAATTAATGTTATGCCTTTATCTGTTTATGATTCCTTAAATCTAGGCCCTTTGAAAAACACTGGTGTGATTATCCAATTGGCAGATCGTACTAACACCTACCCCCGAGGGGTAATTGAAGATGTCTTAGTGCAGGTGAACGAACTAATCTTTCCTGCAGATTTTTACATTGTGGATATGGAAGATGATACTTCACCAAACCCCTCCCACATCTTGTTAGGAAGACCCTTCCTGAAAACAGCAAAAACCATGATTGATGTGCATAATGGGACCTTGACTATGGAGTTTGATGGCGAGAAAATCCAGTTCAATATTTATGATGCCATGAGGTACCCTAGTGATATAGGACAGGTTTTTGCTATCGATGTGAGAGACTCCTTGGTGCATAGAGCTTTTGAACAATTACATAGGGACAATTTGGAAATTGCAATCACCAACAGTTTAGACATGGACAGGGAAGAAGAGATTGCGCAAACCCAGGAATTGAAAGAGAATGTAGCTGCATTACATTCATTGCCAAAATTCTCAAATAAGTCAACGGTATATTCTATTCAATTTCCTGTTTCTCATCAAAAGTTATTACCTTCTGTTGTACAAGCCCCAACTCTAGAATTGAAACAATTACCTGCTCATTTGAAATATTCATATTTGGGGACTAATGACACTTTACCTGTAATTATTGCTAGTAATCTAACCAAGATGCAGGAAGAAAAATTGCTGAGAGTCCTAAGGGACCATGTTACAGTTTTTGGATGGACAATAGCGGATATCAAGGGTATTAGTCCTGCCATGTGCATGCATCGGATATTGTTAGAGGATGGAGCTAAGCCTACAAGAGATGCGCAAAGGAGATTGAATCCACCCATGATGAAGGTGGTGAAAAAAGAAGTGCTCAAACTGCTTGATGCCGGTATCATCTATCCCATCTCTGATAGTCAATGGGTGAGTCCAGTGCAGGTAGTCCCAAAGAAATCTGGAATCACCGTTGTCAAGAACGATGATAATGAGTTGGTGCCCACACGAATGCAAACAGGGTGGAGAGTTTGTATAGATTATAGAAAATTGAATGCTGTAACAAGAAAAGATCACTTTCCTCTTCCTTTTATTGATCAAATGTTGGAGAGATTAGTTGGGCACACTTATTATTGTTTTCTAGATGGTTTTTCAGGATATAACCAGATTGTGATTGCACCCGAGGACCAAGAGAAGACCACATTCACATGTCCCTTTGGTACTTTTGCCTATCGACAGATGTCTTTTAGATTGTGTAATGCCCCAGGTACTTTTCAACGATGCATGATAAGCATTTTTTCAGATCTTTTAGAAGAATGCATCGAGGTTTTTATGGATGATTTCACAATTCATGGTGATTCTTTGGATGCATGCTTAGATAATTTAAATCGTGTTCTAGATAGATGCATGGAAACTAATCTTGTTTTAAATTGGGAAAAATGTCATTTCATAGTAGAACAGGGAATAATACTTGGTCATGTTGTGTCATCTAAAGGTCTTGAAGTTGATAAAGCTAAGATAGATGTTATATCTGCTTTGCCTTACTCCGTCAGCGTGCGGGAGATTCGCTCTTTTCTTGGTCATGCAGGATTTTATCGAAGATTTATCAAGGACTTCTCGAAGATGGCATTACCCTTATGTAAGTTGCTGCAAAAAGATGTGGACTTTCAGTTTAATGATGAATGCAAGGAGGCTTTTGACACTTTAAAGAAATTATTAACTTCTGCTCTTGTCATTCAACCGCCAAATTGGAAGTTGCCATTTGAGATCATGTGTGACGCAAGAAACTATGCAGTAGGGGCTGTTTTGGGACAAAGGATTGACAAAGCCGTTCATGCCATCTACTATGCTTCTAGGACTTTGAATGAGTCTCAGATAAACTATTCCACAACTGAAAAAGAACTTTTATCTGTGGTTTTTGCTTTAGATAAATTTTGATCATATTTATTTGGCACTAAAGTTGTAGTTTATTCTGACCATGCTGCTCTCAGGTATTTGCTCACCAAGAAAGATTCTAAACCAAGGATTATTCGATGGATTCTGCTACTACAAGAATTCGACTTAGAGATCAAGGATAAGAAAGGTGCGGACAACTTAGTAGCGGATCACTTGAGTAGGTTATTGAGAGACGAAGAAGAGCTACCATTACATGATTCTTTCCCGGATGAACAGTTACTTTTCATCCATGCTGAGATTCCCTGGTATGCAGATATAGTGAATTATTTGGTAAGTGCATATTTTCCTAAAGAATTTTCTAAATCCCAAAAGGAAAAGTTGAAAAGTGATGCTAGACACTATGTTTGGGATGATCCATACTTATGGAAATTTTGTGCTGACCAGATAGTTAGACGATGTGTGCCTAACAGTGAATTTCAATCTATTCTTTCCTTTTGTCATTCTCATGCTTGTGAAGGACATTTTGGTCCAAAAAGAACTGCTAATAAAGTTTTGGACAGTGGTTTTTATTGGCCATCGCTTTTTAAAGATTCCTATCTATTTTGTAAAACACGTGTTAATTGCCAAAGGACGGGGAATATTTCTCAACGAAATCAAATGCCCCAAACTCCTATATTAGTTGTTGAAATTTTTGATGTTTGGGGTATAGATTTTATGGGACCTTTTCCTTCATCTTTTGGGAATTTATATATTCTTTTGGCTGTTGATTATGTCTCAAAATGGGTGGAAGCTAAAGCCACTAGGATTGACGACTCTAAAGTTGTTGCAGATTTTGTTAGGACTAACATATTTGTCAGGTTTGGAACACCACGAGCCATCATTAGTGATCGCGGAACCCACTTTTGCAACAGGGTGTTAGCGGCTTTGTTCAAGAAATACAATGTTCTGTACAAGGTTTCTACATCCTACCATCCGCAGAGTAATGGTCAAGCCGAGGTGTCTAACCGAGAGATCAAATCCATTTTGGAGAAGGTAGTCAACCCGAGCAGAAAGGATTGGAGTATGAGATTAGATGATGCACTTTGGGCCTATAGAACTGCGTACAAAACACCCATTGGGATGTCACCATATAGGATTGTGTTTGGAAAACCATGCCACTTACCTGTTGAATTGGAGCATAGGGCTTTTTGGGCAATCAAACAGTGTAACATGAGTTTGGAGGCAGCTGGAGTACACAGGAAGTTGCAGTTACAAGAGTTAGAAGAATTGAGGAATGAAGCCTATGAAAGTTCAAAGATTTACAAGGAAAAACCAAAGCCTTTCATGATAAGCAGATTGTGCGAAAAACCTTTACTGTGGGATAAAAAGTTTTGCTATATCATTCTCGGCTTAAGTTATTCCCAGGTAAATTAAGATCTAGATGGGTTGGTCCTTTTGTTATCACTAATGTGTTTCCTCATGGTGCAGTTGAGATTCAAAGCCCGAGCACAAACAAGATCTTTAAGGTGAATGGACATAGATTAAAGCCTTTCTATGAGGGGCATCAGGTGGAAAATATTGAGATGGTGAAGCTAGACGATCCGATCTATGAAAGCTGAGAAGAGAGGCATGACGTCGAGCCAAAGACATTAAACACGGGCAGCTGCTTGGGAGGCAACCCAAGATCTCAGATTTGATTTTTCTATCCCTTTATTTTTTTTATTTTTTATTTTTATTTTTATTTTTATTTTTTTATTGCATGTTTGCTAGTAGTATTTTCTTCTTTGCATGATTTTCTTACATTGGGGACAATGTAAGGTTTGAGTGTGGGGGGGAGATTTAGGTTTTATTTTATGTAGGAATAATAATCCAATTTTGATGAGAAATTGAAAAAAAAAACTGAAAACTTGGGTTCCATGGTTCTATTTGCTTTTGTGTTCAAAGGTTAAAGTCAAAGATTAAAAATTGATGCTAAAATTCAAAATCTGTTGATGCTTAATTTATTAATGAATGATGACAACTAAGCCATGATCCGTAGTAATTGATTTGAATTGAATTTGTGATACATGAGTACTTGAATATGAGAATCATGTTTATTTGGCTAAGTTATTTGTGGAGTTGTCTATGTGCACTGATTTCATGATTTAAAACTGTTTAACTTGCTAATGTTGTTGCAGAACCATGTGAAAAAAAAAATGATGAATGAAAAAAAAACAAGAAAATTGAAAATATGCTTCAATGTCCATTGTGCGAAATAACTGGGTATCTAAGCCTCGGGAAGCATCGGTATTCACGCTGAAAAGTGCGATGGATAAAAGCAACTTGACTAGTCGACTTTTGTGGCCTTTGTTACTTGAATAAGTAAGCCCGTAGGGGTGTCTCTACACCTAGCGCCCTAAGATCATCTGGTTTGGGAGTCGTTGGTGGAAAGTTCGCTAATTGGTAACTCTGAAAAGCCTAAGAAAAGGAGACATTGCACATGTCAAGAAAAAAAATATATATATATACAAAAAAAAAGCATGAAAATACATTCATCTGTGCTAAAAAGAAGGTTCTATGAAAAAATTAAAAAGTAAGAAAAATTTGTTCTTGGTTGTGAGTTAGTGTGCACAGTTTTTGCTTCATGATAACTAAGTTGAGTAAGTATGATGATTTTGGGAAAGTTACTTATGTGGCTACAGTTTGATTTAATGAAATTCATTGGTGAGATGGTAAGGTTGGTAATTATGAGTTGATTGATAAAGCATTGATTAGATTTTTGCAAATTTAGTGTTGATAGTCATGATTTGTATCTTGAAATCTTTTGACACTATGGTTGAATAGAATTTTTCTGGAAATCAAATTTTTGGTTTACACGAGGACGTGTAAAAAGATAAGTGTGGGGGAATTTGATGAGTATGAAATATGTTATATTTTTATTCCTTAATATTTAATCTTTTATATTTATTTTGTGCCTACATATACTCATTATTTTTATATTTTTATTGTAGGTACAATTGAAGGGTTCCATAATTTTAGGAATAATTTGAAGACAAATTGAATATTATTGGACCAAATTGCGTACAAAGATGGGCCACGTGTAGATTTTGAATTGCAGCAATTACATGGAAGCTACTTAATATTCCTACATAACCTGCAAAGTTGTTTTTTTTTATGCACTTCTAATTGGAGGACATCACGGATTTCTAGGCTCTAGCAACCACATTTTAAAAATCCAATATTTGGTATATATCATGTGGGCCACGGTTAGTTGTTGTTTTCATGCCAACTTCCAATTTGGCGTGGGTAGCATAAATGGAATGAAGATTGCATGGATTTGTTTGATATTTCATGTGGGCCATGGTTTTTATTACTCAGCATTCAATTTGATTCATGGAAGGAGTAATGCACGGATTCCAAGCTTGTAAAGGAGTGTTAAATAAATATTAGCTTCCAATTCAGTTCATGCAAAGCAAGGAAATTAATTCACACAACATTACAGAATCCAAGCGCAACAAGGATTTTAATCACGGCATATTGTGGAATTTAATTCCAATTTTAAATCTAATTTTTGGATTCTAGAAGATTAATTTTTACAATTCTATTGTAATTAGGATTTCTTTTAGAATAAGATTTATTTCCAAATTGAATTCTATTTCTTTATGGAAATTAGTATAATTTGTAATTCTTTTAGGATTGTGATTTCTACTTCTTATAGGATTTAGGACTTTGTCTATCATTATAAATAGAGGATGAGAGTCAAGATTTTATTCATTCAATATTCAATATTCAACTATCCTCTATTGGTGTGAAGGCTCAAGAGCATGTCAGGCTAGATCTTTTCATTCAGTTCTAAAGGGAGGTGAATCCTTGTTACAAGTAATTAATTAATTGAGTATTATTATTTATTCCTTCTTGTGTGAAATTTCTTCTAATAATCTGTTTTCATTGATTGCATGTTAATTGATTTAATTAATTTAATATGGCCAATTGAGTTAATTTGATCATTATCATATGCTAGATTAAGATTGGTATTACGTGTAATTGATATCTCTCTTCATCACAAGTAGCAACTTGGTAATAATAATTGTGGACAAGCTTTTGTTTATTACTAAGATTATTAGAAAACAAGTTAAATAAATCGAGCTTATGTGTTTGTTGCTTGGATTAGCCTAATTCTCTATTTCTTAATGCTTCTATCATATTAAATCTAGAGAGCTTATTCTAGGTTGTATGCTAGTTAGAATCTGGTGGAGAGCTTGTTTCATACAGTGATAATCTAAGGAGAATTTTGGATAGCAGAGCTTATTGTTATCTAGGGCTAATAATTTCATTGAAGGAAAAATAATAATTACTTGATTAATTGATTGTTGTACTTGGTGAAACTGAACTGCAGAACTGAAGTTTTTACATATTTGGTTAATTTCATCATTAATTCTTATTCTCTTAGTTTAAAAATAATTTTCAAAAACCTCCCATCTTTATTTTCTATTAAAATAGTAGAATAATTATAAGACAACTTTACTCTCTGTGGGATCGATCCTTACTTGTTACTGTGCTAATTATTATAAATTGTGGAGTGAAAGTGAGGTTAATTTAGGAGTGTTAACGACAGCTCCCACCAACCGCCCCCATCTCCTCATCGGAAAACACCTCGGCTACAACAACACCAACATAGTTTGGGGGCCCTATGGTGATCACTGGTGGAACCTTCGTCGTATGTCCTCTGTAGAAGTTCTGTCATCTTATCGCTTACAGAAGCTATCTCAGATTCGTGTTGATGAGGTTAAAGCACTTGTCCACCACTTTTATCGAGTTTATGTTGAGAAAAATGATCAGCCACTGGAAATGAAGCCATTGTTCTATGACCTTATGTTTAATGTCATGACAAGGATGATTGCCGGGAAGAGGTATTACGGTAAGAATACAACACAGTTAGCGGAGGCAAAGAATTTTCATGAGGTAGTGACTGAGACAGCTAGGTTGGCTGGGGATTCGAATTTGGGAGACTTTATGCCAATTTTAAGGTGGTTTATGTTCAATGGAGTTGTGAAGAGGTTCATGGCCGTACATAAGAAGAGAGATGAGCTTATGCAGAAGTGGATAGATGAATTTCGCTAGACGGGATCAGATTTAAGGAGGGAGAAATCTATGATTAAGATCCTATTGTCTCTACGCCAAATAGAACCTGCATAATATACTGATAGACTCCACGGCACGCTTGCGTGAGGTGGTCGCCGCCCCGATCCTTTCTAGCACAGTTGTTGGGTGAATTGCTTGCAACATCTTAAACCCTCGCCTATATGTAGACGGTAATCTTGGTACAATTGCTCGTATTCGGAATTCTGCGTTGAATGGACACCAACGATACCTTGACCCCTCGCTTATATTGAAGCGGTAATCTCGGTACAATCGACGATTGATTCAGTAGAAGACGCCACTCACAACTATGAATTGTTGTATGATAAGTCAAATTGAACCTCAAAGAAATAACTAAGAAAAATACTTAGGAATTCTTCAAAGAACCAAAAGTAGAGAATAACTTCACAAATATATTGAATAATAATAATGTATAATGTATTTGATTACATCAACTTGAACCTCTATTTATACTACTCAAAACAATCCAAATTCTAATAGGAATTTATAAGCTATAACCCTAATTTCTATAAGGAAATAGAAATCAAATTGGAAAAGAAATTCTAATTAAAAAGAATTCCTAATTAAAATAGAATTTAGAATTAATTCTAGATGCTAAGAGATTTTCCATGCTGTGTACGTTGCCAGCTTTACGTGTACTGCTGGGACTTAAAATAATGCTCCAGCTTCTTGCGTGTACTGCTAAAATTGACATTGTCCAGCTTGATGATTGCAACAAAAAAATGTGGCCCACCAAAATGATATGTTGAACATACTGACTCCATCTCCATGCATTGCTTCATGAAAATTAATAATGAAAAGCCCACTAGATGCTATGTTTACATGATGGAGAATATGCCGAGTCTGATAACTTGAAGAATTAAAAAGGTACGGCCCACATGATTAAATAAGTGTTGGCATATCTTTATTCCTTTACATGTCTGGCATGGGCTGATTTGAAGTAACACGAATGATGTTTAATTAGAAGGCCCAAATGAATATAAATTGACTTGCTGAATTGGGTCAGTCTAATAACACATAAATTGTACTCTCTTAAATAATCTTTAACCCAATTACTTGAAATCATTTGTTGAAAACTTGACGCTCGAGTCGATAAATTGACGAAAAATTCTGACCCGGTCAATCTGTCATCATTCCCCTCCTCTTCAAAAGGATTTGTCCTCAAATCTAACATCTGCTCCCCTTGAAATTGATTTGTCCACAAATTTGATCCTACATCAAAACAAACAAAGTTAGAATCACCAAACAAAACATAACCACAAGTCTCACCTGGTAATTTAAATGAATAAGCAATATCAGTAACACAAACAAGAATTTGAAAAGTTTCAACTCCTCCTAGATCAAATATCAAAATAAAAAACTCTTCATGTGATAGATTTTTCCAATGGCGAATTCCCGGATCAAACGGAAATCTTATGATCTCGATCATTTTCAAACATAACCACGTCAATGATCCTGGGTCAAATATCAACTTTTGAAATTCATGAGGTCACATAATCCCATACACCTGAATCCCTGGATTAAACACAAAATAAAACAAATCAATAAGTTTCTTTTGTCTAATCATGAAGAAATTAAATAAACCAAAATCATATGCATAGTTTACTAAAATAATATTCAAAACACTCCCCTGTAGACTCTCAATGCATTGATCAAATTGAATTTCACGATCCACGATTCCCTCGATGAATATAATCCTATCACGAATCTGTAAAACACAACCAACCTTTCTCTTTCCATTGACATTAACACAATAAAGAACAAATAATGTTGTCAACGAAGTAAAAAGGTCACAACCAACTTCGCAAGATAAAAACTCAATAACATACTTATTATGACAAACAAACTCAACACATGCTATAGAATTTTGAAAATTCTTGACAAAAATTGGAATATCTTCAAAATAGAGAATACCAATTTTTCCCATAAAAGAATGTAAAATATAATTCAACAATTTCATAGAAGTATGCAATGCCTTAGCTAATCCAAGTGAACTAACTAAACATGCAAATAACTCATCCCTCAAACGATCTTGATGATAAACACTTGTTGAATCAAAATCATATGATAGCAAATCATGCAAGGAAGATTGGTCGAACGGACAAACATGATCACTACCATTGTCAATTAACGACAACTCATGTAAAGATTGATTAGCATGAAAACCTAACTCAACATATGGATAAGAAAACCTAGAATGAATTTTATGCAAGTAACAACATTGAAAACGAGAATATATATCATGATCATAAACTTAATCAACATAAATCAAATATCCACCGTAGTTCATGATAAAGATGATTTTACCCTCAAAATAGCTAACAACAAATCCAATGGAAGCATGCAAAACATGTTTAAAATAACTCATGAAAACACTAGATGCATCAGTTAATCTATCAGAAATAACTAACCACCTATATAACTCACATGCTAAAACAATTTTCCCTTTATCACAATCTCTCATGCTAAATTGATTAGGCATTGTCATCACATGATTATTATCACATGTAGATAAAACATAAGAACTATGCAATTTATCAAACATATTATCTAAATAAAGAAAAGAATAACGATACTTGTTTACCGATTCAAAATCGATGCACAAATTCGTTGTCTCATTCTCCTTAGGTACTATGATCTCATAATTAGCACACGAAATCTTGTCTTCTCTCATGATACCCACTTTCACCAACTCTCCAACCCGCCTTGGTAACTCCGTCGTCTTCTCGGGAATACTATCAGCTGATTGATATAGAATGATAGCGCGAGGTATATCATCAACAACCTGTACAAGAGACAAAATAGAACTAGACAAAGAAGAATCATTAATGTTAGTACTCAAAAGTGTCGTCTTGTACGAATGTACAATCATTGGCTTTTTAAAATATAACTCACTTTTCAACTCACTTTCTTTTTCATAGTCACATATTTCTTCTCTCTCTTCTTTATGCTCACCCTCTCGTTTGTTTTTCTCTCGTTTGTTTTCAAGTTCACTCTCATTCTCTTTATTCTCAATCTCTCTTTTCTTTTCATTCTCACTCCTTTCAACTTTTTCTTTAACATTATCAATCTTTCGAACAATTTCTTTTTGTCGATCTTTTCCACATGTATTTCCTTGTACGAACTCATCTTCTTGATTACTTTCTTTCGGATGTTCACCATCTTGCTTTAGATTACGGATTTCATCTTGAACACTCGAACCCAATAACTCTCCTTGGACTGCATATTCTATAATTTCTTCCACCTCCCCCCGCTGATCTTGTTTATTTTGCGCCTTAGAAGTATATTGTAGCTGCATCCAATAATCTTCCTTGTTTACTTGTGTGCGAACACTCCTATTATTGTCTACTATAAATCGCCTTGAAGGTTGCTCTACATGTCTTTGAGATGTATATTCCTCCCTCCTGTCACGCTGTACTGGAGCAAAGCGCTTTCTCATTGCTAATTTTAATTCTGCCCATGTCTAGAACGGACACTCCCCATATTTTTGTTTGATAAGCTGCCACCATATAATTGTATGATCGGAGAACTCTTGAACTGCCCGTCTGACCTTCCTCCTCTCGGAGTAATCATGAAAGTCAAATTCTCGCTCCATTTTTCTCTCCCATCTCAGATATGCCTCTGTATCAATATTGCCTTGGAAAGTATTCCTTCGAGGCCCATAATAACATTCATAATTGTAGCCATACATGTTTGCTGTAAAACAAAGGTTAGTAGATAAAAATTTTCCTCACACACTCCCTTACGTGTTTCGCTCAAATAATGATGAATCACTCGTGTATCGCTCAAATTTGGCTTTTACCCTCTAATAATCTTACACTCTTGCATTTTACCTCTAATATTCTCTCTAATAGGTTCTTCTTGAATTCTCCTAGCAAAATTCTTGGTTTTACTAATCAATTCAAAAATTACTTATCACGAAACAAAATTATAGATGGTGTAACTATTAGAATATCACAAAATCACTGATCGATTGCCTTGTACTCCTCATGTATACGTCAGATTTGTAAATTGTAGCTCCGTTTCAGAATTGATGATGATGGAACGGTATGAAATCTTCGTTGGAATTTGATGGTGTGCTACAAGTTTGGTTAGCACAATGAAAATATGAATTTTTTTCTTTTCCTTTTTTTCTTTTTTTCTTCTCTTTTTTTTTTGCTTTTTTTTTTACAATATATATTTTGACAGAAAAATAAAGATAAGTAACTCACTAGAAAGGCTTAGCTTTGATACCAAATGATAGACTCAACGGCACGCTTGCGTGAGTTTTGTCGCCGCCCCGATCGTTTCTAGCACAGTTGTTGGGTGAATTGCTTGCAACACCTTAACCCCTCGCCTATATGTAGACGGTAATCTTGGTACAATTGCTCGTGTTCAGAATTCTGCGTTGAATGGACACCAACGACACCTTGACCCTCGCTTATATTGAAGCGGTAATCTCGGTACAATCGACGATTGATGCGGTAGAAGACGCCACACACAACTATGAATTGTTGTATGATAAGTCAAATTGAACCTCAAAGAAATAACTACGAAAAATACTTAGGAATTCTTCAAAGAACCAAAAGTAGAGAATAACCTCACAAATATATTGAATAATAATAATGTATAATGTATTTGATTACATCAACTTGAACCTCTATTTATACTACTCAAAACAATCCAAATTCTAATAGGAATTTATAAGTTATAACCCTAATTTCTATAAGAAAATAAAAATCAAATTGGAAAAAAATTCTAATTAAAAATAAATCATAATTAGAATAGAATTTAGAATTAATTCTAGATGCTAAGAGATTTTCCATGTCGTGTACGTTTCCAGCTTTCCGTGTACTGCTAGGACTTAAAATAATGCTCCAGCTTCTTGCGTGTACTGCTAAAATTGACATTGTCCAGCTTGATGATTGCAACAAAAAAACGTGGCCCACCAAAATGATATGTTGAACATACTGACTCCATCTCCATGCATTGCTTCATGAAAATTAATAATGAAAAGCCCACTAGATGTTATGTTTACATGATGGAGAATATGCTGAGTCTGATAACTTGAAGAATTAAAAAGGTACGACCCATATGATTAAATAAGTGTTGGCATATCTTTATGGGTCCTTAACACTAATACACAACAATTAGAAAGTATTTACAAAAATAAAACATAAACAACATAATTACAAAAATAAAACAACACAATATAAAGTTGCTAAAATCAATTCTACATTCAAGTAACTGAACAAAACACGCTCCTACATTCAAGCAATTGAACAAAACACGGAACTTTGATATCAGAGAAATCCAAATCTTCTGGCGCGACACACCACTAAGATCAGAGAAGACGAAAATTTTTATCGCGATGGCACGCTGAGATCGACAACAACTCTGAGATCGGAGAAGAACAGATCAACGACGTATCTACCAGAGAAGACGAAATCTTTTGTCGCGATGAAACTCTGAGATCGGAGAAGAACATAAAAGAACGACAACAACTTCAAGATCTGTAACTAGAAACTTACTGCAACTGCACTGATTGTTGATCGTACTGCACTGATTGTTGATTCGTTATAAATTTATATACCAAGGTATTTGAGTTTCCAATTTATATGCATAGTGTTACCCCGTGTTTATTACGTATTCGTATTTTGGTTACCTTTCTCAAATTATTTGCTCTTTAAATGATCACAAAGTCAGAATAATGAATGTTTTGAATGCAAAATGCATTTTAAAATATGTTTTATACTCTGGTTACTAAATACATATAAATTATTTACTGTTTATTATTGATTTGGTTACAGTTTATTATTGATTTGGTTGTTGTATAATGTTTATATGCTTGCTTTATAATTTTAAAGATTACTTTACTGATGTTTTTTATATTAATGATTACTTATTAAATACATTGGTTACCTTCCTGCAACCGTTGGTTACTGTCTAATCTGGATTTGGTTAGTATATAATGCTGACTTGGTTACTGTGTAAAATTGCAATGGTTACTGCATAATATTAACCCCAGTTCATGTTCTAGTTACTAACATTATGTAGTTTGGTTACTGTCTGACATTGAGTTGGTTACTTTACAGACCATAAGCTAACAGTAATATTAACGTGGTTATTGTGTAATATTACCATGGTTACTGCATTATATTATTGTGTTTTATACTGATTTTTTTATATTGATGGTTACTGATTAACTACATTGGTTACCTTCATACATATGTTAGTCTTTAATTTGTAACAAAGTCATTACTGATGGTTTTGGTTGTAAAATGAATGTAAAAATATTTTTTATAATCTTGGTTACTAATTACATATATATTGGTTACTAATTATGTAAGACCCCAACTTATTATAAATAAAAATTAATTTTCTCTATTTATTATTTTGAAATAGTAAGGGTTGATTTGATTAATGTGGATAGTTATGGGTAAAATACGCAAATATTTCAAAATAAGCAAATGGTTATAAAATATTTATTGTTGCCGGGAAATATTCGTTTGGTCGTGGAATATTCGTACTATCGGAGAATATTCGTACGACGGCGCAGCCATGTGTGGGCCCCATAACGAAAAGCGATTGGATGAAGAAAACGACAAATATAAGTTGTTTAGAAATAACGACGTAGTTGTTACCGTTAATACTGTTAAAATACTCGGTGGTTATTGCACAGTAGAACACGGTATTGCACCAATTATTGATTCTTACGTAAGAAAGCACTACTCAATAATTGTTACAGTAATTACTGTTCAGTGTTTTATTTTATTGATTCAATAATTGCTGCATTGATATTTTATATTGTTGTTGTTTCAATAATTGTCATTACACAGTATTTTTCATTATCGAATCAATAATTCATATTATCTGAATAATATTATTAGATAACATTATTGGCAATGTCTAGAAAGTTCTGTCTAAGGAGAGGTTTGGTCACCTAATTGCGCGCCAGTAAGGAGAGATCCTTATTGGAAAGCCCCCTATTTCCTGGGAACTGTCTGGTTGTCAATATTGTGATTCTGTAATATTATTTGTGAATAATTAATTATTGATTCATATGATGAGGAAAATATTGATTTTATGAGGATATAGATGGAGAAAATTTTTAATGTGACAATTATTGAAAATTGAAATTTTATCTTTTTCTGATAAAATAATTATTATATTTTAATAATATAATAATGATGATATTTTTACGATGAATGTGGGATATATGAGTATATGTGGAGGAGGAGTATTTTTGTTACCAAAAATATTTAAAACATGTTAAACATGTCGGTGGACCCCATTTCTTGATTGAAATTTGATTATAGCCTGTAAAAGTGTTCGTTTGTGGATTTCGGTCAATTTCTGTTTGGAATTTAGAAAAACTTTCTTCTGTAAAGTTATAGAAAATTGAATTTACTATAAAAAAATTGCGAGATTCGAATTTTCTAATAAAAGGGCTATTTATTATGAATTATTGAAGTTCCGAAGCTCCAAAATAATTGATTTTTGGAAGTTTAAAATATTTAAAATAGGAAAAACATTTTTGATTTGTTTGGTAGACTTATTTGTTGTCAAGCATGGCTGAATTCAGATCATACATTGTGTGCGTAGGAATTTATATATAATATATTATTATTATATTAAATTTTCTACTTTGGTGTTCTAAGCAATTTCCTATAAATAGGGTGCTTAGGTTAGAATTGAAAATCACGCCAGAAACTGAAGTTTTCTCTCTCTATATTATCAAGCGTATTCTTGTGAGTATTTTGTGTATACTTTGAGTACTGTTGCTATACAGTGCAAGTTCAAGTCATAGCTTATATCCGGTGTTTCAACTAGAAGTATTGTCTTCCGAGGTAAGGGATATTATTTTTTTTAATGATATTATTTCTTCTAATATCATTATGTCGAAGTATTGATATGAAGTTTTTATCAAATTTGGAACTTTTGGTGTCGGAGTTACTATTCACGTATACGGCACTATTCACGTATACGACATTATTCACGAATACGACACTATTCATCAAAAAATGAAAATTTTTCCTTTTCGTCTAAAATATCTATTGTGGATACTAGCTTTGATTGTATTCATGTTTTGATCATTCTTGAATTTTACACCACTATGATTATTTTTGAGGTATTTTTGGACATGGATAAAACAAAGTACGAATCATTAATCTTTAATCCTTGTCATTTTATTTCACTGGATTCGTTTCTTTAAAAATATTTTTCATCATCCTCAGTCCTAAATGATAAAATTACTGAATATCTTTGGCCTGTAGTGCAAAGATGAATGAATACTTAATGAATATCTTTGGCCCGTAGTGCAAAGATAAACAGGTGCTTAGATGAACATGACCGACTGATGAATATCTTTGGCCTGTAGTGCAAAGATGAACAGGTGTTTAGATGAACATGACCGACTGATGAATATCTTTGGCCTGTAGTGCAAAGATGAATATTTGATTCCAGATATATATTGATTGATGTTACAGGGATAAAATATCGACGATGAACTTTTAAATTCATATATAGAAGATAGTAGTTTGCATTCTCTACTTAACTCTTCTAATGAATTATTGTTTCCACTACAGTTGTTGATTTAAAACTGGTTGTCTATTGTATTCTATTAGATTTTTCCCTGTTGAAGACTAAAGATAATTTTTTGTATATTATCTTAGTCATAATATTCTTTACTGGGCTAGTTGAGCTCACCCTTTTCCTTTTTGTTCCATTTTTCTTCTCAGGAGGCGAGAATGTAGCGAGTACTAGTCGGGGTATGGAATGAAGGTTCTAGAGAGAGTTGTTTAGTAGTCCTCACCATTTTTTGTAAAATAATGTATCAATAATTATGATGGGAATTTATTTGCGTGTGGATATTATCTAGACGACAATATCTGTATTTAAACTCAGTTTATATGTTGTAATAATAAAGTTGTAGTTATTTCTGTACCATGTATTTGGCGACTCAGAATGGGTTGGATGGAATGGACCTATTTTGGGGGCGTCACAGTTGGTATCAGAGATTAGGGATATGATCTCTGGCGGAGATCGGGGAATAGAACTAGGAGGGGAGAGACGAGTAAATCCTTCGCTAGTGTGTCCTACCTAAGCTTATTTGTTAGTTGGTCAGTATATAGGGATATTATGTGATATATTGATTTCCTTAATTAACCCTTGTTTAATGACAGTATTTAAGAATGTCGACTGAGAATATTAACAGTGGAAATGAGACCGTGGAGACGCCTGTACTCACCAACGAGGAGAACGTGCAACAGGCTGACAATGTTCCTCCTGTGAACAACACCACTGAGCAGATGATGAACGAGGGGATGTTTAGAAGCTTTTTGTAGTTCATGCAAAATCTGACGAGGGAGACTCGTGTTCAAAATACAGGAGGAAATGATAGCAATTCACGGGTTGTCACATCCAAGCAGTTCAAAGAGTTGGTACCACCAGAATTTAAGGGAAAGCCAGATCCGATCATGGCGGAAATATGGGTCAAACAAATTACCAAGATATTCGATATATTGGGTTGCACGGAGGAACATAAGGTTCCATTCGCCACCTTTATGTTCCGTGGCGAGGCAGACTACTGGTGGGAGTCTGTTAAGCGTACCCATCCAGCCGTACTCAGCATGTCTTGGGAGACATTTCAGAAACTATTTAATGACAAATATTTTCCTGAAAGTGTTCGTCATATGAAGGAAGTGGAGTTTATTAGACTGGAGCAGAATAACATGATAGTGTCCCAGTACGAGGCAAAGTTTGCAGAGTTATCCAGGTTTGCACCTCATTTGGTGGAGAATGAGGAACGTATGACGCGGATGTTTCTTAAAGGTTTGAAACCCGGCATACGTCAGTATCTCATTTCTCATAAATTTTCTCTCTATTCAGATGTTGTAAACAGGGCTCAATTATTAGAGCGAGATAACGAGTGCGGTCAACCGAGAGACCACAATCAGGATCATACCGGAGATAGCAGTCAATAAAAAACGATAACCAACGAAGAAAGAAAAAGACGGACAAAAATGGCAACCACTCTGGTGGTAATCGTGGCCATGAAAATAGAAGAAGTGAGTCGGGAGGAGAATTTAAAAAGAGGAGATTCAACAACGACCATGAGAAGACGTCAGCGCCAGTAGCAACTGGTTCCAAGGGAGGAGAAAGACCACCGGTCGTATGTTACAAATACGGGAAAGAGGGACATATCAGCCCAAACTGCCCACAACAGTTTAAGGTATGCTATAATTGTGGAAAAGAAGGACATATCGCTCGAGATTGTACGATATCGAAACCCAGTTCAGCGGGAATGATGACTCAAAAGGATGTCCCAGAAAAGTCAAAGTCAACGATTCCTGGAAGAGCGTTTGTCGTGACCGGTCAAAATGCGAGGAACCCGAACGAAGTTAGCACGGGTTAGTTAATTATAAATTCTTGCGAAGTTTATACCTTACTAGATACCGGTTCTACCCATTCTTTTATCTCTCTTGTTTGCGCTCAACGTTTGAACTTGACTACGGAGAAATTAGACTTTGACCTATTTATGGAGACTCCTTTAGGAGAAACTTTCATTACATCCGTTGTTTAAAAATCTTGCTTGATTCAGGTTGGCACTATCACATTACCTTTAACCTTATTTCTATAGAGATATTTGTTTTTGATGTGATTTTAAGATTAACTACTCATCATGCCAAAATTGATTACTTTCGTAAGGTTGTTAGTTTTAATATTCTGAAGCAACCTGTGATTTGAATTCAAGCGATCAAACCATTGTAGTCAAACATTTTCATATCAAGCCATGAGGTCATTCGTTTATTACGGATGTCAATTTTTTTAGTCCATGTTATAGATTTGAATAAAGACACGTCAGATTTGAATAATATTCCTGTTGTTATTGATTTTTCCTGACGTATTTCCTGAAGAATTTCTTAGCTTACTCCCAAAGCCTGATATTAAATTTTGTATCGACTTTGAACCCGGTACAAAACTCATTTCTACAATCTCATATCAAATGGCTCCTATTGAACTTCAGGAGTTAAAAATTCAACTATAGAATTTGGTACCTGAGCTTTTATCTAGTGACTTCCTTTGTGGAATGCACCGAAGCCAGACTCTCCGTAGGGGACGCCATATTTGTGCGATAGTAAACTGACGGTGTCATTGTGACGTGCTATCCAAGGTTGTGATATGAGTCACAGTTGAGAACAACCTAAGTCGGTAATCGAAATACGTAGTTTTTAGGCTTAGTTGGTTAATATCGAAGATTCGTTGAAGGATATTCTTGAATCGATATTCCATTAACGCAGCTGACTCGTAGAGATACAAAGTTCGAATGGAGCAAGGAATGTGGGAAGAGCTTCGAAGAACTCAAGAGGAGACTCATTTTAGCACATGTTCTGACCATGCCATCCTGGAAAAACGAACGTGGTAGCTGACGGGTTGAGTAGAGATCGTATACAAGTACGAGTATGATATTGTCAAAGACTCATTTCGTATAATTTACAAATAATAGAGATGGAGATGAAAACTCTAGGTACCCACGTGATGATATACGAGTATAATCGACTTTAATCGATAAAGTTAAAGTTGTTCAAGCTACACACCGGAGCTGATGAATTTGAAGAAGGAGGTGCAAGAAGTTGTTATTTCAAAAGCGAGAATCGGTGAGGTGAGGAAAGCTCAAACCTTCGATTTATTAATCCATTTGAACTTCTCGATCGAATAGGAACTGTGGCCTATAGACTCGTTTTACCTCCAAGTATGACGCGTGTTCATAAAGTTTTTCACGTATCGATGTTACGTAAATATGTGGACGACCCGAACCACGTCATTGAGTTAGAACTGGATGAGATAGCCGAAGACTTAATGTACGAGGAGGTACCTGTCAAGATCTTGGATAGGAAAGAACATGTCCTATGTACCGAGGTTATACCACAAGTTAAAGTTTTGTGGAGAAACCATGCTATTGAGGAAATGACCTGGGAGTTGGAAACGGAAATGAAAGTGAGGTATTCCCATCTTTTCAAAACACCAGGTACATACGTCAATTTCGATGATGAAATTTCATAAGGATGGGAGGTTGTAAGACCCCAACTTATTATAAATGAAAATTAATTTTCTCTATTTATTATTTTAAAATAGTAAGGGTTGATTTTATTAATATGGATAGTTATGGGTAAAATACGCAAATATTTCAAAATAAACAAGTGGTTATAAAATATTTATTGTTGTCAGGGAATATTCGTTTGGTCGTGGAATATTCGTACTGTCGGGGAATATTCGTACGACGGCACAACCATGTGTGGGCCCCATAACGGAAAGTGATTGGATGAAGAAAACGACAAATATAAGTTGTTTAAAAATAACGGCGTAGTTGTTACTGTTAATACTGTTAAAATACTCGGTGGTTATTGCACAGTAGCACACGGTATTGCACCAATTATTGATTCTTACGTAAGAAAGCACTACTCAATAATTTTTACAGTAATTACTGGTCAGTGTTTTATTTTATTGATTCAATAATTGCTGCATTGATATTTTATATTGCTATTTTTCAATAATTGTCATTACACAGTATTTTTCATTATCGAAGCAATAATTCATATTATCTGAATAATATTATTAGATAACATTATTGACAATGTCTAGAAAGTTATGTCTAAGGAGAGGTTTGGTCACCTAATTGCGCGCCAATAAGGAGAGATCCTTATTGAAAAGCCCCCTCTTTTCGGGGAACTGTCTGGTTGTCAATATTGTGATTCTGTAATATTATTTGTGAATAATTAATTATTGATTCATATGATGAGGAAAATATTGATTTTATGAGGATATAGATGGAGAAAATTTTTAATGTGACAATTATTGAAAATTGAAATTTTATCTTTTTCTGATAAAATAATTATTATATTTTAATAATATAATAATGATGATATTTTTACGATGAATGTGAGATATATGAGTATATGTGGAGGAGGAGTATTTTTGTTACCAAAAATATTTAAAACATGTTAAACATGTCGGTGGACCTCATTTCTTGATTGAAATTTGATTATAGCCTGTAAAAGTGCCCGTTTGTGGATTTCGGTCAATTTCTGTTTGGAATTTGGAAAAACTTTCTTCTGTAAAGTTGTAGAGAATTGAATTTCCTATACAAAGTCAAGAGATTCGAATTTTCTGATAAAAGGGCTATTTATTATGAATTATTGAAGTTCCGAAGCTCCAAAATAATTGATTTTTAGAAGTTTAAAATATTTAAAATAGGAAAAACATTTTTGATTTGTTTGGTAGACTTATTTGTTGTCAAGCATGGCTGAATTCAGATCATACATTGTGTGCGTAGGAATTTATATATAATATATTATTATTATATTAAATTTTCTACTTTGGTGTTCTAAGCAATTTCCTATAAATAGGGTGCTTAGGTTAGAATTGAAAATCACGCCAGAAACTGAAGTTTTCTCTCTCTATATTATCGAGCGTATTCTTGTGAGTATTTTGAGTATACTTTGAGTACTGTTGCTATACGTTGCAAGTTCAAGTCATAGCTTATATCCGGTGTTTCAACTAGAAGTATTGTCTTCCGAGGTAAGGGATATTATTTTTTTTAATGATATTATTTCTTCTAATATCATTATGTCGAAGTATTGATCTGAAGTTTTTATCAAATTTGAAACTTTTGGTGTCGGAATTACTATTCACGTATACGGCATTGTTCACGTATACGATACTATTCACGAATACAACACTATTCATCGAAAAATGAAAATTTTTCCTTTTCGTCTAAAATACCTATTGTGGATACTAGCTTTGATTTTATCCATGTTTTGATCATTCTTGAATTTTACACCATTATGATTATTTTTGAGGTATTTTTGGACATGGATAAAACAAAGTACGAATTCTTAATCCTTAATCCTTGTCATTTTGTTTCACTGAATTCATTTCTTTAAAAATATTTTCCATCATCCTCAGTCCTAAATGATGAAATTATTGAATATCTTTGGCCTGTACTGCAAAGATGAATGAATACTTAATGAATATCTTTGGCCCGTAGTGCAAAGATAAACAGGTGTTTAGATGAACATGACCGACTGATGAATATCTTTGGCTTGTAGTGCAAAGATGAACAGGTGTTTAGATGAACATGACCGACTGATGAATATCTTTGGCCTGTAGTGCAAAGATGAATATTTGATTCCAGATATATATTGATTGATGTTACAGGGATAAAATATCGACGATGAACTTTTAAATTCATATATAGAAGATAGTAGTTTGCATTCTCTACTTAACTCTTCTAATGAATTATTGTTTTCGCTACAGTTGTTGATTTAAAACTGGTTGTCTATTGTATTCTATTAGATTTTTCCCTGTTGAAGACTAACGATAATTTTTTGTATATTATCTTAGTCATAATATTCTTTACTGGGCTAGTTGAACTCACCCTTTTCCTTTTTGTTTCATTTTTCTTCTCAGGAGGTGAGAATGTAGCGAGTACTAGTCGGGGTATGAAATGAAGGTTTTAGAGAGAGTTGTTTAGTAGTCCTTGCCATTTTTGTAAAATAATGTATCAATAATTATGATGGGGATTTATTTGCGTGTGGATATTATCTAGACGGCAATATCTGTATTTAAACTCACAGTTTATATGTTGTAATAATAAAGTTGTAGTTATTTCTGTACCATGTATTTGGCGACTCAGAATGGGTTGGATGGAATGGACCTATTTTGGGGGCGTCACAAATTACATATATATATTGGTTACTGTCTAATATGTATTTATATATTGTAAGGTGTTTATTTGGTTACTGTATAATGTTATAGTGGTTTATAATTGTTTCTTTTATATTGGTGGTTATTTATTGACTACATTTGTTAAATTCATACAACTGTTAATCTGATTATATATATTGGTTACTGTATAATGTTTATTTGGTTGCTGAATAATATTAATGTACACTTATACTGATGTTTTTTATAGTTATGGAAAGATTTGATCCAGTGGCAATTTGATAATTTCTGTCAAGTTCAGAGTGTCGTATTTTGGCGTTTTCGGAGCCTAATTTCATTGGAAACAAGCCAACGATCAAAAGTCACCAGCTTCGCTCGTGATGTGCATGGTTATTTTTAATCAAATTCTATCATTTAGGCCTCCAAAATGGCATGTAAAAATGTTGTTTATGTTTTGGTTACTATGATTATGCAGTTTGGTTACTGTCTAATATTGATTTGGTTACTTTATAATGTTTATATAGTTGTTAGACTATGGAGATGATCCCAGTTGTGCTTTACTTCAACGGAACATAAACAAAAAGAGTGTAAATACAAGAATATATAATTGTTTACTGTTAGTAACCATTAACCACATGGTTGGTAACATTTTTGATGGTGTACAGTAACTAAAATTGTTATTGATTAATATTTTGATTTTTAATTCCATCATGAGTTGTCAATATAAAGTAAACATATACATTGAACAATTGGTAACTGTTCTGAAACATTTTTATATAAATTTTGTTACCCATCTAAAATAAAATGGTTACCTCTATATTCATATTTAGTTACCAACTGGACCATTTCTAAATAACTTTTATAACTATGTAATTTAAAAGTATCCATCAGCTAGATAAATGAGAACCCTCACATGTACATTAAGCACTTGATAACTGTTCTGATATAAGTTTTTAATTATTTGGTTACTAACAAAAATTAAAATGGTTACCCTTATATGCATGTTTGGATACCAACTGCACCTCTCAAACTATTTTTATTTTAATATGAGATCTATAAGTAACCATATATATAAATGAAAACTCTCACATGTACATTTAACAATTGATGTTTTATCTTGATACAAGCTTGTAACTATCTGGTTACTAATAACAGTAACCATAATGTAACATAATAAAACAGTAACCACATAATTATATGACAGTAACCATAATGTAACATAATAAAATAGTAACCACATAATTATATGATAGTAACCAGAACAGATTTTAATGGTAACCAATACATAAATATCATGTAATGAAACCCAGTTTAGGCAATCTATGTATACTAAACAATTACATATTAACCAGAATAAAAATAACAGTAACCAAAATCCCACATCGAGGGCACAATAATAGTAGTCAAACCATAAGGTAACAATAACCAAAACATAATAAAGAAATAACCAAGTAGTTATATGAAAGTAACCAGAACATGTTTTAATGGTAACCAAAACAGAAACAACCTGTATATCCAACCAAGTTTAGGCAACCCATGTATACTCTCACATGTACATTTAACCATAACTTTTCCAATGAATTTTCTAGAAGAGCATAACCCTTGTAGAATATATTTGAAGAAATTTACAAAAATAATACATCAATATATACTAAACAAATACATGGTTTATTATGACTTGGGTTTATTATTTACAAAAATAATACATCCACAAACTAATGATGCTTTAAACTTCACCAACTGACTTGGGTTCAATTTCTTGGTAATAATGCTGGGGACTTCTATGTCACACCAATATATAACTTTTCTAATGAATTTTTTGTTGCATTCCTCATAGTAAAGATCTCATAACTGCAAATAAACAAAATTAGATTTACACAGTCATTAGTAACCAGATATAAATAATATTTATAACATAAACAGTTACGTAGTGACCAACAAATAAGAGCATACTAACTAAAACATAATATAACAATTACACAGTAGCCAAAACAGACTATAACAAATAACCAACAACCCACATTGACTTGACAATAATAGTTATCATATCATAATATAACATTAATCATACCATAATAAAGCAGTAACCAAAAAGTTATATTATATAATCTAATGGTAACCAAAATATAAACAACATGTAGTACAGACCATATTATGTAGTAAACAAACAGTTATATATAATATTAACCAAAACATAATTTAAAGGTCACCAAAATAAAAATATGTATACCAAAAAATATACTAAAGAAAATATACTAAAGAAGTAACCAAACAGTTATATGATAGTAACAAAACCATGTTTTAATGGTAACCAACACATAAACAACATATATATCAAACCCAGTTTAGTCAACCAATGTATACTAAGCTAATATATTATAACCAAAACAACATATAAAAGTAACTAAAATCCCAATTGAGAGAAAAAATGGTATCCATATCATAAGCTAACAGTAACAAAAAATATATTAATGAAGTAACCAAACAGTTATATGTTAGTAACCAAAACATATATTAATGGTAATCAATACATAAACAACATGTACACCAAAACCAGTTTAGTCAATCATGCATACTAAGCAAATACATGGTACCCAGAACAACAAAAAACAGTAACCAAAATCCTAACCCAACCAAAACATGTTTTAATAGTAACCAATACATAAACAACATATACACCAAAACCAATTTAGTCAACCATGTATACTAAGCAAATACATGGAAACCATAACAACATAAAAAAGTAACCAAAATACCAAATCAAGATAACAAAATTGGTATCCGAATCACAATCTAACAGTAATCAAAACATAATAAAAAAGTAACCAAATAGTTATATGATAGTAACAATAAAAAATTTTAAATTAGCACATCAGAGATTTTATAATCCTCTAACCTTATATGTTGTTCGTCGGGTATAAAAATGATACATACCAAAATGCATATTATTGGCTAAAAATTGATGGCATTGAAAGGGAAATAAAAGAATAAAAAGAAAAAAAATTGTCTATAAATGAAGTATGAAGGAGTGATTTTTATTTATTTATTTTGTTTAGCCCATATCAGCCAATTGAGGTTTTAAACTGACGCAGTATCATCCAATATTAGTATTAGAAATTTTCAAAAACAGATAACAAAAAAATAAAGACGGATACGTTTTATTACATCATATTCAAAATTAAACAGAAAACAAAGGATAGGGTAGGGGGAAAAGTAAGTAATAAAGTTGGAATTCGTACCGTATTTCGTTGCGCAAGAGTCTGAGGATATTTCCATCGAAGGCTGATTTTTGCATCTCAGCTATGTAACTTTTTCTTCTAGTGAGAAAATTGATCTTCTCGTCTTCATGTAATACATAGTTGTGGAGATCGAGAATGGTTCTTATTATTGCTCTTCGTAGAGATCTGGTCAAACGATGAGCCGCCATCGTGTTCAAGGTGTTTGTGGAAAGAAATTGTTTGTAAGAAACCAAACTGATTGTTTTGTGTATTGTGGACTCCTGCTGTGCTGCCTGGTATAAGGAGTTGGAGGGATTGGAGTAACAACAATCATACACGATCAACAGATAATAACACGAACAGAAAGAAAAGAAATGGAAGAACACAAACAGAGAAACAAAAGAGGGTTTTAGCACGCAAATAAGAGTTTAGAACCGAAGAGTCGTGACGGCGGTTATCACGTCTTTCAAAATAAAACAATCAATTTTAATTTGGACACTAATTTGCCATGTTAGCCATTAATATTAGTCCATTAAATTAAGGACTTATAATTATATCTATATTGTAAATAAAAATAAAAAAGTGTAATATTTTTGTAATTATTTTATAGGTGTATGATTTTTGTAATTATTTCTAAAAATGTACTAATATATGTAATTCTTCCTATCTTTATTCCTTTACATGTCTGGCATGGGCTGATTTGAAGTAACACGACTGATGTTTAATTAGAAGGCCCAAATGAATATAAATTGACTTGCTGAATTGGGTCAGTCCAATAACACATAAATTGTACTCTCTTAAATAATCTTTAACCTAATTACTTGAAATCATTTGTTGAACACTTGACGCTCGAGTTGATAAATTGACGAAAAATTCTGACCCCGTCAATCTGTCATCATATACAGATGAAGATATTAAAAGCCTCATGCTGGTAAGATAGCTCTTTCACTTTGAATGATTGATGTTATGATTGAGACATATGCAATTATATATATATTTACCCATATACATGCAAACTTTTCACCCTATGAATTCTGTTGGATGAAATATATATATATATATTTAACATTAGCGGTGTTAGTAATTCTTATGAACATCTAAACAGTTTCATACTATCTCAAGGCAGTGGTTAAAATAAAATTAACTTTGGTCAATTGATCAATATAATGTCGACACGTAAGCCGAGAGTTGATCTCTCTCTACGTGTCAGTATTATATTGATCAATTGACCAACTTATTATGAAGTTAACTTCGTAATACCGAATCCTATCTCAAACTTATAACTCTCCACTAGGGCTGTAAATGGTAACCGAAAAATTCGTATTCGTCCGCATCCGTATTTGAAAAAAAACGGATATTATTCGCATTAGAAAAAAAACCGGATATATCCGTATTCGGTTTAAAGGTATCCGTAAATAAACGGATACAAATACGGATATAGGCGTATTCGTATTCAATTAACATCCATCCGTAAATATATCCGGTGAATACGGATATCCGGAATCCGATATTTGGAATCCGTATCCGAATAACTTATATATATATATATATATATACAATATACACACACATATATATTAATAACTTACATTCATTAATTAATCACTTACATACATTCATTTTCCTCCCCTTATGATTAGGATGTTTAATTAATATGTATGATTTAAACTTTATTTTTTTCGTAAATATTTTGAATGAATTTTATATTAGGTTACTGATAAACGAATTCGGATATTTGGATATCCAAATAATTTGTCTATTCGGATAAAATAAACGGTAACAGATATTATCTGTATTTGAATATTTTTCCGAATACCGAATACGGATAATATTTTTAAAATCCGTCGAATACCGGATACGGATATGGATACGGATATACCTGTATCCGTATCCGTTTAATACCGTTTACACCCCTACTCTCCACTATGTACTATGGTATGTAGGCTTTATTGCAGGCAGGTGTAAGTACATCAGTTGCTACAATGGAATGGGCAATGTCACTTCTACTTAACAGCCCAAAAGCGTTAAAGAAGGCCCAAAATGAAATCGACAATCGTGTTGGTCAAACTCGTCTAATCAACGAAGCAGATGTGGCAGAGCTTCCTTATTTACGCTGCGTGATCAACGAGACGCTCCGGGTGCACCCAGTAGCCCCGTTCCTCTTGCCCCACGAGTCATCATCCGAGGAATACACTGTAGCTGGTTTTCGCATTCCCCGAAAAACTATGCTGCTGGTGAACTTGAAGGCCATACAAAATGACCCCAAAATTTGGGCAGATCCTAAAACTTTTAGGCCCGAGAGGTTTGAAGGGGCTAACTTTGGGTTTAAGTGGATGCCTTTTGGGTCAGGTAGGAGAGGGTGTCCTGGTGAGGGATTGGCAATGCGGATAGTTGGATTGGCATTAGGATCATTAATTCAATTCTTTGATTGGACTCGTGTTGGTAAGGAGATGGTGGATATGTCCGAAAGGAATGGGCTCACTGCGCCCAAGGCTCATCCCTTGATGGCTATATGCCGGCCTCGTCCATCCATGGTTAACCTTCTTTCGCAAATTTTTGTATAACTTACATTCTCCCGTACAATATAAAACCAGTTAACCACTCCACAGTCCACTATCTCAAGGCAGTGGTTAAAATAAAATTAACTTTGGTCAATTGATTAATATAATGTCGACACGTAAGTCGAGAGTTGATCTCTCTCTACGTGTCAGTATTATATTGATCAATTGACCAACTTATTATGAAGTTAACTTCGTAATACCGAATCCTATCTCAAACTTATAACTCTCCACTATGGCTATAAATGGTAACCGAAAAATTCGTATTCGTCCGCATCCGTATTCGAAAAAAAGCGGATATTATTCGCATTAGAAAAAAAACGGATATATCCGTATTCGGTTTAAAGGTATCCGTAAATAAACGGATACGAATACGGATATAGGCGTATTCGTATTCGATTAACATCCATCCGTAAATATATCCGGTGAATACGGATATTCGAAATCCGATATTCGAAATCCGTATCCGAATAACTTATATATATATATATATATATATATATATATATATATATATACACACACACGCAATATACACACACATATATATTAATAACTTACATTCATTAATTAATCACTTACATACATTCATTTTCCTCCCCTTATGATTAGGATGTTTAATTAATATGTATGATTTAAACTTTATTTTTTTCGTAAATATTTTGAATGAATTTTATATTAGGTTACTGATAAACGAATTCGGATATTTGGATATCCAAATAATTTGTCTATTCGGATAAAATAAACGGTAACGGATATTATCTGTATTCGAATATTTTTCCGAATACCGGATACGGATAATATTTTTAAAATCCGCCGAATACCGGATACGGATACGGATAGCGGATTGGTTTTTCGGATACAGATACGGATATACCTGTGTCCGTATCCGTTTAATACCGTTTACACCCCTACTCTCCACTATGTACTATGGTATGTAGGCTTTATTGCAGGAAGGTGTAAGTACATCAGTTGCTACAATGGAATGGGCAATGTCACTTCTACTTAACAGCCCAGAAGCGTTAAAGAAGGCCCAAAATGAAATCGACAATCGTGTTGGTCAAACTCGTCTAATCAACGAAGCAGATGTGGCAGAGCTTCTTACGCTGCGTGATCAACGAGACGCTCCGGGTGCACCCAGTAGCCCCGTTCCTCTTGCCCCACGAGTCATCATCCGAGGAATGCACCGTAGCCGGTTTTCGCATTCCCCGAAAAACTATGCTGCTGGTGAACTTGAAGGTCATACAAAATGACCCCAAAATTTGGGCAGATCCTGAAACTTTTAGGCCCGAGAGGTTTGAAGGGGATAACTTTGGGTTTAAGTGAATGCCTTTTGGGTCTGGTAGGAGAGGGTGTCCTGGTGAGGGATTGGCAATGTGGATAGTTGGATTGGCATTAGGATCATTAATTCAATGTTTTGATTGGACTCGTGTTGGTAAGGAGATGGTGGATATGTCCGAAAGGAATAGGCTCACTGCGCCCAAGGCTCATCCCTTGATGGCTATGTGCCGGCCTCGTCCATCCATGGTTAACCTTCTTTCGCAAATTTTTGTATAACTTACATTCTCCCGCACAATATAAAATCAGTTAACCACTCCACAGTCCACACCGAGGCGAAAACGATAAAAATAAAAAACCATTTATCCTTATTTTCTTAATTGGAATTACCAAACTAGTACGTGGGTGTTTTGCTAGCCTTGCTCTAGTTTTGTTTTTGGTTGACTGCTTAATTGCATATTTAATTCATAGTTATAAATATTATACGACGATACGTATCTTACAATATGATATAGAAAATAAACCATAATATACGATATTAGGTATATATACGATTTATTAAGTTCAATAAAATTTTAAGTTGACGACGAACTTAATAAGAGATTAAATATTTCATCTGTTCCAAAATTAAAGATATAATTTGACTTTTAAAATTAAACGACGACATAAATTTATTTAATTTAGTTGATACAATAATTATAAGCTCGAATTACTTTCTAGAATTTAGTATCTTTTTTGAAAAAAATTCTCTCCATCCTCTTTTTCATGTCTCATTCTCATAGTTTTAGAGTTGTCTTTAGCAATAAACTTTATAGTTTGGTTTTAGCTTCACTTTGAGATAGTTTTAAAAGATGCGTTATTCTTTTTCTTTTATTCCTTAATAAATATTGCTTAAATAGTATCATTAATTAAGTCTCCAATCTTCTCTAATTAAGTAATATTTATTACTTATTATATATAATAGCACAAATAACGTTTATTATACGAGTTAACTGGAATGTTTTAGTTAGCCCATACTTGAATTTAATTGGTTGATATATATATATATATATATATATATATATATATATTATCTCATAAGATATATATAAGAATTGATAGATTCCCTCACTTTGTAGACAACTATTTCATAAGATTTATTTCTTTGTAGTAGGAAACCTAAAATATATTATATATTTATTTAATTATTCTTCTTCCTTTTAAAATTTTATTTATTTATTTTTGTTTTTTGGTTTTGATGAGCCAAGAGTTTTATTAAACACTAAAAACGAATATGAATATCATTGTTGGGTAAGATCATATGTTTAATTATTTTAATAAATAATGATAGCAATAACATTAAAAAATCACTTTATATAAGAAATTTTAACTAATACATGCACTCGTTGTAACACCCCGAACCCGATATAGGCCCAAAGTTTTACACGCCGCAAGCCAACAATATCAATAACGTGCAATCCAAACAAAATAACTTAACATTAATCTTAACTTAAAACCCAACAATAAATATACTTTAAATCAATCCAAATGAAATACTAATAAATACCACATTCAAATAATGGAGACGCAGCTCCTCGAAACTAAGAGTTTTATCAAAATTCATCAACAAAAGAATAACATCTAAAACTAAACTCCAGCTATTCCAAGCGTATCAAATAAGTGTTCAGCTTTCAACGATGGGACCTGTAAAAATCTGTAAGGGGGTGAGCGATGAAGCCCAGCAAGTAACAATCCTCTCTATCTAGCCGAATCAAGTACAATTTGCAAAATACTTTTTCGAAATAACTTTTTGTTCAATAACAATAGTACAAAAGCTTTCAAAACTAAAACAATTCAAAAATGATTTCAATGTATATCATAAATCTTTTAATCCACAGCCTTAGCGACTAAGGTTACAATAGCCATGTAACACGGCCCAAAAGTTCGATAACGTTATGATACGCACCCTACTAAGGTATCTATAAAAATGCACGCTCCCCGAAGGGCATCTAAAAGGTGTGCGCTTTAGTATGTCCTATATTAGCTCCGGAACTAAACGTAATCAATAACGGGTTATATATATAGTCAGACTGAAGATTTCAAAAACTTTTCTCAATATTATCGATAATATAAACGATACTTTTTCACAGTTCAAAACCATATAATCTCATTCACATTTCGAAAATAAATACTTGATCCGAATTTTGAAATAAAAGAACATAACAAATAAGACATACTTAAAAGTAACGATAATCTTAAAAAACACTAAATAGCTCGAAAAATCACTTACCTCGATATTGCAAAACACGAAATTAAAAACGAACAAATCCTAAATATAAAATTAAAACAAATAGAATTATTAGAATATAATATTATAACACAATCATACTCTTTATTCGAATATTATGCACATAAATCTTAAGTTTTAAATAAATTCGTAGTTAATTATTATAAAAATTGATTACAAAATTAACCATATATATATAAGGCAAATATCATCTCATAATAATAATAAAAAAGGGGTTTAAGTTTTACCTTTTTGAATTTTCTTTTTTCTTCTTCACTGTTCTGCAGTACTCCAAAGCCAAATAAATTTTTACGTTATTCTCTCTCTCTAGTTGTTTAAATATATGTAAATCCTTTGCAAAATAGGTTACTAGGTAAAAAAGTCTTTTTTAAAATTAAGAATTTGTTAAACTTAAATGACTTTTCTTATCCTTATAGGTTTTAGATATGTATAAATAATTATTAGTTACATTTCTATTATCTAATTATATTATTTATTATCTTTTATCTTTTTTTTTAAATTGGGTATTACACTCGTTTAATATTACGGATACAAATTTCTTTTTAGTTTAATTCAAAATTAGAGATATAATTTTTTTTAAAAATTATTAACTGACATTATGATCTTAATTTACATTATTTTTTCATTATCATTTATAGTATCACAATATCATTGCCTAGCTACTATCAACTGAAAATAGGTATTAGTCTTTAATGACAAAACAAGCACATATTGGGCTTATTATTTATTATCATTTTCACATCTAGTAGTAAGGGTGTAAACGAATCGAGTCGAACAAAGTATTTAGTTGCTCAGATTTGGTTCACAAAATTTATCAAATATAAAATAAGGTTTGATTGAAGCTCATTTAGCTATCGAGTCAAGCACGATTCCGAGTCGAGCCCGAGTTTGAACTTTTCGAACGAATATGATCCGAGTATCAATGGAAAATTACAATTTGAGCAGGAGGTTCGAATAATTTATCAAATTTTAAAATTTGCTCATATTTGACTCATTTATATTTTGAGTCGAATTCGAATCGAACTTTTAGTCGAACGAGTACAAATCGAACCCGAACTGTTTGTTCATTTTACAGTCTTATTTAGTAGTCTGGTTTCTCAATATTTATTGTCATTTTCACCACTACTGTTTTATTTTCCTAGGCCTAAATTTAATCCCCTTTAAAAGCAATGACAACAATAATATTGGGTGCGTGGGTGGGTGGGTGAGTGGGTGGGTGGGGGTTCAATTTAGCCATGTTATGGGTTTAAGGAGGTATTAATTTGAGTTAGGGGGTGTTTGATAAAAAATGAATTAATATGAATTTGAATGAGCTCAATTTGAATCTGAATGTATAAAAAGTTGTTTGATAATTGATATGTCTGAAATATCTAAATAACAAATTTTTATTATTTTATCCATCTAGAAAAATTCAAAATTATTATAAATTTATTTAATATTACTTAATATAATAATTAATATTGAAAAAAAAAATCATTCAACCGTCATTGATCAGCACAAAAAATTGGACTTAGCAATTCAACCCAAATTGTCTGAATGACTGACCGATTCAGTTATTATTTTTATTCGAAACAAACGCACTGAATAACTGAATTGATCAGCCATTCAACCATTTAATACTAATCAAACAATCCCTTAATGATGATATGAATAAATTATAAATACAAAAAGAATTTATATACGTTGTTTGTGTTTTCACTACTCATTGAATTGTGTAGGCGAATTTGGGATAGTGACAATTAAAAGATAGTGCAAATACTTTTCCAACTCCAAAACTTAGATGAAATTTAATAATAGGATCGTTATCCTATTTACTAAGCCCTATTGACATCGTAAATATTAAATTTGAAGCTAAAATTGTTTACTAAAATAATGATATTTAGCCTCACAATTTTAATGTAGTGGTTGTTACCCTACTAATACAAGTGTTTCTATTTGACAATGCATTCCACAATTGTCACAATTGCTATTGAAATTTAGATTTAGAAATGAATTTTAATAGTAGTACTTAAAACGTAATTTCAGACCTAATAAGATCGACGCCCCAGCTGATCATCCATCTCGGACCTCCGTAGATACTTCTCTCTCTCTCTAACGTAAGTCGCCGCCGAATTACAAAATCCCGGCGACGTTGACAGCAATGAGCTCACCTCCCCCAGAAGGCAATACAACCGCAGCCTCCAAAGGCGAAGAAGCCCGCCGTCTATTATCCTCGCAATCCTCGTCGCCGTCTCCGTCGCCATTATCCCTGCAGTTGTCAGACGGCAACGAGGAAGATGAAGTCGCGTACGAATCAAGTGAAAAGATTCTAATTTTCGATTTGGAATCGGAATCAACCGAAGACCTTGATTACGTTGTTACGCCTCCGTTTTCATGGAAGAAGCTATGGTTATTTACCGGGCCGGGTTTCTTGATGAGCATAGCGTTTTTGGATCCTGGAAATCTGGAAGGGGATTTGCAGGCGGGAGCAATTGCGGGTTATTCGCTGTTGTGGCTTTTGATGTGGGCCACGGGTATGGGCCTGATGATCCAGCTGTTGTCGGTAAGAGTCGGGGTGGCGACGGGTCGGCACTTGGCGGAGCTCTGCAGGGAGGAGTATCCGTATTGGGCCGGCTTGCTGTTGTGGTTTATGGCGGAGCTGGCTTTAATTGGGGCGGATATACAGGAGGTGATTGGAAGTGCTATTGCTATTCAGATTCTTAGCAATGGAGTTTTGCCTCTTTGGGCTGGAGTTTTAATCACTGCTTCTGATTGGTAATAAAGCTTCCCCTTTTTTGTTTCATCCTTTTAATTTCTTGCTCTATATGGTTGAGGAGAAAATGCAGGACTACAAAGCATGTCCAATTATCATTTTTTTATGTTGTTAGAATCTGAGTAGAGCTAGATAATATATATATTATCTAGAATTCAACAAGACTTTTTTTATTAAAAAAATTATAATTTTTCTTTATAGAAATTGAAGTCCTGTTAAACTTAACTCAGCTAAAGGTTTGTCCAAAATGAAGGGTCTGTTTGGGAAAAAGTAGTATCCTTTTCAGTGGACATTACATAAGTAGGGGTATTTTTTTTGAGGGGGAGAAGGGGAGTATTGTTTAACTAGTATTTACTTTTCATAGTTGTCAAAGTTTCTACCTTTATCATCTTTTTCTTGGCGCATGGAAGTTACTGTCTTGTTTTTTAACATTCTACCCATTAAAGATTTTGGTTTGTTAATTATTTGTTGTTTATTCTAATTGGCATCTCTGGATCTTAGAATCCTATTTCTTATTTAGGAGCTACTACCTTGGCATTTTTCACTTTGTTTATGAATTGTGGATGTTCATACTGTTTAACTTGTGGTGGTTTTATATTACAATATTGTACAGTTTCATATTTTTACTTCTTGAGAACTATGGAGTGAGGAAGTTGGAGGCTGTTTTTGCAGCTATCTCATTTAGAGAGATGGAGCTTTGTTTTGCTAGTTTTACTTTTTATATTTGTCAAGGTTTCTTCCTTTATCATATTTTCTCGGTGCATCGAAGTTACTGTTATGTTTCTAAACATTATACCCACCAAAGATATTAGTTTGTTGATTTTTTTGTTATTTATTCTTATTGGCAGCTCTGGATCTTAGAATTCTTTTTCTTATTCAGGAGCTATTACCTTAGCATTTTGCACTTTGCCCATAAATTGTGGATGTTCATAATGTTTAACTTGTGGTGGTTTTATATTACCTTTTTGTACAGTTTCATATTTTTACTTCTCGAGAACTATGGAGTGAGGAAGTTGGAGGCTGTTTTTGCAGTTCTTATATCAACAATGGGACTCTCATTTACCTGGATGTTTGCTGACACTGATCCTAGTGGAAAGGAACTTCTAATAGGTCAGACTCTTTGTTGTGTCTTTACTTTTCAGTGTTGCTTTTTTGTTCAAATATTGGTTAGTTTACCTCTCTGATTGTTTTGAGCCTAATTATCTTCGCAGGTCTTTTGGTGCCAAAACTTAGTTCAAGAACGATACGACAGGCTGTGGGAGTTGTAGGTTGTGTTATTATGCCTCACAATGTATTCTTGCATTCGGCTTTAGTACAGTCGAGAAAGATTGACCCCAGCAAGAAAGGGCGGGTTCAAGAGGCAGTCAATTACTACACAATTGAGTCCTCTGCTGCCCTTTTTGTATCCTTTATGATCAATGTGTTTGTTACAACTGTTTTTGCCAAGGGATTCTATGGTAGTAAACAAGCCAATAGTATTGGCCTTGTAAATGCAGGGCATTATCTTCAAAATAAGTATGGTGGGGGATCTTTACCGATTCTCTATATTTGGGGTATTGGTTTATTAGCAGCTGGGCAAAGTAGCACTATAACTGGTACATATGCTGGACAGTTCATCATGGGAGGTTTCCTCAACCTTCGTTTGAAAAAATGGCTGAGAGCATTAATCACAAGAAGTTGTGCTATTGTGCCAACCATAATTGTAGCTCTTGTTTTTAACAGATCTGAAGCTTCTCTTGATGTTCTGAACGAATGGCTTAATGTGCTTCAGTCTATACAGATTCCATTTGCCCTCATTCCACTTCTTACCTTGGTGGCCAGGGAGCAGGTTATGGGAGTCTTTAAAATTGGACCTACTCTAGAGGTATGATATACATTAAACTGCTCCGTTATTCATTTATGTCAATTGGTCCTAACCAAAACTTTTAGATGAGTTGGTAACTTAAAATAATTTCTGAGCTCTGGGTGTGCTAGGTCTTGTGTTCAAATCTTTCTGCTTCACATTGACCTTTATGTTGATATTGATGATGCATATGCATTTAATTTGCCTCTCCACATATGCACTTGAGTGCGGATTAACTTGATTTGATATACATTGTTAGGACCTCTCTCAAACAGTTTAAGCTTTTAAATGAGTTGTAACTTAACCTCCTTGCCGAAACTTTCTGGCTCTGCACTGTTGATTAGCCCCAAACAATAGGGCCCAATGAAAAGATCAGAAACTAAAGAATTCTACTGGGCATTGTTTAAATATACAAGTTTTGTCAATCTCCACGTTACTCGGGAGAAATGATTCAAAAAAAATTCATCCTAAACTAATCTGTAATCACAAAATTAACTTGTTAACTTTTAGTATGAATAGTGACACCTTTATTCCTTAAGAACTTGTACTTTGTATATTATACCATATATTGGATTGCCAAGGAAAAATATATGTATTTGATCAAAACTTTCTAGCTCTTATCAGGGACAGAGGCAGGATGAAAGATTAAAAACTAAAGAATGCTGATAGGCATCGTTTCACCTTGTCTAGACAAATGATCCAAAATTATCATCCCAAACTAATATAAAGAAAAAAGAGCACTCACTTAATTAATCCATATTATCATGGGAAGATATCAGTTTCTTTTGGGAAATTTCCTGGGAAGAGAAAGAGATATAGATCTGAAGGCAATGGTTTGTGGATACTTGGGGGGATTAAAAGAGAGAAAGAATGTGTGAACTGCAGTTCAGAGATTTTCAAACCCTTCCAACGTGTTACGCCAAATTTAAGGAGTAGGCGCAACCAACGTGCATGGTCTGAATTACTAGGCCTGCAGGGTTGGGCCAATTGTTCCATTTACACAATTCTGTTGTTAATGTTGGGAATCCGTTGTGTGTGTCATATTTCATGGTGACTCTTCTTTTGAGGTCTGCCAAGATCATGTTGCCATCAACTATATAGGTATGTCAAGGACCATCATAGTTAGTGGAAATCCAACCACCAAGTAACAAACTTGAGAAGTATGTAGAGCTGGTAATGCCATTCCAGCCCAACAAGTTGCACAAGACCTAAGGGCTCCCAAAGCTCTGCTCTTGACACTTGGGTGTCGGGTGTGTCTATTAAATCTCTTGTTGCTAACTCAAATGTGGAACTGAGCTAAACATTGTTCATGTAGAGAACAAGTGATGATAGAAACAATGGCCATGTCCTTGTTGGACGAATACAAAGCTTGTTTAGTCAGAAGAAGTTATCCTCAGGACATCCTAGAATATTCAAACCTCAGTCCTTCCTAAATTTTATGGACGTTGAAATATCTAAAAACAAAGCAGTTCAATAATGCTGGTAAGACTAAAAAATTCCCAATTATTTTGGGTTGATTATTTTTTATATATTTTTTCTTTTGCTAATCAAGGATTAATATCTTGTTAACCAGTTTCATTGAGTATCTTAACACAGTACTGAACTTGTACCTTTTGATTCAAGTAGTCCGCCTTCTTATCCTGGCTCCTCTCTCTTTTGAATTTATTTTCTTCACTTTTTCCGTGTCAAGTTCAGTGAAGTAAAAATTTAATAAGAAGAAAGAAAATTCCATCTCAATAAAAATAAATAAATTGAATTTGCAAATTCCTCAAGTTGTAGTATGATGCTGGTTACTTTAGCTACAGGTTCTATAAATTGTGGATGTAAAGATCAGGGTTATTGTAATAAAATGTAGTGCTTGATGATAGAGACAATCTACCTATTCTTACTCTCATTCTTTGACTTCTGTTGCAGAGAGTTGCCTGGACCGTGGCTGCCCTGGTGATGGTGATCAATGGGTATCTTTTGCTGGATTTTTTTGTTTCTGAAGTTAGGGGAGTGACGTTTGGGTTTTTCATTTGTACCGGAACTGCTGCATATGTGGCATTTATTTTCTATCTAATTTTACATGGTGATTGCCTCCCTTCTACCTGGTTTAATCAATTACTTTCCAAGGGGTATGCTTATGCTGGGTAATGAGCGAGAACGAAGCTTCAAGTTATCAGATTCCTGGTTCACCAGACCATTGCCAAATAGCATATACGGAGTGTTGATCTATTCATTCAGAACCAGAGCTCCTTTAATTATAGTCACCTCTAACATTCATGTGTAGAAAATTCAAATGTTGAGAGCATATGTTGGCTGCTCCATTGTGCATACAGGATGGAACAAGATGGGACGTGGAGGCGATTCAGGTATATTTTGTGCTTCTTAAGAATTGACCATCAAGCAGCCTCCTTTGGATAAAGTTGTTTTGCATTACCATTCTAAAAAATCGTTGCACTGTATCTTTTCTCAAGGAGATAGAAAGGGGATAGGTAGATACAGCTATGCCTTTGGCAAATGAAAGAAACTGTTGTATATATAAAGAGGTTATGAAAGAGAGAAACTGTTATATATATATACTAGTTGTGTCCCGTGCCTCCGGCACTGTATGGACGGTGGGATTTATTCCAAACTTTGAACGGCCTGATTTATTGAGTGAGCGAGAAATTCAAAATCAGTTGTATTTTATTAGATAGATAGGTATATTCGAAAGAGATAAACACACTTTCTTTTTTTTGAATTGTTGTGGTTGTATAAGACATACAAATCCCTATTAGCAGATTGAGTTCTGGTATTTCGTGGATTTCTTCTTCCAATTAAGTACTATTTATACCAGATGGCATCTAAATTCTGAACATATTAAGTATACTGCAAGACAAACATAGGGACGTTGAGCGCATCTGGTGTAGTGGTATCATAGTACCCTCCCACGGTACTGACCAGGGTTCGATTCCCTGGATGCGCATTTTTTTCCTCCCCCAAGCAAAAATAGATGGAACACTAAAAAGACAAATTTTCTATTATATATTTTTAAGTCCTAAAAGAAATATATGTATATATTGTTTCAAAATTAAAAAATACCTTTATATTTTTAAACTATAAAATACAAAAAAAATATAATACTGTCATTGTTTTTATTCTTAATTGGTTGAATACCATCACGTCGTTACTATTATTTTTCTGGTCAATATTAATAATAAGATTAAGAAAATAATAATCATCATTTTATTATATATTTTTAATTTTGAAATGAATAAATTATATCTCAAGTGTTCCACAATATATTTATTATATTAAAATTAATATTTTTACATATAATTATGTTATTTTATAAATTAATATTTTTACATATGTATTTAAGAGAAAATCTTATAAAAATATCAAAAATATTTGAAAATAGTGACACCTTATTTTATATTAAAAATAATACATAGCGATTTTATATATCAATTTTTTTATAAATTATACGAATATATCTAATTAATAATATTTATATAATATATTTAATAAAAATAGACTAATTTTATAATTTTATTCAATCTGACATCATAATTTAATAAAAATATTTGGGACCTCTTATATTTTCACAAGGTTACTTAAATACTGGGTGGGACCCCACATCCCAACTTCCTTTTGTTTTATCTCATTTTATTTATCAAAAAAAAAAACCATTGTGGAGTCCGTACCACGGGACAAATATTCATGACATACAGCCAGCCGAATCAAGTGCCGGAAACTGAGCTTAAACTTGGACGTGATCCAGCTGTTGATCCAGCTGTTGGGCCTGCTGGTCCAGCTGTTGTCGGCGAGACTGGGCGTGGTGACGGGGCGGCATATGGCGGAGATATGTAGGGAGGAGTATCCGTGGTGGGCCAGGATGGTGCTGTGGTTGATGGCGGAGCTGGCGTTGATTGGGGCTGATATTCAGGAGGTGATTGGGAGTGCAATTGCTATTAATATTTTTAGCAATGGAGTTTTGCCTCTTTGGGCTGGTGTTATTATTACAGCATCTGATTGGTATTCACTTATTTTTTTTCAGTCCTTTCAGTTTGAGCTCTTTATATATACAATATATAAACTATCTACTCATTAATTTTAAAAACTGTATTTGAATAATTTGGCTATTGTAGGTAGTATTCTAATGTTATGAGCTTGAGATTTGAGAATATAGTGCTGAATTTAGGACTGAAATTTCTGGTATTTAACAACACAATTGAAGCTTTTGTGATAATCATATATACTATAAAATGACCTTGTAGTTGTATGTCATGTTTAGTTCATTAGCTTGAGAATGTTTTTTGAACATTAATTTTGTGGGTTGTTGTTTCATTTTTTGGCATGAATCCTATCTTGTTAGAGTATGTTTTTGATTCTATTGTTAAAAGATGATTGCTCTGGCATTTTATAGTATTTGTTGAAATGAATCTCATAAAATTCATTCTACTGGCATAAACAGTTTCATCTTTCTATTCCTTGAGAACTACGGGGTAAGGAAACCGGAAGCCGTTTTTGCTCTTCTTATAACAACTATGGCACTATCGTTTGCTGACACAAAACCCAATGGAAAGGAACTCCTAGTAGGTGGGTAAACTTGATCTTCCTTATTTTTCGCTATTGGAGTAAAACAGAATCCAATCAATTTTTGCAGGCCTTTTGGTTCAAAAACAATCCAAGAGGCTATTGGAGTTGTAGGCTGCGTCATAACCCCTCACAATGTATTTTTGTATTCTGCTTTAGAAAAATTGACCCTACTAAGAAAAGTCGGGTACAAGAGGCTCTCAATTACTACACGATTGAATCCTCAATCGCTTGTTTGTTACAACTGTCTTTGCAAAGGGATTCTACGGAACCAAACAAACCAAAACCATAGGCCTATTAAACGCAGGGGAATATCTCCAAGAGAGGTATGGCGGAGGATTGTTCCCGATCCTCTATATTTGGGGAATCGGGCTGTTGGCTGCAGGGTAAAGTAGCACGTTAACTGGTACTTATGCAGGCCAGTTTATCATGGGAGGTTTTCTTGACCTTGGCTTGAGGAAATGGCTAAGATCTTTGATCACCAGAAGTTGTGCCATTGTACCAACTATAATTGTAGCCATCGTTTTCAACAGATCTGAAGCTTCACTTGATATTCTGAATCAATGGCTTAATGTGCTTCAGGGTATGCAAATTCCTTTTGCCCTCATCCCTCTTCTTACATTTATTTCAAATTCAAATTCATTGCAGCATAAAATTTATATCTATATACTCTACTATTGTACAAGCGAGTTGTTATGAATACCAATGTGAGCTTGTCATATGGGTGCACTATGCTATAGCTAGATTTCCAGGAGGAAATATAAAATCAGATATGCTGATTCATTTACCTATACAAGCTTCTATGTTAAAATGCTGAACAAGTTGATGTTAACTAAAATGAGTACTGTTAGTTGTTGGCTCTTATTTTTTTTCTTGTAGCGAATCGTGTGGAGCGTGGCTGCCCTAGTAATAATGATAAATGGATATGTTCTGCTGGGGTTTTTCTTCTCTCAAGTTAATGGACTGGTGTTTGGAATTTTGGCCTGCATTTGGGTTGCTGCTTACTTTGGGTTTATTCTGTTTCTTATTTCGCATGGTAATGCTATCCCCTCTACTTGGTTCAACAGATTTGGCTAAGACCCAAAACTCAGACCACCTTAAACTCTAGTATATCAACTAAACCAACACACCAAATAGGTAACGTTACCTTTTTTCCCATTGCAATTGTAAAGATTGATTCCATCGTATGTTCAACAAGATGTAGAATCTTATAAATTACTACTCAGATTAACTTAAAACGGTATACAAATTTATTTATTTTTGCTTTAGCTGCTACAACGCAGGACCAAAAAGGGGTTGCTCCCAGCAACCGGTGCTGCCGTGGATGAAACCCTATATATATATATATATATATATATATATATATATATATATATATATATTATATATATGAATTTTGCAACGTTGGAAAGTTTTCGGGCAAATTAGCAATTAGCCCCCACTATACTTGTTCACTTTTGTGCAATAGCCCACTAAACTTTTAATTTATGTAATCGTCTCATTAAACTAAACTTAGGGGTGTTTGATAAAACTGAATGAAATAGTTTCGAATGTTTAAGTAAGCTGAATGAAGCAGAATTCTGAATACTGAATGAAAAAAGTTGTTTGATAATTGACATGTCTGAAACATTTTAATAACAAAATTTTATTATTTTACCCATCTGAAAAAATTCAAAATTATTGTAAATTTATTTAATATTACTTAATATAATAGTTAATATTGTAAAAAAATTAAAAATAAAATACTTTATTCAGCAGTAATTCAACCCATTCAGCCAAAAAAAATTACACTTGGTCATTCAATCCAAAAATTTGACCAATTCAGTCATTTAGGCAAAAAATTTTCAAAATAAACGCACTGAATGGCTGACCGATTCAGTCATTTAGACTATTTTTATTCATAATAAACACAATGAATGACTTCATTCAACTTTAAACAAACAACCCCTTAGTTATGAAGATAATTTTGGTCGTTTGGAATATGTTGTACAACTTGAGTGGTCATAACTCATAGGTAACTTCTTGGTGTTATCTTCCATTTGTGTTAGTCAAGAACATGGAAGTCTATACGAAATCCCAATAAATCTTATTTGGTACTACTTCCATCTATAATAATTGATTTTTTAAAAGAAAAAATTTGTTTCAATTTATTTGTTTTTTACAAAAAATTTTCAACTTTTTATAAAAAGATAATGATAAATTTTTTTATAAATTTTAATTATTAAATAAATTTTTTAATTCATATACATGAAGCTAAATTGATAAATTTTATACATGGAGTTAAAACAACTATTATACGACCCTTTAATATGGTTAATAAATAATAGTGAAGCTTCTGGTATGTTAGTGCCCGAGTACCCTCTCTCTATAACTTGATGTGGAATCCACTTGCACTTACAAGAAAAATTTCTTTTTAGTAAACTTCAATGAACCTTCATTGTTCTTTATCATACAAAAATTATGGTTAGTTGATGAAGATGGTATTCACTTATTATGGTCAATATATTTACCCCACCTCACAAAAATAGGAACAATCTGTTTCCTGCAGCTTTCAGGAAAACTTTCATGGCTCATGCTAAAAACTCAAAGATAAGTAATTTGGAGAGAGAGGGAGAGAGAGAAGACTACTTCTACGTAGATAGAAAAATTAGACCTAAAAGAACAAAATAAATTTGTTCGTGAGAATAAATAGACAATACAATCTATTTGTTTGTAGGAACATATTCATTTTATTCCCGCGAACAAATTTATTTTCTTGTCCAATTTTGTTGTCCGCATATACTTATTGAAAATATAATACTACAAATTTGATGGCATATGCAAAAGCACAAGTAAGTTTAAAAATGACTTGGGGATTTTTTTAAATTAAATTGTGCATAATATAATTTATTTAATTAACTAGACTTTTGATTTTTTTTCACATCTTGGGAAAAAACTATAGACTATTTATGTCTTAAAATTAATTGTATCTAGTTATTTGTGTAATATGCATGCTATATCTGATACTTTATAACAACTCCAAATCTATCTAATAAAATAGAAATGATTTTGAATTTTTCGCACACTCAATAAATCATATGGACCGTCCAAAGTTTGATATAAATCCCACCGTCCCACCGTCCATACAGTGTCAAAGGCACGTGACACAACTAGTTAGATATATTGAAATAAGAATAAATAAAAAAGATACAACATATTTGTACATAAATTTGAGAAGTCACTATAAATGAATATATGTGTAACACCCCCTTTCCCAAAAGGAAAAAGTGATGTCACGCATAAACATAATAAATACAAAACCTCTAATAAACCTCAAAATATCTCCAATAAAATTTAATACCAAAAGTCACATACTCCAATTTAAATAGAAGGAACTTCACACTTACATAGTCTCTACTAATAAGAAATACTGCCAAAAAGGCGCAAACATCCATATATAAAATATTAGGAAAACCAAGTCTAATAATAAGTCTCAAAAACTAATCTACTCATTTGGATCAAAGATAGCTCTCATCCCACATATCCTGATCACCCCTAATTACCTGCCGAAAAAAGAACACAGCGTGAGCCAAATGCCCAGTACGGATATAAAAATGCATATATATAAACAATATATATATATGTACCGAAAGAACTGAATGAACGAACAATTATAACTACTAATGAAACATGAATATATCGAAATTGGTGAGACAAGGTACAAATGATTAACATTGTCGAACCGACAACTATAGTCAAAAGAATTCCAAACAAATAAGGCTGAATCAAATGGTGATAAGGTGATAACTTCATACTGAGCTCAAATACAAATAGCCAAAGCTAACAAAATACATCGGTATCATGATGTATACAAATCAAATCGAATAGTACGCACGACACATACGTCACTAATCCGCCAAATAAATCAAATCAAATCAAATACTGGGTCGACCCATACGTATCCGAAACAAATATATCAAATGGCCAAAGCTCATACCCAGAGCATACAAAAGGATACGCCGTGGACTAATCACACCGCCACGGATGGTGTCATGCCCTTGTGTCAAGAGGACATGTATGTGGTACCCCCATAGGTGGTTAGCTCAAGTATACCCTAAGGATCAAACTACAAAATTAAGCCAAAAGAGGTTCAAATAACAAGGCTTACATGACCATATTCAAATGAAATCGAATTATTAAATACAAACATACCCAATTATTACAAGATATCAATGATCAAAACAACTCCGAGTATGGACGAAAATATACGAACAATGGTACAAACGAATAAAGTCTCCTAAACATATTGACACGATTAACTAGTTTCAAGAGAACAGATACGAATTATAATATCAACGCCAAAACGAAACTATCTCAATAATTTTGACAACAAAGAATAATCCGGAGAGGCAATACCAAATCTCTAAACGAATACAAAATAAACGAATTAAATTTAAAGGAGTATCGCTGAAAAAGTACGAAATTCGTACCTTAATATGGTACCAAAATAATTCGCCAAATCCAAATATCACCCGCTAAACTCTCCCAATCCGATCTAATTATCAAAATAAAATATAAAGCATATAATTAAATTACGAACTCATACAAATTATATTTTCATAAATTCAATAAATTTTAATATACTATATCCACTTTGTAGTCAAAAGATATATTTTAAATATAATAACAATATTATAATATTATCTATCATTTTCCCCTTATTAAAATTTCTGCAAATCTTTTAAATATATATATATATATATATAACGAAATTACGGTATAAAAATATATATATAATGAATTAGGTGAATCGGGTTATATATATATATATGGGAGCCCTTCCATAGCAACCGGTTGCTGTGAGTACTGTGCAACACCCTCTTTTTGTACCGTTGATAAACTTATTGGAAGGCTGAGATGAAACATAAATATATCCCAGCCGGCACAACTTATACCGACTTTTATTTTAATATGAGAACCCCACATAGTCAACATGTTGTCAGTTTTATTTTTATTTTTAAGCATTTCTCCATTAATAGTCATGACTCAGCACATTACGTAAACTTAAAAATATATAAAATACTCCCAGCCGTTACAAACTCTTACGGCTGTTAAAAAAAAAATCCAACCGGGACAAGCTCTTACGGCTGTTAAAAAAAATCCAAACCGGCACAACCTCTTCCGGCTTGCACAAGTTCTATATTTGCTATTCTTTGTAAAATATTTGTTATTCTTTATAACTCTTTCATTTAATAACAAATAAAGATTTATAATTCAAATAAAAAATAATATCCTTTTTTCTAACAGCCGTAAGAGCTTGTCCCGATTGGATTTTTTGTTTTTTTAAACAGCCGTAAGAGCTTGTCCCGGTTGTATAATTTTTTTTAACAGCCGTAAGAGTTTGAAGTTGTACATTTTTTTTAATTTTTTCCGGCCAGTACAGGCTCATACGGCTGGTACCTTTTTTTTAATTTTTTTTTATTTTTCCCGGCCGGTACAGGCTCATACGGCTGGTATTAAAAAATTGAAAAAAAAACCGGCCGGTATAGCTTGTCACGGCTTGTATTAAAAAAATAAAAAAATTATTTTATTCAAGCAACTCGCTGCTAAACAGACTCGAACTCGCAACCTCAAACTTCAAACACACGTCATATGACCACCCGAGCACCACAGGCCTAGCTGTTAATTTCAGCCAAGGATATGTCTTTATATTAAAACTTCATCATCCCCCAAAAATCTATATTCTTGCATTATTATTATATTACGATTTATTATTATTAACAAGTCTATATAATACATATGGGGGTTTGATATTTAGAAATAAGTTAATATCTATATTTATTAAACAATGATTATTAGTAATGATTTTATATATTAAGCAATGATTTTATTATTAAGAAATGATTTTATACATTAATAAAACTAGTGAAGTATAATAATAATGTGATTATCAATATTATAAGTACAGATTATACCAATACTAGTACTGCATAACATTAAGAGGAATAGTACATATTACATGTTCATTTTCATAAAATAAAAAAAAACATAGAATGATTAATACAACCGACGCCTATTTTTTTAGGCTCAGGAATCCCTAGCACTCGATAGTGATTTCGCTTATCGTGGTCGGTTTCAAAGCCACAAATTGCACATTTTCGATGAGTTTTAGATGGAATGATTTTCTCGAGTGCACTCTTGAATCTAGATTGTTTTTTGCGGCTCTTTGTTTGAGAAATATTAGGCGGCAAAAACTCTTCTTCTTCTTCCACCTCTGCATCTTCATCGTCATTATCGTATCCCATATCATGATTTGGATCTCCAACTGTGCAATCAATGTCGTCATCTGCCAGTTCAGTAATATTCTCATCCGGATCATACTGATCAACCAACTCTTTTCCTCGTGCATTTAGTTTAAGAACAGTTTTGTAACCTCGGACTGAGCAAGCCGCTTTGCTCGCTAACTCCTGGTAATCAGCCATCAAATGATTGTAGCGCATTGCTTGATTTTGTTCGAAGTCAACAGATGTGGAGTTAAAGAGTAAGTCTTCACCATTGCTTTTGTTCGCGTCTCTTGTCCACCGATGAAGGATCATGTCGGTCGGTATTTGTGAAATACTCTTTGCTATGAAATATCTCAAGATGTGCCTGCATAATTCACCAGAGTGAGAAGACATTTGGCAGTTACATGTTACCGATCCCAGTTGTCGATTGTTGACAACTTCTTTATATCTTCCACCACTTTCAGTTGCATCTGCATTATACACTGCATAAACCTTAGTATCAGTGACACACATCTCAATAAGTTTATGAACATTGTATTTCATGGAATCGACGAATTGACGTTGGAAACGTCTAAACATCTCTTTTGTGTACACTTGTACAACATGAACTTCTAAAGATGAACCGAGTACCATAATCCTTTTACGATGTTTTGTTATGTAGTCGGCCTTCCTCTCCCTGATAAACTGTCTTTCTACAGCCTTTTGACTCTGCAGTACAAAACATAGCATACCTGTTGATGCATTAACATACTCATCAAAAAAGGCATTCATGCTCTCGCTTCTTCCAGTGGTAGTCATTCTTGCGGCAAAATATCTCTTTGTATATACTGGAATCCATTTCTGTCGTACATCATACAAACTTCCAAGCCATTCATTAGTATACAATTCATAGGAACTTATCAGAATATGCCAACGCTCTTCAAATTCCTCGATGGACAATGAGTTATACACACAGTTGTTAAAATCATTTTTGAACGATGGGTGCGCATAATAAACATGATGCAATTTTTCAGGAAATTTATTGCTAATATGCCAAGAACACAATAAATGATGACTAGTTGGAAGTACCGTAGCAATAGCATTACTCATGGCTCTGTCTTGATCAGTGATGATGGTTGTAGGTGCCTTGTAGTCCATGGCTTCAAGCCATGTCTGTAAACCCCAAACGAAAGTGTCCTCTGTTTCGTCTCGTAACAGTGCAAATCCAAACAATATAGACTGATAATGGTGGTTGACCCCGGTAAATGGAACAAACAGCATGCCATACTTATTTGTCCGGTATCTGCCTTAGTCGAGAGATGGCGCCCGGAGACCAATACTTTTCATTTAAACTGTGGAGAAATAACAATCACGTTAGAGGATGTTCACTTTATTTTTGGGTTACCGGTGGTGGGAAAGCCCTTAGCGGGTCCCCTTGCTGTCACCAATTTGAATTATTTTAGGGATTGTTTTGGAGATAAATTAGCTGGTGAATATTTTAGTTCAAAAAAACGCAGTGTAATTTCATTAGTGTGGTTGCACGAACATTTTAATAATTGTCCCGAGAATGCAAGTAAAGATGTTGTAGGGAGACACACAAAGGCATACATGTTGTGGTTGTGCGGGGCAATGTTATTCCCTAATAGGAATAGAAATAGTGTGCACCCACGATATATGTCTTTTATTGCCAACACTGAAGATTGTGCAACTTACTCTTGGGGCGCGGCAGTGTTAGCATATTTGTACAGATCTTTATATACTGCTACTAGGAAAGGAGTTAAATACATTAATGGTTGTGTTACGTTGTTACAAATTTGGGATTATGAGCGTGTAAGTATTGGAAAGCCAAACCCTTGGCCACAATCATTCTTATGGTTACCTAGGGCTTTAGCATGGTCCTATTTTGGAACCCACAGTTACCCTGGTAGACGTGAGAATCCCCATCACCATTTGTCATTTTACCAAGGGGAGTTAGATATTAAGTCTATGTGGGATGTGGTTTGGCGGCCTTACATAATGTGGGATGATGATATCAGTGGATTTAATTTTGAAGGCAGGTTGTTGGGATCTGGTGGGGTCCCCTTGATCCACTTTGATATTGTGGAATTTCAGATGCCGGATCGTGTGATGAGACAGTTCGGGTTCATGCAAGGCATACCATCACCAGCCAAAAACCACGGTGACCTTAGGAAGGAGAAAAAGTTTAAATTTATTGATGTCGAGGATTGCATGGCCTTGAGAGGAGAATATATTTCGATGTGGGAGGCATACATGGATCATCTCGAAGGATAACAAACTGAAGTTGCTGATTATGTCCCAATAGATGATTACATGGTCTGGTATAGGAAAATTACACGTTTGAAAATCCACCGACCTCGACAGACAAGCGACCACGACAGTTGTTATGAGCCTCGGGCCATTTACAACCAACAACACATTATTAAAATGGTATAAAATTATATTCTTCTTTAATAAATCATGTATTGGAGTAAATACTTAATATTACATTTATTCATATTTATTGTTAATAATATTTATTTGTGTTTATCTTACATGACAGGTTGAGAGTGCAAAGTCGTTACTTGATAAATTTTCAGTACTTACTCAGCTGCCTCCCGAGTTGGTTCTGCAAAAAAATAATTGGGATTTCCAATATGCTCTATACGACTTCGAAGCAAGAGGTAAACAAATACCTCGACAAGGGGGTCCCACAAATTTTGGACCACAGTCGCAATACACACAACTCAGTGAAGGGCTTGGGAAACAAACTGATTATGCTGTACAAGAGAGCTACATACCCACCCCACAAGTAATCGAGGAGAGCTCCATTCCCACCACCCAAGCCTACGAGGAGTGTTACATTCCAACCTTCCAAACCTATGAGGAGTGTTACATTCCAACCAACTCTTCATTTGCGGGACTTTTTGACGCCAAGGGATCTAGTTCACAAAAGGTATATATAGTTATGTTAATAGTGATGGTTTTAATTATTATTGCTATATAATAATAATGTACATTTGGGTCTCAATCAGGTACAAGATGCGGGAGACGACATCTCTTATGGACCAAAAGGGTCCATATCCAAAAGACTTAAAGATTAGAAGGAGACATTTGTAAATAAACATATTTTTGGAAACGTGGGGGCACCAGAAGGGGATTTATATCCTTTATCACATCCGCGCCAGTTATATGAATTAGAACACAATGCAGTGCAATCCTTAGGGCCTGGGAGTTGGATATTCGAGCATGTCATGGACGCTTATATGTTGTTGCTACGAGATAGAGAGGAATACTACAGGTCGCGGGGAATACAAAGGTGGTCCCAATTTGGTTTCATGAATTCATTCTTCATGCATCTTGGGCAGGGCTATGTGCCATGCACTAACGTGAATACTGCATGGAGTTTTTGCTATCCGTATGTTAACCAAGATGTTGGTCCACCTTTACACGAATGAAAATACATATTCATGCCGGTGTGTAGTACCAATCAACACCATTTTGTCTTGTTCCTATTCTCAGTTGAAGATTGGATGGTTACCATAATTGACCCGCACTACAATGACACTAAGTATATTAAGTTACATGAAATGTACTCAGAATTCGTTAAAGTTGCGGTATGTTTAGTTTTAATATATTTTAATTTTATAATGTCCTTTAATATTAAAAAATTATTAACCAACTACTTTGTACATGCAGGTACATTTGATACCATTTTGTTTGCGAAATGGTAATCCGATGTGTGAGTGGCCCAGCAGTAATCCTACTGTGCAGACATTAAAGATTCGACCGAAACAACACAACAACGCAGACTGTGGAATTTTTGTCTGCAAGTATGTTGACTGTTTCGTTAGGGCCAATGGTAATATTTCTGAAGAGAAGTGGTCCTTGGAAGATGTCACAGTCTTTCGTTACCGCGTCGCATGGGAGCTCTACAAGAAATCCGCAAGATTACTTCCGGCCTCTGAGATATAGGCGTCGGTTGTATTAATCATTCTATGTATCAAATTTATCAAAATTGTATCAAATGTATCAAAAATATAAAAAAAATGTATCAAATGTATCAAATATATCAAAAATGTATCAAATGTATCAAAATTGTATCAAATGTATCAAAAATATTTCAAAAATTTATCAAATGTATCAAATATATCAAAAATGTATCAAATGTATAAAAAATATATCAAAAATGTATCAATTATCAAAAATGTATCAAAAATATATCAAAAAATGTATCAAAAATGTATTAAAAATATATCAAAAAATGTATCAAATGTATAAAATCATTTCTTAATAATAAAATCATTGCTTAATATATAAAATCATTACTAATAATCATTGCTTAATAAATATAGATATTAACTTATTTCTAAATATCAAACCCCCATATGTATTATATAGACTTGTTAATAATAATAAATCGTAATATAATAATAATGCAAGAATATAGATTTTTGGGGGATGGTGAAGTTTTAATATAAAGACATATCCTTGGCTGAAATTAACAGCTAGGCCCGTGGTGCTAGGGTGGTCATATGACGTGTGTTTGGAGTTTGAGGTTGCGAGTTCGAGTCTTTTTAGCAGCGAGTTGCTTGAATAAAATAATTTTTTTTATTTTTTTAATACAAGCCGTGACAAGCTATACCGGCCGGGTTTTTTTTTTTCAATTTTTTAATACCAGCCGTATGAGCCTGTACCGGCCGGGAAAAATAAAAAAAAATTTAAAAAAGGTACCAGCCGTATGAGCCTGTACCGGCCGGAAAAAATTAAAAAAAAATGTACAACTTCAAACTCTTACGGCTGTTAAAAAAAAATTATACAACCGGGACAAGCTCTTACGGCTGTTAAAAAAAATAAAAAATCCAACCGGGACAAACTCTTACGGCTGTTAAACAAAAAAATAGGATATTATTTTTTTTTGAATTATAATTCTTTATTTGTTATTAAATGAAAGAGTTATAAAAAATAACAAATATTTTATAAAGAATAGCAAATATAGAACTTGTGCAAGTCGGAAGAGGTTGTGCCGGTTTGGAATTTTTTTTTTTTAACAGCCGTAAGAGCTTGTCCCGGTTGGATTTTTTTTTAACAGCCATAAGAGCTTGTAACGGCTGGGAGTATTTTATATTTTTTTAAGTTTACGTAATGTGCTTAGTCATGACTATTAATGGAGAAATGCTTAAAATAAAAATAAAACTGACAACATGTTGACTATGTGGGGTCCTCATATTAAAATAAAAGCCGGTATAAGTTGTGTCGGCTGGGATATATTTATGTTTCATCTCAGTCTTCCAATAAGTTTATCAACGGTACAAAAAGAGGGTATTGCACAGTACTCACAGCAACCGGTTGCTATGGAAAGGCTCCCTATATATATATACTCAACTTACTAGATCATGAATCTAATATATATATATATATATATATATATATATATATATATATATATATATATATACGTAATGAATGCTGTAACATATATATATATAAACGCAATCATATATATATATATATATATATATATATATATATCATATATCTCAATTATAAATCAAAATTTTATTAACAAATTCAACTAATCAAACGGCATAATAAAATTTTAAAATAGATTACAAATACAACAAAAATATAGATTGTAGTTACACTAGCAAAATAATTGTTTTGTATTCAAAAATAGTCCAATAATTACCTTTGAGAAGAAGAATATGGTGAATAAAGTTTAAAATCTTGCTCTCAAACCCTTTTGCAATCCCAGTCACGTTCCCTCGTTCCCTCTTGCGCCTCCTCCTTTTTCTTCCGTTCTATATTCACAACTCCTAATACGTAATAAAGTATAACTAGGTTTTAGCTATTTAATTATTAATTAATATGTTTTATTAATACTCCTGATTTAAATAGGATTTAAAAATTAGACAAATATAATTTAGACTCAATTAATACAATCTTTTACTTATTATGGTCCACATTAATTAAATAGAATCTGACCCAAACATAAGGAAAACCCAAATTAATTATTTTAAAGCTCACATAAATATTTTATTATTATTTTATTGGGTATTACAATATGACACACTAAAATAGAAAAAAAAAACTCATGGATTCCTCAGTCATCAAATTATATTCTTAAATTATTCAGTCGTTTTGGTGAGTCGACTTGAAATCTTTTTATATTTGTGTATTGATGTCATCTCCAAAATATAAGATTATTATTAATTTTTTGAAGTTATGTACTCCATGAAATTAGTAGAATATCTTTGATATTTCACTACAAGAAAAAGGTCTATCAACGATCACTTATATCAGCGACCGCATATCCGGTCGCTGATACTCGTACTAGCGACCGACATCAGCGACCATTATATAATCCAGTCGCTAAGTGATATCAGCGACCGCATGCGGTCGCTAGAACAAATTTCCCAGCCAAAATTTGGCAGGAAATGTTGGCGCGTAGTTTTTTTGCGACCACTTATAATCAGCGACCGCTAAGTCCATGTTATTAAAATTCAGAGACCGCATGCGGTCGCTGATCAAACTAAATGAAATCAGTAACCAGTTCCCTCGACACAGAACACGGAAGGGAAAAAAGAGAGGGAGGTCACCGAAATAGAGAGAAGAGAGAGAAAGGGGGGAGAAGACAAGAAGGAGAAGAAGTTTGCGCCGTCGTTGCCACCCACCTTCCGCCCACCTGCCACCCACCTGCCACCGCCTCTACAAAGGTAACTCACTTGAAATCCATTAGAAACCTTGAATCTGTTGTTAATTTGTTAATTGAATGTGGTTTAGACAAACCCTAATTTTTTTTTCATTTTTGTTATTAATTGAATGTGGTTTAGACAAACCCTAATTTGTTAATTTTTGTTATTCAATAAACCAAGGAAGGGTGTTTACTCCTTATTTGCAGCTTAATGTTTATCACAAACATAAAATACTCTCTCCATCCGAACACATTTTGGTTTGTAAGACTTGTGTATTTGTTTATTTATTTATTTATTCAAATTAAAAAGTTCCTAGTGCATGCTATCAAATTTTAATTTTTAATTTATTCTTTTAAAAGGGTATAACCAAAATAATAAAAAAATTATGTATAAGTGTGTTCTAGACTAATTTTATCATGCCTAGAAAACTTAACATATCAAATAGAACTATAGTCACCCAAAGTTATTTTATTCCTTTTTCATTTTCAATTATTATAGCATTTCACAAACTACTATTTCTTAATTTCAATTTTGGGATATAATAATAAAAAAGTCAAAATTATAATAAAACCAAACTTGGAATAAAAAGAAAAGGAAATTTGTGACAGTTTAAAAATGATTATGAACTAGTTAAATTATAGTAATACTATAAATAATAAGATAAACTGTAAAATGCTTATATAAATAATTATCAGGAAGCCATCCATCAATTTGATGATTGCAAAATGCAAATTCAAATCGCATTAAATTCGAGAGGGGATTGACTACTCCTACTTGATCTCGTGGATACCAAAAACACTATCTACTACTACTACTACTACTAATAATAATAATACTATAAATACACAACACCATATTGATCACATGCCTTAAATCTCTCCTCTTTCAAAAATTCAAATTAACAAAGTTTTTATTTATAATTTCCAAATACAATTTCGACATTCATGGCCTGCAACTGACAGCCCAACTATCTCATAACAGTTATAGTTTTGTTCTTGGGCCCAACTATCGCCAATATGTTAATGTTTATAACATGGTATAGATTGTACGATGATGAGTTAAAAGTGAAGTATCCCGGCATAACTGATAAAGATATTCAAATCAATCGTGATAAAAAATTTGCACTTTGGTTAAAGGACAAAGTAAGTTCAATTTCTTAAGCATGATATATATATATATATATTTATATATATATACTCCATATTAACTATGACTTCATTTAATAAGATGGAGTTTTTGTAGGCTTTGACTGAGGGATCAACGATTTCGGCTAATGTAAAAGTCCTAGCTATGGGACCAGACAGGGACCAAGTCAGCCGCAATGGTTACAAAATAAATGGTTGAGAATTTCATACAAAGGCATATGGACAACGAACTCTGGAGTGTGTATCCAAGGAGATTGTTACAATGAGCTTGGTCGTGCCTTTTATGGGGAGTTGGAGAAAATCGTAGAGTTGTCGTACAAAGGGACGTACGGGGGTCATATTCACTTGTTCAAGTGCCGTTGGTTTGATTCAGAAAAAGGGATACGTGTTGATAGACATGGAATCGTCGATATTGACCTCCATAGGTCTGCGTACTCCAATGAACCATTTGTTTTACCAACTCAAATAGTACAAGTATACTACACTCCTAGTCCTGCTAGGAAAAGGGATAGACCGCCTACAGATTGGCAAGTTGTAATTCATACTCCCGCGCGTAGTCGTGTAGAAGTAGTTGATGGGAAGATTTACCAAGAGTAGATGCTTTATAGTCAAACTATAATAAATGTGGAGGACGACAATGAAGTAATCCAGTTAGATGGTGGAGATGAACCACATGAATTAGATCCTGAGTCAATACTTGTGTCAGATGACATTGATACTGAGGAGGAAGAGTTATTGACTGAATCTGATACTGAATCTGAAGCAGATGATGGTTATTAATCTGAAACACGTATACAAGATGATTCTGAATAAGACATTGACACTTGAATAAAAGAAATGTATGTTTAGTATTACATGTTTTTTATATCATTGTCATGTTTATGTACTTAACTATTTAAATGCAATTTTTGTTTATTGTCATTTTATATATATTCATATATATACATGTTTATATCACTGTCATGTTTATTGTCATTTTATATATTCATATATACATGTAATCAAATATAACTCATATATACATTTTGAAATTTGTAATATACAGATGGCATCTGAAGCAGCGCAGAAAAAGCGCAGCATGGGTAGGGGACCTAATCATGTGCCCAAGGCCCCTACTAATCTGGATGATCGGATTCTTATTCAGATTCGCCCTCCTCCGAATAGCACGTACGTCCCGCATCATTTATATATAAGCATTTTAGATTCTATTTATACACGATATATAGAACTTAGATGTAAATTGCTTTAATATATCTACTTAACGTTGATGTAAATTGTTATATACTATAGTGATTTTTTAGATAATAAGATCGTCAAGTGCATATCACAGTTGTGTTTACATAATTGGCCTACACGTGTGATTACGTGGGCGAGCCCACCTATTGCCCACGAGGATGTTGTTTGGGCTGAATTCCAGGTATGTTTTTTTAATTATGATAGATAATATAATATTCTAATTAAGGATAATTGTTTAGTAATATTATTATTATTGTTTTATTTGCAGAAAAGGTATAGATGGGAGAACGCGCAGGCTTCAGTGATTCAGACATTATTCTGGCAGAAGTGCGCCGTCCGCACAAAGGATAATTTGAACAAAGAAAAACAAAAAGCCATTCATAATGTTGAGATCGACCATCCAGGCCAGGGAAAGGATTACATGCACGAGCCCCTGGTGGTGCACCCAGTCCATATGGGCTGAGATGTGTGCCCAATGGAGAGCTGAGAGCTGGGTGAAAAGATGAAAGACTGCCGCCACCAACAGAGCCTCGGGTGTACCCGATGACGAAAAGGCTAAAAGAACATACAAGGACAGCAGTATTTCACAGTTGCAGCATATCACTGCCAGGGTACGTATTTAGAAGTTTTACTATGTTTACAATCATGGATTGTATAAAATATATCCCATTTTTACTTAGTAATATTGTGCTATTTTTTGTATAGGAGTCTCAGTCTCAAGGTCAGCCTATCCATTGGCTGGATGTGTACGTGGCCACCCGTGATGGTCTGCCTGATGCTATCCAGATAACAGTAATAAGTTTTAACAACTTGATCTTGTTTATCAATGCTTACAGAATTTTTTTAACTATTTAATTGTTAACATGATGACAAGATACTTATAAGCGTTTATTGAATGAGCGCTATTCTGAAGGCACTCCACGTCCGCCTATTGATCAAGAGTTGTGGGAGAGGGCGTATGTTGTGAAGAATAACTACATTAAAGGTCAAGGACAACGACGACGTCCATCCTTCAGTGGCTCAGGCAGCTCTGCTACCCAGTCTTCACAGTCATTGAGCAATCCAGTTGTTCATACTCCGACTGACTGTGTGAGAGCTATATATCAAGATCAAAATTTTTTGAAGATACTGGGCAGGCATCTGGGGGCTCTTGATCCTGGGGAGTTAGCTGAAGAAGTAGCGACAACAGCAACAGGACAACATGGGGATGACAATGAGGTATAAAATCAATTTATTGTATATATTGTCGTAATATATATCAATATCAACATAGTTACTATATTAATAACTTATTTTATTATTTTGTTAATTACAGGGTGATCAAGGAGGCGATGATGCTTGACGTACCTGCTTTAGATCAGTTTTGTAGTTATAGTATAAGCTTGTACTTGTATATTCATTTTTTGGATGTCTGTATATTACTTAAACAAGTTTTGATTTTATATTTATTCAAATCATATTGGTGTTTAAAGGTTTATAGAGTTTATATACTAGTTTGGTGTATGTGTCGGTGGACGATGGATGTTTATAGTGTTGTGTATGATGCTTATCTTGTTGTGTATGTGTGTTGGGAAAAAGCAGGTACAAAACAGGTACAAAACAGGTACAGTTTTTTGGGAATTCTGTAGAACAGCAAAATTTTGGTATGTTGTTTTTTCATATCAGCGACCGCATGTGGTCGCTGATAGGTATTAGCGACGGTTAAACATTTGAGACTATTAGCGACCGTAGGCGGTCGCTGATATCGGTCGCTGCCACATGGACCACGTCAGCTTTGGCCCTAGACCATGCTGACTCAGCTTAGAGACCGAATTTGTCATTTCAGTAGCTCATAGCGGTCGCAGATAGGTCGGTCGCTTGCCAGCGACCATAGTCGGTCGCTGATAGGTGGTCGTTGATAAACCTTTTTCTTGTAGTGTTTGCGCTTCATCTAGTAGCTTTTCATGGAAATATTATTCTGAACATTCTTGATAAGTTTTAACTTTTTCATGTCGGGGTACTATTCACTGGGTTACTATTCCCGAAGTTACTATTCACGGGTACTATTTATAAGACCCCGCATTTTTTTTATAAAATAGAATTTTCTCTATTTATTATTTTGAAATAGTAAGGGTTGAATTGATTAATGTGGTTATTTATGAGTAAAATGCGCGAATATTTTAAAATAAACAGGTGGTTATAAAATATTCATTGTTGTAGGGGAATATTCGTTTGGTCGTGGAATATTCTTACTGTCGGGGAATATTCGTACGACGACGCAGTCTTTTATGGTCCCCATAACGGAAAGCGATTGGATGAAGAAAAAGATAAGTATGAGTTATTTATAAATAACGGCGTAGTTGTTACCGTTAATACTGTTGGAATACCCGGTGGTTAAAACACAGTAATACGCGTTGTTGTACAATAGCACACGGTATTGCACCAATTATTGATTCTTACGTAAGAAGGCACTACTCAATAATTGTGACAGTAGTTACTTTTCAATATTTTATTTTATTGATTCAATAATTGCTGCGTTGATATTTTATATTACTGTTGTTTCAATAATTGTCACAACACATTATTTTCCATTATCGGAGCAATAATTCATATTATCTGAATAATATTATTAGAAAATATTATTGGCAATGTCTAGAAAGTTCTGTCAAAGGAGAGGTTTGGTCACCTAATTGCGCGCCAGTAAGGAAAAATCTTTATTGGAAATCCCCCTCTTTCCTGGGAACGGCCTGGTTGCCAGTACTGTGATTCTGTAATATTATTTGTGATTAATTAATTATTGATTTATATGATGAGAAAAATATTAATTTTATGTGAATATAGATGGAGAAAATTTTTAAAGTGACAATTGTTAAAAATCGATATTTTATCTTTTCTGATAAAATAATATTTTATTATATTATTATAATAAAATAATGCTGATATTTTTACAATGAATGTGGGATAAGAGTATATGAGGAGAAAGAGTATTTTTGTTGTAAAAGTTGTTTAAAACATGTTAAACATGTTTGTGGGCCCATTTCTTGACTGAAATTTGATTATAGACTGAAAAATTGTTCGTATGTGGATTTCGGTCAATTTCTGTTTGGAATTTAGAAAAACTTTCTTCTGCAAAGTTGTAGAGAATTGATTTTTCTATAAAAATTAGCGTGATTCGAATTTTCTGATAAAAGGGCTATTTATTGTGAATTATTGAAGTTTCGGTATATCGGGTGTGAATTGATTTTTGGAGTTTAAATTATTTTTGTTAGAAAAACGTTTTTTGTATTTTTTTTGGACATCATTAACATGTGTGGCTGGTGTTTTTGATCAAAAGGTGGGCTAAGGAAAATTTATATAATTATATTAATATTATATTAAATTTTCTGCTTTGGTGTTCTAAGTAGGGGTGATCATTCGGTTATAACCGAACCGAATAAGCTATTCGGTTATAACCGAAAACCGAAATAATGATGATTTTGCTATCCGAACTAATAACCGAAATTTAACAATAATCGAATTACCGAATACCGAATTACCGAATTGTAATTTCGGTAATTCGGAAAAAAATCGAATTACTGTTATTATTATTATTATTATTATTATTACTATTATTATTACTGTTATTATTATTATTATTATTATTATTACTATTATTATTATTATTATTGTTATTATTACTATTATTATTATTATTATTACTATTATTATTATTATTATTACTGTTATTATTATTATTTTTATTATATTATTATTATTATAAAATTAATTTTTTAATAAGTAATGTTCGGTTATTCGGATACCCGAATAACCTATTTTTCCAAACCGAAACCGAAACCGAATAGTGAATAATAATTCGGATATAACCGAAATTGTAAAAAAAACCGAAAAACCGAAATAATTCGGTTAAAAAAATTCGGTTCGGTTCGGTATTTCGGTTTTAACCGTTTTTTGCTCACTCCTAGTTCTAAGCATTTTTCTATAAATAGGGTGCTTAGGTTAGAATTAAAAATCACACTAGAAACTAAAGTTTTCTCTCTCTTTCTCTCTCTATAATATCGAACGTATTTTGTGAGTATTTTAGTTCTTTGAGTATTGCTATACGGTACAAGTTCTTTCAGCACTATATTCAGTATTCCAGTCAGAAGTACTGTTTTTACGAGGTAATGAATGTTATTTTCTTCGTAAATGATATTATTTCTTCAATATCATTATGCCGAAATATTAGTTGAAAATTTTTATCAAATTTGAAACTTTTCATGTCGAGGTTACTATTCATGAGTTACTATTCACGAAGCATGATGATGTTTTTTGTGAAATTTTTATCTTTTGGTGTCGGAGTTACTATTCACGTATACGGCACTATTCACGAATACGACACTATTCACCGAAAAATGAAATTTCTTCTTTTTGTCCAAAATATCTATTCTGGATACTAGCTTTGATTGTATCCATGTTTTGATCATTCTTGAATTTTACTCCACTATGATTATTTATGAGGTATTTTTGGACATGAAATAGCTGAAATACGAATCCTTAATTTTTATTCTTTTGTTTCACTGGATTCATTTTTTTTAAAATATTTTTCATCATCCTCAGTCCTAAATGATGATATTACTGAATATCTTTGGCCTGTAGTGCAAAGATGAATGATTTCTTGATGAATATCTTTGGCCCGTAGTGCAAAGATGAACAGGTGTTGAGATGAACATGACCAACTAATTAATATCTTTTGCCCGTAGTGCAAAGATGAACAGGTGTTTAGATGAACATGACCAACTGATGAATATCTTTGGCCTGTAGTGGAAAGATGAATATTTGATTCCAGATATATATTGATTGATGTTACAGGGATAAAATATCGACGATGAACTTTTAAATTCATATTTAGAAGATAGCAGTTTGCATTCTGTACTTAACTCTTCTAATGAATTATTATTTCCGCTGCGAATATTGATTTAAAACTTGTTGTCTATTGTACTCTATTAGATTTTTCCCTGTTGATGACTAACGATAATTTGTTTTATATTATCTTAGTCATAATGTTCTTTACTGGGCTAGTTGAGCTCACCCTTTTCCTTGTTGTTCCATTTTTCTTCTCAGGAGGCGAGAATGTAGCGAGTACTAGTCGGGTGTGGAATGATGGTTCTAGAAGTTGTTCTAGTAGTCCTCTCTATTATGTAAAATAGTGTATTAATAATTGTAATGAGGACTTATTTGAGTGTGGATATTGTCTAGATGACAATATTTATATTTAAACTCACAGTTTTTTTGTTGTATTAATAAAATTGTAGTTGTTTCTGTACCATGTATTTGGTGACTCAGAATGGGTGTTGTATACCTGTTTTGGGGGCGTCACAGTTGGTATCAGAGCTTAGAAATATGATCTCTGGCGGAGATCGGGGAATATAACTAGGAGGGTAGAGACGAGTAAATCCTTCGCTAGTGTGTCCTACCTAAGCTTATTTGTTAGTTGGTCAGTATATAGGGATATTATGTGATATATTGATTTCCTTAATTAACCCTTGTTTTATGACAGTATTTGAGAATGTCGACTGAGAATATTAACAGTGGAGTAAATGAGACCGTAGAGACGCCTGTACTCATCAACGAGGAGAACGTGCAACAGGCTGGCAATATTCCTCCTGTAAACAACACCACTGAACAGACGATGAATGACGGGATGTTTAGGAGCTTTTTGCAGTTCATGCAAAACCAGACGAGGGAGACTCGTGTATAGAATACGGGTGCAAATGATAGCAACGCGCGACTTGTCACGGCCAAGCTGTTCAAAGAGTTGAGACCACCAGAATTTAAGGGAAAGTCGGATCCGATCATGGCGGAAACATGGGTCAAGAAAATTACCAAGATATTCGATGTCTTGGGATGCACGGATGAACAGAAGGTTCCATTCGCCACCTTTATGCTCCGTGGCGAGGCGGATTACTGGTGGGAGTCTGTGAAATGTACCCAGCCTGCCGCACTCCGCATGTCTTGGGAAACGTTTTAAAAACTTTTCAACGAAAAATACTTTCCTGAAAGTATTCTCCATATGAAAGAGGTAGAGTTTATTAGACTAGAACAAAACAACATGACAATGTCCCAATACGAGGCGAAGTTCGCAGAGTTATCCAGGTTTGCACCTCATTTGGTAGAGAATGAGGAACGAATAACGAGGATGTTTCTGGGAGGTTTAAAACTCAAGATTCGGCAATATCTTATCTCTCATAAATTTTCTTTATATTCAGATGTTGTCAACATGGCTCAATTATTATAACGAGATAGCGAGTACGTTCAACCAAGAGACCGCAACCAGGATCATACCGGTGACAGCAGTCATCAGAACAACGATAACCAACGGTGAAAGAAAAATACGGACAAGAGCGACAACCACTCTGGTGGTAATCGTGGCCATGAAAATAGAAGAAACGAGTCGGGGGGAGATTTTAAAAAGAGGAGATTCAATAATGACACTGCGAAGACGTCAGCACCAGCAACAATTTGTTTTAAGGGAGGAGAACGACCACCGGTCGTATGCTATAAATGTGGAAAAGAGGGACACATCAGCCCAAACTGTTCACAACCTTCCAAGGTATGTTATAATTATGGAAAAGAAGGTCATATCGCTCGAGATTGTACGGTAGCGATACCAAGTCCAGCGGGGATGGTGACTCAAAAGGCTGTCTCAGAAAAGTCAAAGTCAACGGTTCCTGGAAGAGCATTTTTCGTGACTGGTCAAATGCGAGGAACCCGAACGAAGTTAGCACGGGTTAGTTAATTATAAATTCTTACGAAGTTTATACCTTATTAGATAAGAAGTTAGCACGTGTTAGTTAATTATAAATTCTTACGAAGTTTATACATTACTAGATACTGGTGCTACCCATTCATTTATTTCTCCTGCTTGTGCCCAACGTTTAAACTTGAATCTGGAGAAAATTAGACTTTGACTTATCGGTTGAAACTCCGTTAGGAGAAACTTTCGTTACATCCGCTGTTTATAAATCTTTTTTGATCCAAATTGGTTCCCTCACCCTACCTGTTGATCTTATATCTTTAAAGATACTTGTTTTTGATGTGATTTTAGGGATTGATTGATTAACTACTTATCATGCCAAAATTGATTGGTTTTGTAAGGTTGTTAGTTTTCATATTCTTAAGCAACCTGTTATTCGAATTCAAGCAAACAAATCATTGAAGTCAAACACTTTCATATCAAGTCATAAAGCTATTCGTTTATTGAAAAACGGATGTCAAGCTTTGTTAGCCCATGTTATGGATTTGAATAAAGACACGTCATATTTGAATAATATTCCTATTGTTATTGACTTTCCTGATGTATTTCCTGAAGAATTTTTTGGCTTACTCCCAAAGTGTGATATTGAATTTTGTATCAACTTTGAACCCGGTACAAAACCCATTTCTAAAAATCTCATGGCTCCTATTGAACTTCAGGAGTTAAAAATTCAACTATAGAATTTGGTACCCGAGCCTTTATCTGGTGACTTCCTTTGTGGAATGCACCGAAGCCAGACTCTCCGTAGTGGACGCCATATTTGTGCGGTAGTAAACTGATAGGTGTCATTGTGACGTGCTATCCAAGATTGGGATATGAGTCACAGTTGAGAGCAACATAAGTCAGTAATCGAAATACGTAGCTTTCTATGCTTAGCTGGTTATTATCAAAGATTTTGTGGAAAGATTTTCTCGAATCGCTACTCCATTAACGCAGCTGACTCGTAGAGATACAAAATTCGAATGGAGCAAGGAATATGGGAAGAACTTTGAAGAACTCAATAGGAGACTCATTTCGGCACATGTTCTGACCATACCATCCTAGAATAGCGAACATGGTAGCTGACGTGTTGAGTAAAAGATCGTCTACGAGTACGAATGTGATATTGTCAAAGACCCATTTCATATAACTTACAAATGATAGATATATAGTTAAAGACTCTAGGGACTAACGTGATGATATACAAGTAGAACCGACTTTAATCGATAAAGTTAAAAACGTTCAAGCTACACACCGGAGCTGATGAATATGAAGAAGGAGGTACATGAAGTTGTTATTCCAAAAGCGAGAATTGGCGATTACTATTCATGAGTTACTATTCACGTATACGACACTATTCATGAGTTACTATTCACGAAGCATGATGATGTTTTTTGTGAAATTTCTATCTTTTGGTGTAGGAGTTACTATTCACGTATACGACACTATTCACGAATACGACACTATTCATGAATACGACACTATTCAGCGAAAAATGAAATTTCTTCTTTTGTCCAAAATATCTATTCTGGATACTAGCTTTGATTGTATCCATGTTTTGATCATTCTTGAATTTTACTCTACTATGATTATTTATGAGGTATTTTTGGACATGAAATAGCTGAAATACGAATCCTTAATATTTATTCTTTTGTTTCACTGGATTCGTTTTTTAAAAATATTTTTCATCATCCTCAGTCCTAAATGATGATATTACTGAATATCTTTGGCCTGTAGTGCAAAGATGAATGATTTCTTGATGAATATCTTTGGCCCGTAGTGCAAAGATGAACAGGTGTTGAGATGAACATGACCGACTGATTAATATCTTTGGCCCGTAGTGCAAAGATGAACAGGTGTTTAGATGAACATGACCAACTGATGAATATTTTTGGCCTGTAGTGCAAAGATGAATATTTGATTCCAGATATATATTTATTGATGTCACAGAGATAAAATATCGACGATAAACTTTTAAATTCATATATATAAGATAATAGTTTGCATTCTCTACTTAAATCTTCTAATGAATTATTATTTCCGCTGCGAATATTGATTTAAAACTTGTTGTCTATTGTACTCTATTAGATTTTTCCCTGTTGAAGACTAACGATAATTTTTTTTATATTATCTTAGTCATAATGTTCTTTATTGGGCTAGTTGAGCTCACCCTTTTTCTTATTGTTCCATTTTTTTTCTTAGGAGGCGAGAATGTAGCGAGTACTAGTCCGGGTGTGGAATGATGGTTCTAGAAGTTGTTCTAGTAGTCCTCACTATTCTGTAAAATAGTGTATTAATAATTGTAATGAAGACTTATTTGAGTAGGGATATTGTCTAGATGACAATATTTATATTTAAACTCACAGTTTTTATGTTGTATTAATAAAGTTGTAGTTGTTTCTGTACCATGTATTTGGCGACTCAGAATGAGTGTTGTATACCTGTTTTGGGGGCGTCACATTACTCATTCAGTTACTATTCACCCGGAGTACTATTCATGATAAAAATTGATTCATTTTCGGTCCAAATTATTTTTTATAAGACCCCAACTTTTTTGAATAAAGATGATTTTTCTATAAATATAATTTTTTGAATATTATGGAATGAATTTGATATAATGTTATAGTTGTGGATAATATTTATAAATTTTACAAAGTACGCAAGTTGTTATATAATATTCGATTGGTCGGGGAATATTCGTTTTAACAGAGAATATTCGTACAACGGCACAATCATTGGTGGACCCCACAACAAAATTATTGTCGAAGTTAAAAAACGACAAAATTATCTTTTTATAAAAATAACGGCGGAAGTTTTACCATTAACTGTTGAAACACCCGGTGTTAAAAGTACAGTAATACACGTGGTTGCATAGTAGCACACGGTATTGATTATTGATGCTTACGTGAGAAGTCACTCAGTTTTGTTCAATTATTGCTACAGTAATTGCTGCATACTATCTCACGTTATTTGATTTAATTATTGTCAATATTTTATATACTATTAAATCAATAATTGAGATGACAAAGTTATTAATATTATTATTTGCAATATTAACGATGTCTAGAAGTTCTATCAATGAGAGACTTGGTCACCTAATTGCGCGCCAATAGGGAAAAATCCTTATTAGAAGGCCCTCTCTTTCCTGGGAACGACCTGGTCAATTAATATGGTGAATTATAATAATGATGATAAAGTTTGTTTTATTATTATTATTATAAATGTAATAAAACAGAATTTTTTTTATATAAAACAGAATACTTTTATAAAGTTATTTATTTTATTGGATTTTAAATAGAATATATTATATTTTATTATGCATAGTATTTGCATAGTGCTTGCATAGTATTTGCATGGTGTTTGCATAGTAAAATCTTTTTATATAAAAAAGAATACTTTTATAAAGTTATTTGTTTATTAGATTTTAAATAGAATATATTATATTTTATTATGCATATTATTTGCATAGTGCCTGCATAGTGTTTGTATAGTAAAATTTTTTTATATAAAACATAATATTTTTTATAAAGTTTTATTTTATTTGATTATAAATAGAATATATTATATTTTATTGCATAGTGCAGCATAGTATTCTTTCCATTCTTCTATAAATAGGATGCTTAGTTAGAATTGAAAATCACGCCAGAAGTTCAGAGAATTCTTCTTCTATATTCTTGAGCGTATTTCTTTAGAGTTTTAAGAAGTTTTGAGCGTAGAAAACAGTATAAGTTTTCTTCAAGAATATCCTCGCCCTACCAGTCGGAATACTATTTTTTCTAAGGTAAGAGATATTATTTGTTGTATTCGTAAGGGGTATTATTCTTTCGTATTCATGAAGAGAGTTATTTTTCTTTCAATATTCGTAAGGGTTGTTATTCTATTCTTTATTATTATGTTGGAATAACCTGTCTATGCGAAGTACCGCATACATGATGAAATTCTTCTGTTATTCCGTTCTTTATTATTCTATTGGAATAACCTGTCTGTGCGGTCTATCGCATGCCTGGTGAATTCTGTTGTTATTCCATTCTTTATTATTCTGTTGGAACATACTATCTGTGCGGATTACGCATGACCTGGTTCCATTCTTTATTATTCTGTTGGAACATCCTGTCTGTGCGGATTACGCATGACCTGGTTCCATTCTTTATTATTCTGTTGGAACATCCTGTCTGTGCGGATTACGCATGACCTGGTTCCATTCTTTATTATTTTGTTGGAATAACCTGTCTGTGCGGATTACGCACGCCTGGTGAATTCTTCTGTTATTCCATTCTTTATTATTCTGTTGGAATAATCTGTCTACGTGGATTACCGCATGGCGACAAAAATCCATTTGCGGTTTCATATATTCTATTATACTCAGTTGGTTAAAGTTTTGGCTTCTATACTCCATGAAATTAGTGGAATATCCTTGATATTTGCTTTTCATCCAGTATCTTTTCATTGAAATATTCTTTTGAGCATTCTTGAATTTTACTTCACAAAGCAGTATCATGTTGACAATTTGGACGTTATTGAGTTCAGGATAAATTAACTTATAAATCTTTAAAATTTATTCTTGAACTTTTTTATTGAATTGTCATCATCCTCATGTTTATAATATGTTGAAAGTCATCTGTGGCCTGTAGTGCATAGATGGACTTGGTATGATTATAACCAGGTATTATTCGGTATAATCATGACCGTAATATTACAAATGATGTGGAAAAAATCCTCATTGGCCGTAGTGCATTGATGGACAGTTGTTGTCATGATCATGACCATTGATGAATACATGAATATCCTTGGCCGTAGTGCAGGGATGATGTGGATTATTTATTAAGCTGAGTCTCAGCGATAAAAGTAATGAAAAACCTTTTAAATCATAGAAGATAGTAGATTTTATTTTCTACTTGACTCTTCTAATGGATTGCTTGTTCCGCTGCAGTTAAACTTGATGTTTGTTATATTTTATCAGTTTAAATTGTTGAAGGCTAATGATAATTTATTTTGCATTATCTTAGTCATAATATTTCTTACTGGGCTAGTTGAGTTCACCCTTTTACTTTCATTGTTCTCTTCAGGAAATGAGAACGTAGCAGGGACTAGTCGGAGAACGGAGTGACGGTCCAGATGATAGCATTAGTAGTCCTCACTATTCTATGAAATAGTGTGATAATAAATGTATTGAGGACTTATTTTGAGTTTGAATACTGTGTAGAAGACAATATTTGTATTAAAACTCACAGCTCATTAAGTTTATATAACCCTGTTTTTGTATATATATCCAAATTACAACTAAAACACTATATTTTGTAAAAATTCTTGTTGGAATAAATACTATACATGTTTTGAGAGTCACAAGAAAAATAAATTGCACCGGTCCAATTTTCCGGTCTAGTATACCTGTCTGCCTAGACTTATTCAATATATAAACTTAATGGGGTACATCCATACATGACAAAAGTGTGCCGACTAAAAATTTAAAATATACTAATAGGGACAATGGCCCCCACTTCTGTTTATATATTTTCCAATATTTTAAGTTTTAAATGATTTATAGTTGCAAGGCATTTTAATTAGGCTTAAATATGAATTATTATCCTAAATAATGAGCTATATTCCACTTCGGTGATCCACCTTTCAATTTTGTCAATAAGATGATTAAACTATTAATTTTTTCCACTTGCAATCAATTGAGCCTGCCACATCAGAAATTGCTGACGTAGCTCTTTATGTATGCTGATGTGTAACTAAAAAAAGAATATTTTAATATTTAATTACACAATTATTATATGAAAGGGAAAATTTGTCAAACCACTTTATATTATACTATAATACTAATCAAAAACAACAAAATCTAAAACCATCAAAAATCATAAAAAACACATTTTAGCCAAAAATTGATCTGCAGCCAAAAATCATCAAATCAGTCATACAATACAAAAAAAAATCATCTCATGTTCATCGTCTCCTTCCTCAAATTAAATGTTACAGTCTCACCATTAATTTAAAATGCATCCATATCATATTCAATCAAAATAAAAAAAATCTATTCTATACTTCTTAGACCCGATCTCTACCAAACTCTCTCCATCATCTTAATTTTCAAATCTCCACTGTAAAACCCTACTCCCCAAAACTAAACCCTATAATCAATCCAAGGATTTTATGTATAAGCTTCGATTAAAGTCTTTTCACTCCCGATTTAACTCTTCTTTCCATATTAGCCATTTCTCACCTTCAATACTAAACCCTGACTCCAGCATTCCACTCTCCAGAAAAAAAAAGTCCCGCTCTCTCTCATCTCAAATTAGAGAATAACCTAGAAACTATACTCGATATCTGTCGCGCCGCTTCTCTAATTCCCGATCTTTATCGAATCCTGGCACAACCATGCATTCTCAGATCTAAAAAAGAAAAAAACAAAAAAAAACATAAATTGTGACGCCCCCAAAATAGGTATACAACACCCATTCTGAGTCGTCAAAATACACGGTACAGAAACAACTACAACTCTATTAATACAACATAAAAACTGTGGGTTTAAATACAAATATTGTCATCTAGACAATATCCACACTCAAATAGGTCCTCATTACAATTATTAATACACTATTTTTATAGAATAGTGAGGACTACTAGAACCACTTCTAGAATCATCATTCCACACCCCTACTAGTAGTCGCTACATTCTCGTCTCATGAGAAGAAAAATGGAACAACAAGGAAAAGGGTGAGCTCAACTAGCCCAGTAAAGAACATTATGACTAAGATAATATAGAAAAAATTATCGTTAGTCTTCAACAGGAAAAAATCTAATAGAATACAATAGACAACAAGTTTTAAATCAATATTCGCAGCGGAAACAATAATTCATAGAAGAGTTACGTAGAGAATGAAATCTACTATTATCTATGAATTTAAAAGTTCATCATCAATATTTTATCCCTGTAACATAAATCAATATATATCTGGAATCAAATATTCATCTTTGCACTACAGGCCAAAGATATTCACCAGTTGGTCATGTTCATCTTTACACCTGTTTATCTTTGCACTACGGGCCAAAGATATTCAGCAAAAATCATTCATCTTTGCACTACAGGCCAAAGATATTCAGTTAGATCATCATTTAGGACTGAGGATGATGAAAAATATTTTAAAGAAAATGAATCCAGTGAAACAAAAGAATAAATATTAAGGATTCGTACTTTAAACAATCCAAGTTCAAAAATACTTCATAAATAACCAGAGTGGAGTAAAATTCAAGAATGAAGACCAAAACATAGATCCAATCAAAGATATGAATCATAACAGACAATCTTGGACACAAGAAAAGAAAATTTTAATTTTTCTGTGAATAGTGTCGTATTCGTGAATTGTACCGTATACGTGAATAGTGCCGTATACGTGAATAGTAACTCCGACACTAAAAGATAGAAATTTCACAAAAAAATTATCATGCTTCGTGAATAGTACTCGTGAATAGTAACTCGTAAATAGTAACTCGTAAATGGTAACTCTTGAATAGTAACTCATGAATAGTAACCCCGACATGAAAAAGTTCCAAATTTGATAAAAAGTTCCAACCAATATTTCGGCATAATGATATTGAAGAAATAATATCAATTACAAAGAAAATTACGTCCCTTACCTCAAAAGGATAGTACTTCTGACTGGAATAATGGATATAGTGCTGAAAAAACTTGAACCGTATAGCAATACTCAAAGTACTAAAATACTCATAAGAATACGCTCAATATATCGAGAGAGAAAGAGAGAGAAGATTTCAGTTTCTGGTGTGATTTTCAATTCTAACCTAAGCACTTATAGGAAAATACTTAGAATACCAAAGCAGAAAATTTAATAATAATAATATATTTTTTTTAATTTCCTTAGCACACCAAAGAATCTGATTTCAACCATTAACATGTGCCACTCAAATGGGAAAAACGTTTTTCTTAAAATATATATAATAAAAACTTCCAAAAATCAATTATTTCGAAACTACGGAACTTAAATAATTTATAATAAATAGCCCTTTTATCAAAAAAATTAAAATCACATGTCTTTTCCATAGGAAATTTTATTATCTACAACTTTGCAGAAGAAAGTGTTTCCAAATTCCAAACAGAAATTGACCGAAATCCACAAACGGGCGATTTTACAAGCTATAATCAAATTTCAGTCAAGAAATGAGCCTACAGACATGTTTAACATGTTTTAAACAACTTTTGCAACAAAAATACTCTTTCTCTTCATATACTCATATATCCCACATTCATTGTAAAAATATCATCATTATTATATTATAATAATATAATAAAATATTATTTTATCAGAAAAGATAAAATATCGATTTTCAACAATTGTCACTTTAAAAATTTTATCCATCTATATCCACATAAAATGAATATTCTCCACATCATATAAATCAATAATTAATTATTTACAAATAATATTACAGAATCACAATACCGACAACCAGGCAGTTCCCAGGAAAGAGGGAGCTTTCCAATATGGATTTCTCCTTACTAGCGTGCAATTAAGTGACCAAACCTCTCCTTAGATAGAACTTTCTAGACATTGCCAATAATGTTATCTAATAATATTATTCAGATAATATGAATTATTGCTTCGATAATGGAAAATACTGTGTAGTGATAATTATTGAAACAACAGTAATATAAAATATCAACGCAGTAATTATTGAATCAATAAAATAAAATACTGAACAGTAAGTACTGTAACAATTATTGAGTAGTGCCTTCTTACCTAAGAATCAATAATTTGTGCAATACCATGTGCTACTGTGCAACAACGCGTATTACTGTGTTTTAACCACCGGGTATTCCAACAGTATTAACGGTAACAACTGCGCCATTATTTATAAACAACTTATACTTGTCGTTTTCTTCATCCAATCGCTTTCCGTTATGGGGCCCACACAAGGCTGCGCCGTCGTACGAATATTCACCGACAGCAAGAATATTCCACGACCAAACGAATATTCTCCGATAAAAATGAATATTTTATAACCACTTGCTTATTTGAAATATTTGCGCATTTTACCCATAACTAACCACATTAATCAAATCAACCCATTACTATTTCAAAATAATAATTAGAGAAATTAAATCTTTATTTATAAAAAGTTGGGCTCTTACAGCCTCCCCTCCTTATGAAATTTCGTCCTCGAAATTGACATACGTACCTGGTGTTTCAAAAATATGAGGATACCTCACTTTCTTTTCCGTTTCCAACTCCCAGGTTATTTCCTCAATAGCATGGTTTCTCCACAAAACTTTAACTTGTGGTATGACCTTCGTGCGTAGGACATACTCCTTCCTATCTAAGATCTTGACATGTACCTCTTCGTACGTTAAGTCTTCGGCTATCTCGTCCAGTTCTAACTCAATGACGTGGTTCGGGTCTTTCACATATTTACGAAGCACAGATATATGAAAAACATTATGAACACGAGACATACTTGGAGGTAACGCGAGTCTATAGGCCACATTTTCTACTCGGTTAAGAATCTGAAATGGACCAATAAATCATGGATTGAGCTTTCCTCTCTTCCCAAATCTTGTAAATCCCTTCCATGGAGCCACACGCAACAATACATGATCCCCAATACTAAATTCCACGTCCTTTCGATGAATATTCGCATAACTCTTTTGTCGATCATGTGCTGTTTGTATACGTTATCGAATCATTTGGATCTTCTCTGTAGTCATTCTTACCAACTCTGGTCCCAACAACGTTGTTTTTCCTACCTCATCCCAACGTACTGGAGAGCGACACTTTCGTCCATACAATGCTTCAAATGGAGCCACACCTATACTTGTCTGATAACTGTTGTTGTAGGAGAATTCCACCAATGGTAGGTACTTATCCCAACTCCCTTTGAAATCTAGGACACAAAGTCTTAATAGATCTTCAAGAGTTTGAATAGTCCTCTCTGATTGCCCGTCCGTTTGAGGATGGTATGCCGAACTGAACCGTAAATCCGTGCCCATAGCTTTTTGCAAGCTAACCCAAAATCTTAAAGTAAATCTTGGGCCATGATCCGAAACTATGGATACTGGCATGCCATGCAACCTCACAATCTCATTTACGTACATACTAGCAAGACGTTCAAGGGAATAAGTCTCCCGTATCGGCAAGAAATGAGTAGACTTGGTTAATCTATCGACAATAACCCAAATAGCATTTATGCCTTGAGAAATCGTGGGAAGACCCGTAACGAAATCCATGGTAATATGTTCCCACTTCCATTTCGGAATCTCAAGTGGTTGCAATGGACTTTTTGGCACTTGATGCTCCGCCTTTACACGTTGACAAGTTAAACACCTCGATATAAACTTCGTGATCTCTCTCTTCATATTGTTCCACCAACAATGTATGTCAAAGATCATGATACATTTTGGTACTCCCAGGATGGATTTCAAATGGTGTATTTTGTGCCTCCATCATGATCTTGTACTTCAAATCAGAATCATTAGGAACACAAAGTCTGGAGTGGACTCGAAGTATTTCTTCTTCATCGATTCTTGCTTCTGGAATAGCACCTTCTTGCACTTTCTTCTTTATACGCATTAGCTCTGGGTCTGTGGCTTGAGCAACTTTAACTTTATCGATTAAAGTTGGTCCTATGTGTATACTTGACATCATCGCACTCATTCCTGCATATGATCTTCTACTCAACGCGTCAGCTACCACGTTTGCTTTTCCAGGATGGTATTGAATAGTGTGGTCCTAATCTTTCAACAGCTCGAGCCAACGTCGTTTCCGCATGTTGAGTTCTTTTTTAGTGAAGAAATATTTGAGGATTTTATGGTCTGAATATATCTGTACTTTCTCCCCATATAGATAGTGCCTCTAGATCTTTAGCACCAAAACGACTGCTGCCAACTCTAGATCATGAGTAGGATAATTCCTCTCATATTCTTTAAGTTGTCGCGAGGCATAGGCTATGACTTTCCCACGTTACATGAGAACACATGCTAACCCTTTGCCTGAAGCATCTCTGTATATAACAAATCCATCTGAACCAGATGGTATTGTCAAAACAGGTGCCGAAATGAGTCTCCTCTTGAGATCTTCGAAGCTCTTCCCACATTCCTTGCTTCATTCAAATTTTGTATCTCTACGAGTCAGCTGCGTTAATTGTAAGACACCAACTTTTTGAATAAAGATTAAATTTTCTCGAAATATATTTTTGAATATTATGGTGTTGATTTGATATAATGTTATAGTTGTGGGCAATATTTACAAATTTTGAAAAGTACGTAAGTTGTTATATAATATTCGATTGGTCGGAGAATATTCATTTTAACAGGGAATATTCGTACAACGGCACAATCATTGGTGGACCACCCCCACAACGGAATTATTGTCAGATTGAGAAAGCGACAAAAATACTTTATGAAAATAACAGCGAAAGTTTTACCGTTAACTGTTGAACTACCCGGTAGTAAAAGTACAGTAATACGCGTGGTTGCATAGTAGCACACAGTATTGATTATTGATGCTTACGTGAGAAGTCACTCAGTTATACTCAAGTATTGCTACAGTAATTGCTATATCATATCTCTCATATTATTGATTCGATTATTGTCATAGTATCATCTGCATAATATATTATTTTATTAAATAATTAATTGAGACGACAAAGTTATTCATATTATTAAATTGCAATATTTACAATGTCTAGAAGTTCTGTCAAGGAGAGGTTTGGTCACCTAATTGCGCGCCAATAGGGAGAAATCCTTATTAGAAAGCCCCCTCTTTCCTGAGAACGACCTGGTTGATAAATATTGTGAGTTATAATATTAATGATGAATGTTATTAAAATTGAAGTTGTTTTTGGATTTGAATTTGGAGACGCGGACTTGAAATTTGAGTCCGGAACGATGAAATTAGTAAAAATAGTCTATAAATACAACATTTTCTAGAATTCACTATTTGGTCAAAAAGTCAACGGATGACTTTTTTAGGAAAAGTCAAACTTTGAAATTTCAAAATTTATATTTTTTGATAAAAATGGTTTCATTGTGTTGGAATTATTTGTGTTAGTGAAAATCGACAATTATTTCGATAATAATTGATGTTTGGAGGTTATATTGACCAATCGGGTATTTAACTGAATAAATGAGCAATTGATTGCTATTATTTCACATGATTATAACTATTTGTTCACATGTGTATACTATTATTTCACATTCTTGTTACTATTAGGAGAGTTGGTGCAAGGTTGATAATACTTGCATGATTAAGTTAAAAATGGAGGTATAGATGGAGGTAATATACTGTAATTCGTATTTTAACATGTCTAGAACTATTGATTCACATAATTTACTATTGAATCACATTATTTACTATTAGGGGAGGTGGTGCAAGTTTGATAATACTTCCATGACTAAATTAAAAATAAAGGAAAAGTTGGAGGTATTGTACTGAAATTTTTCGAGCCCCAAAACGTTCAATTATCGAAACTATATTTTTCTATAAATAGAAGCTCATTCTTCCTTCATTTCTCACCAATTCACAAAAGCTTTAAAGCGATTATTATAAAGAGAAATTATAGAAAGAAGAAGAGAAGTCTGCTACCTCACTATTCCAGTATCCAGGTTTTCTAAAGGTAGGGAGTATTATTTCTTTCTTATCTATGAAGAGAACTTCTTTATTCCATTCTTTATTATTCTATTGGAATAACCTGTATACGCGGGCTACCCTATACTTGGTGAAATTCTTCTGTTATTCCATTCTTTATCATTCTGTTGGAACATCCTGTCTGTGCGTTTACGCCAGACATGGTTCCATTATTTATCATTCTGTTGGAACATCCTGTCTGTGCGTTCTACGCCGGACCTGGTTCCGTCTTTATTATTCTGTTGGAATATCCTGTCTGTGCGTTTTACGCCAGACCTGATTCTGTCTTTATTATTCTGTTGGAATATCCTGTCTGTGCGTTTTACGCCGGACGTAATTCCGTTTTTTATTATTCTGTTGGAATAACCTACATGTGCGGTCTATCGCATGCCTGGTGATTTCTTTTGTTATTCCATTCCATGTTATGCTCAGTTGGTTAATGTTTTGTCTTCTATACTCCATAAAATTAGTGGAATTTCCTTGATATTTGCGCTTCATCTAGTATCTTTTCATGGAAATATTCTTCTGAGCATTCTTGAATTTTACTCTACAAAGCAGTATCATGTTGACAATTTGGACATTATTAGTTCCTGTATAAATTAATTCTTGAACTTGTTTTATTGAATTCTTATATCATTGTCATCATTCTCATGTTTATATTTTGTTGAAAGTCATATGTGGCCTATAGTGCATAGATGGACTTGGTATGATTATGACCAGGGATTATTCGGTGTAATCATGACCGTAATGTTACAAATGTTGTGGTAAAAGTCCTCATTAGCCCGTAGTGCATTGATGGACAGTTGTTGGCATGATCATGACCATTATTGAATACACAAATATTCTTGGCCAGTAATGCATGGATAATTATGGTCGTGATACTAAAGAATATCCTTGGCCGTAGTGCAGGGATGATTCAATGATGTGGATTATTTATTAAGCTGAGTCCCAGCGATAAAAGTGATGAAAAACCTTTTAAATCATAAAAGATAGTAGATTTTATTCTCTACTTGACTCTTTTAATGGATTGCTTGTTCCGCTACAGTTAAACTTGATGGTTGTTATATTGTATCAGTTTAACACTGTTGAAGGTTAACGATAATATATTCTGTATTATATTAGTCATAATATTTCCTATTGGGCTAGTTGAGCTCACCCTTTTACTTTTATTGTTCTCTTCAGGAAATGAGAACGTAGCAGGGACTAGACGGGGAACGGAGTGACGGACCAGATGATAACATTAGTAGTCCTCACTATTCAGTGAAATAGTGGAAAATAAATGTAATAATATTGAATTTGAGTTTGAATATTGTCTAGACGATAATATTTGTATTAAAACTCACAGCTTATGTTTTGTTGTACTTTACACGACAGTTGTATAATTAAGTTGTATTTGTATTTTGTACCATGTATTTGACGACTTAGAATAAGTGTTGTATACCTATTTTGGGGGCGTCACAGTTGGTATCAAAGCTTAGGGATATGATCCCTGGCTAAGATGTGAGACTAGAACTAGGAGGGGAGAGACGGGGAATTCATTCGCTAGTATGACCTACCTAATTTTTTTGGTATTTAATTGGTTGGTCAGAGTATAAAGATAAATGTTGCATGTCAATTAACCCTTTTTTGCGGCAGTATTTGAAAATGGCATCCGAGAATATTGAGAATAGCAATGGGGCACCAGAGACCGTTGAGTCTCCACAGATCAACAATCAGAATATTATGCATCAGGAAGGCGACAATCCTCATGCAAACAACAACACTGACCAATGATGAACGATGGAATGTTCAGAGGCTTTATGCAATTCATGCAACATCAGGCGAGAGCGGCTCCTTTCCAAAATGTAGGTGGAAACACTGAAAAATCTCGGACGGTTACCGCTAAACAGTTCAAGGAGCTGGTACCACCAGAGTTTATTGGAGAGCCAAAACCACTTAAAGTTGAAGCATGGATAAAGCATATCACCAAGATATTTGATGTCTTGGAATGCTCCGAGGAGCAAAAGGTTCCCTTCGCCACCTTCATGTTGGGTGAAGAGGCAGATTACTGGTGGGAATCTATAAAACGTACCCAACCTGACGCACTCAAGATGTCTTGGGAGAAGTTCCAAGAGCTATTCAATGACAAGTACTTTTCCGAAAGTATTCGTCATATGAAGGAGTTGGAGTTTATCAAGTTGGAACAAAACAATATGACCGTGTCGCAATACGAAGCTAAATTTGCGGAGTTATCCCGGTTTGCATCTCATGTGGTCGATAATGAGGAGCGAATGACGCGAATGTTTTTTTAAGAGATTTAAAACCAGAGATACGTCAATATCTTATTTCTCATAAACTGTGTTTATACTCAGATGTTGTAAATAGGGCTCAGTTATTGGAGCGCGGTAACGAGTCAACGCAACTAAGAAAAAACAGCCGACAACATGAAAATACCGGTGGTAACAGTCATCGAAACTGTGACAACAAGCGTGGAGGGAATCAACATGCCAGAAATGGTAACCACTTCGGTGGTAATCATAGCCAAGACAATAAGAATGGACATTTCAAGAAGAGGAGATTCAACAATGATGGAAAGACGTCAGCACCAACACCCGTTGTCAAGGAAGGAGAACGACCACCTATCATATGCTTCAAATATGGAGGGGAGGGACACATCAGTCCAAATTGCGCGATGTCGTCCAAAGCATGTTATAATTGTGGAAGGGAAGGTCACTTAGCTCGATTTTGTCGTTCACCGAAGACAAGTTTAGCTAGGATGGAGGCACCAAAGGCCGTCCCAGAAAAGTCAAAGTCGGTAGTGCAAGGGAGAGCGTTTGTTGTGACCTCCCAGAAAGCAAGGAACCCGAACGAGGTTATCACGGATAAGCTTATCATAAACTCTAGTGAAGTCTATACCTTATTTGATACCGGTTCTACCCATTCTTTTATTTCTCCTACTTGCACTCAACGTTTAAATTTGACTCGGAAGAAATTAGACTTTGACTTATCTGTTGAAACTCTATTAGGAGAAACCTTCATTACATTCACTGTTTATAAGTCTTATTTGATTCAAATCGGTAACCGCATGTTACCTGTCGATCTTATCTCCTTAAAAATACTTGCATTTGACGTAATTCTAGGGATTGATTGGTTAACTACTCATCATGCAAAAATTGATTATTTTCGTAAGGTTGTTAGTTTTCATATTCCTAATAAACCTATTATCTGAATTCAAGCTATCAAACCATTAAAAATAATCACGGTCATCTCAAGCCATAAAGCTATTCGTTTATTGAAAAACGGATGTCAAGCTTTCTTAGCTCATGTCACGGATTTAAACAAAAATACGTCAGATTTGAAGGACATTTCTATTGTTAATAAATTTCCTGACGTATTTCCTGAAGAACTTCCTGACCTACCCCCAGGGCATGAAGTTAAATTTTGTATCGACCTTGAACCCGGTATAAAACCCATTTCCAAAGCCCCATATCGAATGGCTCCTATTGAACTTCAGGAGTTAAAGACCCAATTGCAGGAATTGTTAGACATTGGTTTCATTCGTCCTAGAACATCTCTTTGGGGTGCTCTTGTTCTATTCGTGAAGAAGAAAGATGGGAGTATGCGACTTTGTATTGATTATCGGGAGTTGAATCATGTCACCATCAAAAAAAGGTACTCATTACCACGTATTGATGACCTGTTTGATCAGTTACAAGGAGCATAATTTTTTTCAAAGATCGATCTTCGTTCTGGATATCATCAGCTGAAAGTTAAAACTGAGGATATTTCAAAGACTGCCTTCAGAGCTCGGTATGGGCATTATGAATTCTTAGTCATGTCTTTTGGATTGACTAATGCTCCTGCTGCCTTCATGGATATGATGAATCGAGTATTCAAAGAATATTTGGATCATTTTGTTGTCGTCTTTATTGATGACATCCTCATATATTCCAAAAGCCGTGAAGATCATGAGCAACACTTGAGGCTGATACTCTAAAAGCTTCGTGAAAATAAGCTATATGCCAAGTTGAAGAAATGCGAGTTCTGGCTTGAGGAAGTTGCATTCCTTAGGCACGTGATATCAAGTCATGGAATATCTGTTGAACCAGCAAAGATTGAAGCTATTCAAAGCTGGGAGCAACCTAAATCAGTGACCGAAGTACGTAGCTTTCTCGGATTAGCTGGTTATTATCGGAGATTCGTTAAAGGATTTTCTCGAATCGCTACTCCATTAACTCAGCTGACTCGAAAAGATACAAAGTTCGGTTGGAGTGAGGAATGTGAGAAGAGTTTCCAAGAACTCAAGAGGAGACTCATTTCAGCACCTGTTCTGACAATACCATCTGGCTCGGAGGGATTTGTCATCTATAGTGATGCTTCGGGCAAAGGTTTAGGATGTGTTCTCATGCAACATGGGAAAGTCATAGCCTATGCCTCACGATAACTCAAAGAATATGAAAGGAATTACCCTACTCATGATCTAGATTTGGCAGCTGTCGTTTTTGCGCTTAAGATTTGGAGGCATTACCTGTATGGAGAGAAGGTGGAGATCTACACGGATCATAAAAGCCTCAAATATTTCTTCACCCAAAAGGAACTCAACATGCGACAATGACGTTGGCTTGAACTATTGAAAAATTATGATCATAACATCCAATACCATCCTGGAAAAGTAAACGTGGTAGCTAACGCACTGAGTAGAAGATCATATGCGGGTACGAGTGCAATATTGTCAACGCAAAGGCCCATTTTGTATAACTTGCAAAGGATGGAGTTAGAGATAAAGACTCCAGGGACCCACGTGATGATGGCAAACATACGAGTAGAACCGACTTTAATTGATAAAGTTAAAGTTGCTCAAGTTACCGATCCGGAGATGATGCGTATGAGGAAGAAAGTGCAAGAAGGTGCTATGCCGGAAGTAAGAATCGATGAAGAAGGAATACTTCGAGTCAACTCCAGACTTTATGTTCCTAACGACCCTAATTTAAAGTATAAAATCATGATGGAGGCGCACAACACACCGTTTACAATCCATCCTGGGAGTACCAAAATGTATCGTGATTTTCGTCATACATTTTGGTGGAGCAATATGAAGAGAGAGATAGCTCTATTTATCTCAAGGTGTCTAATTTTTCAACGAGTTAAATCGAAGCATCAAGTACCAAAAGGTCCATTGCAACCACTTGAAATTTCAGAATGGAAGTGGGAGCACATTATTATGGATTTCGTTACTGGTCTTCCCAAGGTTTCTCAAGGCATAGATGCAATTTGGGTCATTGTTGATAGATTGACCAAGTCTGCTCATTTCCTACCTATACAAGAAACTTATACACTTGAACGTCTTGCTTGTATGTACATAAACGAGATTGTAAGACTTCATGGTATGCCAGTATTCATAATTTCTGATTGAGACCCAAGATTCACTTCAAGATTTTGGGTTAGTTTGCAAAAAACTATGGGCACGGATTTACGATTTAACTCGGCATATCATCCTCAGACGGACGGGCAGTCGGAGAGGACCATTCAAACTCTTGAAGATCTATTAAGACTCTGTGTCCTTAATTTCAAGGGAAGTTGGGATAAGTTCCTACCATTGGTGGAGTTTTCCTACAACAACAGTTATCAAGCAAGCATTGGCATGGCTCCATTTGAGGCGTTGTATGGAAGAAAGTGTCGTTCTCCAGTATGTTGGGATGAAGTGGGTGAAGCAACGTTGTTGGGACCAGAGTTGGTACGTATGACTACGAAAAAGATTCAAACGATCCGACAACGTATAAAAACCTCACAAGATCGACAAAAGAGTTATGCTGATCTTCATCGAAAGGACGTAGAATTTGATATTGGAGATCATGTGTTGTTACGTGTTGCTCCATGGAAAAGAGTTACAAGATTTGGAAAGAGAGGAAAGCTCAACCCTCAATTCATTGGCCCATTTTTAATCCTCGATCGAGTAGGAACTGTGGCATATAGACTCGTTTTACCGCCATGTATGTCTCGTGTTCATAACTTTTTTCACATATCTATGTTACGTAAATATGTGAAAGACCCGAACCACATTATTGAATTAGAACAAGACGAGATAGAGGAAGATTTAACGTATTAAGATTTACCTGTTAAAATCTTGGATAAAAAGGATCATATTCTACGCTCCAAGGTTATACCTCAAGTCAAAGTTTTATGGAGAAACCACGATGTGGAAGAAATGACTTGGGAGTTAGAATCCGAGATGAAATCAAGATATCCTTACCTCTTCGACATACCAGGTACGCACCCTAATTCTGTCAAGGAGAGATTTGGTCACCTAATTGCGCGCCAATAGGGAAAAATTCTTATTGGAAAGCCCCCTCTTTCCTGGGAACGACCTGGCTGATAAATATTGTGAGTTATAATATTAATGATGAATTTTATTAAAATTGAAGTTGTGTTCGGAGTTGAATTTGGAGACGCGGACGTGATATTTTAGTCCGGAACGATGAAATTAGTTAAAATAGTCTATAAACACAAAATTTTCCGGAATTCACTATTTGGTCAAAAAGTCAATAGTTGACTTTTTTGGAAAAAGTCAGACTTCGAAATTTCAAAATTTATATTTTTGATAAAAATGGTTTCATTGTGTTGGAATTATTTGTGTTAGTGAAAATCGACAATTATTTCAATAATAATTGATGTCTGGAGGTTATATTGACCAATCGGATATTTAACCGGATAAATGAGCAATTGATTACTATTATTTCACATGATTATAACTATTTGTTCACATGTGTATACTATTGTTTCACATTCTTATTACTATTAGGGGAGTTAGTGCAAGATTGATAATACTTGCATGATTAAGTTAAAAATAGAGGTATAGATGGAGGTACTATACTGTAATTCATATTTTCACATATCTAGAACTATTGATTCACATAATTTACTATTGAATCACATTATTTACTATTAGGAGAGGTGGTGCAAGTTTGATAATACTTTCATGACTAAATTAAAAATAAAGGAAAAGTTGGAGGTATTGTACTGAAATTTTTCGAGCCCCAAAACGTGCAATTATCAAAACTATATTTTTCTATAAATAGAAGCTCATTCTTCCTTCATTTCTCACCTATTAACAAAAGCTTTAGAGCAATTATTATAGAGAGAAATTATAGAAAAAAGAAGAGAAGTCTGCTAACTCACCATTCCAGTATACAGTTTTTCTAAAGGTAGGGAGTATTATTTCTTTCTTATCTATGAAGAGAACTTCTGTTATTCCATTCTTTATTATTCTATTGGAATAACCTGTATATGCAGGCTACCCTATACTTGGTGAAATTCTTCTATTATTCCATTCTTTATCATTATGTTGGAACATCCTGTCTGTGCGTTTACGCCGGACCTGGTTCCATAATTTATCATTCTGTTGGAACATCCTGTTTGTGCGTTCTACGCCGGACCTAGTTCCGTCTTTATTATTCTGTTGGAATATCTTGTTTGTGCGTTTTACGCCGGACCTGATTCCGTCTTTATTATTCTGTTGGAATATCCTGTCTGTGCGTTTTACGCCGAACCTGATTCCGTTATTTATTATTCTGTTGGAATAACCTGCATGTGCGGTCTATCGCATTCCTGGTGATTTCTTTTGTTATTCCATTCCTTGTTATACTCAGCTGGTTAAAGTTTTTACTATTATACTCCATGAAATTAATGAAATATCCTTGATATTAGCGCTTCATCCAGTATCTTTTCATGGAAATATTCTTCTGAGCATTCTTAAATTTTACTCTACAAAGCAGTATCATGTTGATAATTTGGACATTATTAGTTCCTGTATAAATTAATTCTTGAACTTTTTTTTATTGAATTCTTATATCATTGTCATCATCCTCATGTTTATATTTTGTTGAAAGTCATATGTGGCCTATAGTGCATAGATGGACTTGGTATGATTATGACCAGGGATTATTCGGTGTAATCATGACCGTAATGTTACAAATGTTGTGGTAAAAGTCCTCATTGGCCCGTAGTGCATTGATGGACAGTTGTTGGCATGATCATGACCATTATTAAATACACAAATATTCTTGGCCCGTAGTGCATGGATAATTGTGGTCGTGATACTAAAGAATATCCTTGGCCGTAGTGCAAGGGTGATTCGATGATGTGGATTATTTATTAAGCTGAGTCCCAGCGATAAAAGTGATAAAAAACCTTTTAAATCATAAACGATAGTAGATTTTATTCTCTACTTGACTCTTTTAATGGATTGCTTATTCCGCTGCAGTTAAACTTGATGGTTGTTATATTGTATCAGTTTAACACTGTTGAAGGCTAACGATAATATATTCTGCATTATCTTAGTCATAATATTTCCTACTGGCTAGTTGAGCTCACCCTTTTACTTTTATTTTTCTCTTTAGGAAATGAGAATGTAGCAGGGACTAGTCGGGGAACGGAGTGACGGACCAGATGATAGCATTAGTAGTCCTTAATATTCAGTGAAATAGTGGAAAATAAATGTAATAATATTGAATTTGAGTTTGAATATTGTCTAGACAACAATATTTGTATTAAAACTCACAGCTTATGTTTTGTCGTACTTTACACGATAGTTGTATAATTAAGTTGTATTTGTATTCTGTACCGTGTATTTGACGACTCAAAATAGGTGATGTATACCTATTTTGGGGGCGTCACATTAATGGTATAGCGATTCGAGAATATCCTTCAACGAATCTCCGATAATAACCAACTAAGCCTAGAAAGCTACATATTTTGATTACCGACTTAGGTTGCTCTGAACTGTGACTCATATCCCAACCTTGGATAGTACATCACAATGACACCTATCAGTTTACTATTGCAAGAATATGGCGTCCCCTACGAAGAGTCTGGCTTCGGTGCATTCCACAAAATAAGTCACCAGATAGAGGCTCGGTTATCAACTTCTATAGTTGGGTTTTTAACTCCTGAAGTTCAATAGGAGCCATTCGATATGAGATTTTAGAAATGGTTTTTGTACCAGGTTCAAAGTCGATACAAAATTCAATATCACGCTTTGGGAGTAGGCCAGGAAATTTTCAGGAAATACGTCAGGAAATTTACTAACAACTGAAATATTATTCAAATCTGACGTATTTTTGTTCAAGTCCATAACATGGCTAAGAAAGCTTGACATCCGTTTTTCAATAAATGAATGACTTTACGGCTTGATATGAAAGAGTTTGACTTCAATGGTTTGGTTGCTTAAATTCGAATAACAGGTTGCTTAGGAATATGAAAACTAACAACCTTATAAAAGCAATCAATTTGGCATGATGAGTAGTTAACCAATTAATCCCTAAAATCACGTCAAATGCAAGTATCTTTAAAGAGATAAGGTCAACAGGTAATGTGATGGTGCGAACTTGGATCAAACAAGATTTATAAACAGTGGATGTGATGAAAGTTTCTCCTAACGGAGTTTACACAGATAAATCAAAGTCTAATTTCTCCAGAGTCAAGTTTAAACGTTGAGCACAAGCAGGAGAAATAAATGAATGGGTAGAACCGGTATCTAATAAGGTATAGACTTCGCAAGAATTTATAATTAACTAACACGTGATACCTTCGTTCAAGTTCCTCACGTTTTGGGCAGTCACAACAAACGCTCTTCCAGGAACCGTTGACTTTGACTTGTTCGTATCCGCCTCTGGTGCCACCGTCCCAACTGGACTTAACTTTGCTATAGAGTACATTCCACCCGTCATTGCTTCGTCGAATTCCTGATCCATGATTTCAATCATTACCCTCCAATCCATATCAAATTGGGGTTGACTGCTCTGCATAGGGTAATTCCGAACTCGATGTTGGATTCTCCCAATTGCTGTCCAAAAAGCAAAATCCATTTCATCTATTTTGGCCTTATTGGATCGGACGTCTTTTTCTACAATATCAACGTGTCGTGTAGCTTTTACCCATGCATCCTCCAATCTCATTCGTTTGGTTGTTTCTTCTTTCATCAGAACTTTGATCATAGCATTCTTAGCGATCCATATCCTTAAGCTCGTCTCTCCCCTCCTAGTTCTATTCCCCGATCTCCGCCAGAGATCATATCCTTAAGCTCTGATACCAACTGTGACGCCCCCAAAATAGGTATACAACACCCATTCTGAGTCGTCAAAATACATGGTACAGAAATAACTACAACTTTATTAATACAACATAAAAATTGTGAGTTTAAATACAAATATTGTCATCTAGACAATATCCACACTCAAATAAGTCCTCATTACTATTATTAATACACTCTTTTTACAGAATAGTGAGGACTACTAGAACCACTTCTAGAATCATCATTCCACACCCTGACTAGTACTCACTACATTCTCGTCTCCTGAGAAAAAAAATGGAACAACAAGGAAAATGGTGAGCTCAACTAGCCCACTGAAGAACATTATGACTAAGATAATATAGAACAAATTATCGTTAGTCTTCAATAGGGAAAAATCTAATAGAATACAATAGACAACAAGTTTTAAATCAATATTCGCAGCGGAAACAATAATTCATAGAAGAGTTAAGTAGAGAATGAAATCTACTACTATCTATGAATTTAAAAGTCCATCATCAATATTTTATCCATGTAACATAAATCAATATATATCTGAAATCAAATATTCATCTTTGCACTACAGGCCAAAGATGTTCACCAGTTGGTCATGTTCATCTTTACACCTGTTCATCTTTGCACTACGGGCCAAAGATATTCAGCAAAAATCATTCATCTTTGCACTACAGACCAAAAATATTCAGTTAGATCATCATTTAGGACTGAGGATGATGAAAAATATTTTAAAGAAAACAAATCAAGTGAAATAAAAGAACAAATATTAAGGATTCGAACTTTAAACAATCCAAGTTCAAAAATACTTCATAAATAACCAGAGTGGAGTAAAATTCAAGAATGAAGACCAAAACATAGATCCAATCAAAAATAGGAATCATAACAGACAATCTTGGACACAGAAAAGAAAATTTTAATTTTTCTGTGAATAGTGTCGTATTCGTGAATAGTGCCGTATACGTGAATAGTGTCGTATACGTGAATAGTAACTCCGACACTAAAAGATAGAAATTTCACAAAAAAAATCATCATGCTTCGTGAATAGTACTCGTGAAAAGTAACTCATGAATAGTAACTCGTGAATAGTAACTCATGAATAGTAACTCATGAATAGTAACTCATGAATAGTAACCCCTATATGAAAAAGTTCCAAATTTAATAAAAAGTTCCAATCAATATTTCGGCATAATGATATTGAAGAAATAATATCATTTACGAAGAAAATAAAATCCCTTACCTAAAAAGGATAGTACTTCTGACTGGAATACTGGATATAGTGCTGAAAGAACTTGCACCGTATAGCAATACTCAAAGTACTAAAATACTCACAAGAATACGATCAATATATCGAGAGAGAAAGAGAGAGGAGATTTCAGTTTCTGGTGTGATTTTCAATTCTAACCTAAGCACTTATAGGAAAATACTTAGAACACCAAAGCAGAAAATTTAATAAAATAATAATATATTTTTTTTAATTTCCTTAGCACACCAAAGAATCTGATTTCAACCATTAACATGTGCCACTCAAATGGGAAAAACGTTTTTCTTAAAATATATATAATAAAAACTTCCAAAAATCAATTATTTCGAAACTACGGAACTTCAATAATTTATAATAAATAGCCCTTTTGTCAGAAAAATTCAAACCTCATGTCTTTTTCATAGGAAATTTCATTATCTACAACTTTGCAGAAGAAAGTTTTTCTAAATTCCAAATAGAAATTGACCGAAATCCACAAACGGGCGATTTTACAAGCTATAATCAAATTTCAGTCAAGAAATGAGCCTACAGACATGTTTAACATGTTTTAAATAACTTTTGCAACAAAAATACTCTTTCTCCTCATATACTCATATATCCCATATTCATTGTAAAAATATCATCATTATTATATTATAATAATATAATAAAATATTATTTTATCAGAAAAGATAAAATATCGATTTTCAGCAATTGTCACTTTAAAATTTTCTCCATCTATATCCACATAAAATGAATATTCTCCTCATCATATAAATCAATAATTAATTATTCACAAATAATATTACAGAATCACAATACCGACAACTAGGCAGTTCCCATGAAAGAGGGGGCTTTCCAATAAGGATTTCTCCTTACTGGCGCGCAATTAGGTGACCAAACCTCTCCTTAGACAGAACATTCTAGACATTGCCAATAATATTATCTAATAATATTATTCAGATAATATGAATTATTGCTTCAATAATGGAAAATATTGTGTAGTGATAATTATTGAAATAACAGTAATATAAAATATCAACGCAGCAATTATTGAATCAATAAAATAAAATACTGAACAGTAACTACTGTAACAATTATTGAGTAGTGCCTTCTTACGTAAGAATCAATAATTGGTACAATACCGTGTGTTACTGTGCAACAACACGTATTACTGTGTTTTAACCACCGGGTAGTTTAACAGTATTAACGGTAACAACTGCGCCGTTATTTATAAACAACTTATACTTGTCATTTTTTTCATCCAATCGCTTTCCGTTATGGGGCCCACACAAGGCTGCGCCGTCGTACGAATATTCCCCGACAGCAAGAATATTTCACGACCAAACGAATATTCTCCGATAAAAATGAATATTTTATAACCACTTGCTTATTTGAAATATTTGCGTATTTTACACATAACTAACCACATTAATCAAATCAACCCCTTACTATTTCAAAATAATAATTAGAGAAATTAATTCTTTATTTATAAAAAATTGAGGTCTTACATAAATGGTTTCGATTACTCAGTACCTCAAATCGACAATACAAGGGTGTGATTTTAATTTGGTGGAATTTGTTTTTTGTTGGTGTGATGTTGATGGTGGCGGTACCGAGCATGGGTGATGCGGTCATGATGGAAGTGAGATGGAGGAAGATGAAACCCACCATGTAAATTTCCCCTAAATACAGTGGGTGGGGTACGAAATAACCGGCGCAGACGATTGGATTTTTTGAGAAATTAGATTTTTTTGGATTGAAGTTGGCCATTTTCTGTGAGTGATGATCGATTTCTTCTGTGAGTGGATAGCTTTGATCGAAGTTGGGGGATGAGGGATTTGATCCATATCTATTTGTTTTATTTAGTCTTTTGTTGTTTTTAATTGTTATTAATATTTAATATAAGGTAATTTGACAATTGTATCCCTTAATGTATAATAAATGTTTAATCAAAAATTAAAATATTCTTTTTTTTTGTTACACATCAGCTTAACTCTGACCCACGCAAACGGCCACGTCAGCAATTTCTGACGTGGCAGACCCAACTGAATGGAAGTGGAAAAAATTAATAGTTCAATCATCTAATTGACAAAATTGAAAGGTGGATTACTGAAGTGGAATATGGTCCATAGTTTAGGATAGTAATTTATATTTAAGCCTTTTAATTATAATCTGTATAATAAAAGTATTTTTGATATTTTAAATTTGTTTATGAATAATAATTATAAACACAAATTATATACAAAATATTGTATACACATTATAATAAAAAAATTAGAAAGTAAGATCTATTATTAAATTTTTTTATACATTTTTATTGATATGTAATACATGAGTTCTACACTTTTACTATTGGTATAAGTTGCGCACATGAAATTATTATTTACTTATTTTAATCCTTTACATACGCTAGTAATTTTTTTAAAATTTTATTATAAAAAATTAAAGATAAAAAGGTGAGAGACACATCATATAATTGCATGAAAATTATTACGATATAATTTTAGAAACCGTTAAATTCACAATATTTTTTATTATTTTTACAATAAAAGTGTTGCTATAGATCTTATAACGACAGTTTTTACTATACATCTACAGCGACACTTTTATTGTGAAAATAACAAAACGTGTTGTGAATTTAACAATTTTCTATAATTTTATATAATTAAATACAGGTTCATGTTATGTGTAAAAAAATATTTTATAAATTTTAAAAATAATATTATTAGGGAAGATAATTCACACAAGAACGTTATATTAGATGCCACTACCCTCAAAAATAAAATACTACTCCCTTCGTCCCATGATAAAAATATTTATTACTCCCTCCGTCCCAGGATAAAAATTCTGGTGGACTTTTCACGCATATTAAGAAGAGGAATAAAATGACAAAATTGTCCATAATAATGTCATTAAATATGGAGAGAGAATTAGAATAAGAAAAGTATGAGATATTTAATGCTACGGGCATAATAGAAAAAAATGTGTAAAAGTTTGGTTATTAAAAGAAAGTGGACATTTAACATGGGACAACTCAAAATAGTAATAAAGACTTAACCTGGGACGGAGGGAGTACTATTTTAGTTTGTCCCAAGTTAAATGTCTACTTATTTTAAATGATATAGTTTTTACAATAATTTACTTATAATACTATTATTATTAATTGTTATATTTATATTCTCTATGCATATTTATGGATCATCACTAATAATGTGCAAAAATATATATAATTAAATAAAAAATTAAATATAGATACTTTTATTATTTTATTCTATTTCTTAATATTCGTAAAAAATAAAAAGTCAAACCATGACTTTTATACCGGTACATAAAAACTTTCCTAATATTGCATGGCTCGTCTCTCTCTCACTCGTCAGTCTTTCCTGCTCTCTCTATATATACACATCTCTTGCTAAATCTCGAAAAAAAAACCCCAGAAAGAATCATAATCATAATCCTAACCCAATTTCTTTTTCTATAATTTTAATTTTGAGTGTTTATTAAGTAGTAATTAAAATTCCAAAAATTTAGGACTTTCATTATAAAACCCAAATACAAAACCCGTTATCAAAACCCTTTCGATTCTGTGGCTGCTCCAATTTCTCTTCTTTTCTTTTCTCCGCAGTTTCTTTGGTCGAATTCTTGATCGTCGTTTCGATGGAGCAAAGAATCGGCAACACACAACAAAACCACCCACATTATTATCGTACGGAAACCTCGTTGATTCCCACATCTAATTACAACAATGGTCGCAGCTTATTCGTATACCCAGTCTGCAATCTCAACTCGCCGGACAGGCAAAATTTGTTTTATCTTCCGATCCCTGATCAAAACCTAGAAGCCGCCTTTTCTAACCTCAATCTCTCACCTGCGCCGTCCCTTCTCCCTGTCAGTCTCGATCCTGATTTCTGCGGCGAGGGTTTGTTGTATGACGCTCCGCAGCGGCAGCAGCAAAGCAGTAGTGACAATGTGAGTTTGAGGAGTTTAAGGTTTCAGAACGGCCAAATGGGTTCCGGGGTGGGCCCACGAAATCCGACAGTGGGCCCGGAGGGTTTTGTGTTGAATAGTCCTCCGACGGCGGCGGCTCTGGCTAGGAATTTACGGCGGTATGGAGATGGTCAGAACTTGGCATCTGGGATATGTGATTTTGATTACTTGGACTGCAAGAAACAAAGCCCATCAAGTTATTCCTGTCCTCAATCCCTGTTCCCAATTCCATGTTCTAACCAAAATACTAATAATATCTCAGTCGATTTTGGTCGGTTAAAAAATCAGTTGTCCCAAACCATTGATTTTGGTCGTTTAAATAATCAAGTGAATTTCTTGACTTTGAATGATTTGAAGGGGAGGCTTGTTTCTTTAGCTAAGGACCAATATTGGTCTCGAATTTTGCAAGACAAATTCTTGGAACCAAGCCAAGAAGAAATTGAGATGGTTATATCAGAGGTCATTGATTATATTGGTGATCTGATGAAAAACCAATTTGGGAATTATCTTGTTCAGAAGCTAATTGCTATATGTAATGAGGATCAGAGGACTAGAATTATTTTATCAGTTACCAAGACTGCCTCACAACTCATTAGCATCTGCCTTAACCCACATGGGTAAGATTATTTATTTATTTATACTTGGGTCCATTATTTTATTTCAGAAGATTAATTCTTTGTACTAATGTGTAAATAACTTATTCTTACAGGACTCGAGGAGTACAAAAATTGTTGGAGAATGTTAGTCGCCCTCAGCAAGTTTTCTTGCTAATGGCTGCTATAAGCCCTGGTGCGGCGACAATGGCCAATGATCAGAATGGTCATCATGTGATCCAGTATTGCTTGAAACATTTTTCTACTGAAGACAACATGGTATAATTACATGATAATTATATTATGCATGATTTTTGAAAAATAATATCTTGCTAAGAATATGTAAGAGGCTGGAATTTTAATTATTTTTTGTGTCTAGATTAGTGTCAACGAATATTATGTTGCAGCATTGTATTGGCTTATATGTTGTGCCTTTTTCTTTAAATGGACAACCCTTCTGATGGTTTATTTAGTGCTTAAATCTGGAACCTTTAACTACTTATTAGACTATATCTGTTTGTAGCTTATAAGTTTTAAGAAAATTCACTGTTTTCATTTCTTTTGGTAGCTACTGACATCTTTCATAAAGATGATCGAACTTATAACTGAAAACTTATCATTTCATAACGGTATGTAAATTTTCTTTTGCAATCAGTTCTAGAAAAAATTTCTGCCTCCACTGTAGTTTACATAACAAAAGAAAATTTATTGTATTTTTTGTTGCCAAAAGAACCTAGCTAGTTGTCTAGAATCTTTAGCACCTGAGCTAGATGAATTGGGATGTTTTTTCATCCTTTTCGTACAAAAGTAAATCCAGTTTATTAGTTCCACAAGCCATAAGTTGTGTATGTGCCTACAATTTTTCATAATACTAGTTTAAAAATCGTCTTTATGCATTTTCCAATTCGTTGGCTATTAACAGACCGCAGGTATAAAATAGGGGTCCTAGAGTACCAGATGCCAAAGAAGTTTGTTCAGTTATTTATATTAATCCATCTAATACGCGTAAATGTATGAGTGAAGGTTAGTTTATGGAACTATGGTGGAAGTAACGTGCTCTAGTTAAATCCTTTCCACAGTTGCAGATGTACCATCCTAACATTTTCTTTTATTATTATGCTTTTTTACTTTGTTGTCATTAATAAGTTGCAAATTTCTTCAAATTGTCTTCTGTCTTGTTCTAAGGTGTGTCTGATGCAGTACATTATGAAATCTAAATATGCTGTCTATGCATATTTAGATAAGTCATTCTTAGTAACTCAGTCTATGCTAAAGAATATTTTTTAAGATAAGTCATTCTTAGTAAGAAATTTGAACATCTCGCACTGACTTGCAGCTATGTTTTTGTAAGTAGTACTAGATTCTCACTAGAATTCATTTCACCTTTTCTTTCTTAAGAGGTGTTCTTCTGAAGTTGATTATATTATCTGTTATGATACCATGTGACTTGGCATCGTCCCACAATAGTGTTCAATTGTGAAGCCGGCTCATTCCACATATTATGCTTTACGAATTGCTATTTTTATAAGGAAATATTCTATTTCCAGAAAGTCTCTTACACATGAAAAGTAGATGGCTTCCACACATGCGAGAGCAGACCTTTTTGAACGAGCTAAACAATTTGTGAAAATAGTCATCACCTATATTAATTGTTTTTTTTGCACTCATGATTCTGCAGTGTCTTATACTCCCTCCCCTCCGTCCTCAAAAGGATGGTCTAATGTACAAAATTGTCCTAAAAAAGATGGCAATAAGTACGTAAAGTAAGGGTAAATATGTCATTGAGGGGTTCACTAGTATATAAAAAAAGACTCGTTATTTTATGTAATTTTGTGGAGCCACTAAGAATTTTTTATACTCTCTTTCCTCTAATTTTACTTTTCTTAATTTGTGTGCAAAATGTACTTTGGACATCCAAAAAGGAAGGAGGGAGTATCAGTCAACATATGATCTTGTTTATTTTATTGAGTTCATGGTCTTGAATACTTGATGAAACTTTCAAAGATGTACAATTTTGGGTAATGCTGGACCTATGAATGATAATACTCAGTTGTTAACTCCACCTTAAGGTCACTACTTTTTAAAACACAACAAGCTTTCTTTCTTTTATTCTTCTTTAGTTTGCTTTATTTTTTGTTTTCTTCTTGTCTTTCTACTTTTACTTTCATTTATGATTCATGTAACAACTCGGGTCAAATCTCGAGTCTGAATTAAAGCATAGCATAATAAGGCCTTAATACGCTTTCTCAATAATATTTTCTTGTGGCTAAGAAGCTCACCCAAAATGTCATGACTGATTTTATTTGTGATAGCAACTCGAGTCCTTATATACACATCCAAATATCTCACATGTTACGATGTGGGACTGGGGTGTTACAATTCATTTTCAGCCACCCCAACTACTTTTGGAAGAGTTCATTTTAGCTATACGTATATACTAGTTGTGTCTCGTGCCTTCGGCACTACATGAACGGTGGGATTTATCCCAAACTTTGGACGGCCCAGATGATTTATTAGAGTGAGCGGAAAATTCAAAATCAATAGTATTTTGTTAGATAGATATATACACAGATGTGGGTGTGTTTTTATTTACTTATTTCTATGCAGGTTTTGTTCTTTTTTTAAATATTATCTATTTTATTTTCTTATTTTCTCGCTTAATTTGTACAATATATTTTAGTTTTCTTCTTGCCTTTCTACTTTTATGCTTGTATATGGATCCATTAAATTTTCAACCTACTGCAACTAGTTTAGGTTATAATGCATTTTGTGTTGAGTTGAGAGGGGATGATTAGCTGCTGCCTGCTGCCTAAGATTGCTGTTGATTGAACTCCTTTTACTTAAAAGGAACTATTAACTGTCTGTAGGTCTTGCTGTTCAAAGCTAGTAAAATTTGAGCACATATATTTGTTTAGAAAATTCTAGATAGCAATAATGTACTCAAGAAAATTTTCCAGATGATATAATCACTTCAGTTATTGCTGTTCAAATGTTTTTATTTTGACAAGTAGAATCAGTTATACTGTTCTTTGTAATCTAATACCAAACCTTGCATGAAGTAGAGTGTTATCTTACTTTGGGTTGTTATTTGCAGCATCTTCTCGATGATATAGCAGCTAACTGTTTTGAAGTTGCCATCGACAGAAGTGGGTGTTGTGTGATGCAGGCATGTTTAGAGAATTCCAGGGGAAAAGCTAGAGAACATCTAGTCTCTGAGATAATAGCTAATGCACTGCACCTGGCAGAACATCCTTACGGGTTTGTATCTAAATAACACTTCATGTATCCTTCTCTTTGAACATAACTGTGGTCCCAAACTAATATGTTTTTCACTTTTCCTTACAACCAGCAATTATGTGCTGCAACATATGCTGGGGCTGAAGGAATTAGATATCACAGCAGATCTTCTGAGAAAGCTTGAAGGGAATTATTTGCCCATCTCCTGCAATAAATATGGCAGTAATGTTGTGGAGAAATGTCTGATTGAATCAGCAGAAGAGCAATCAACAAGAATTATAATGGAGTTGGTTAGAAGTCCCAATGCTTCCATGATTCTACTGGATCCCTTTGGGAACTTTGTCATCCAGTCGGCGTTATCTGTTTCTAAGGTTAGTTCATCTGTCTCCGCAAGTTTGTCAGCTATTTTAAGCAACGGATTATATGTGCAGCTATAGCTAGGCTGAACCTAGTTAATTGTTTATTATACACTCATATACATTTGGAGCCATGGCTCCTGTATCCATTTTAATTTATGTATTTTCATTTAACTGAACTAGTAAGATGCATATGTTTGCAGTAATGCCTAGGTTGGGAATTGGAATTTGCGCCAAAAATTTGTGACAATACAAAAAGGACAAGGAAATGAAATCTTTAAAAATGTGTTGGAGCATTGTTAACCATACATTACACTATATTTGAACAATATCTCCCTCCCTCCACTAGTCCTTTAAATAAAACTTATTTCTCCGAATATTTAGGTTTGCATAAGAAACACTTGCACATTATTTTTTGATGATTTTTCTTAATATCAAGTTTTTGTGACAAAAATTTATTTTCAAGAAAATTATGTTTGGGTATGTCCTATGAAAACCTTAGTATTTGTAAAATAAATGTTTATAAAAACATAGGACTCTTTTATCGTGGATGATTCGCTATTTTGTTATTTATTTATCAATTGTCTATTTATTTAGTTTGTTGGACTTCTTATTTATTGGTTTATTTTAGTATTGAGTTATTTATTTAGAGGCTCAATTGCTACTGGACTTGGGGTTATTAGAGTTTATTTTCTTATAAATATGCTTGTAAGTCATGTCAGACTCTGAACATTTTGATAAAATTATTCTGATTATTGATTGCAATCAATATTTTTCCTCCTTATTGCGGTTGGGAAACCCTAGGGGTAGTGGTTCTCTTGCGGTTGAATCACCCTAGTTGTTTTAATTCTCTTTGTTTATGTTGCCTTTTCCAATTAATTATATGTTCAACAATTTCCGTCCTACATCAAATCATCAATCTAAGGTACGTAAATTTAGAAGTTTTATCCCCATTTTTTAGTTTTCCCCTTTTCCTTCCCCTTGAGTTTTCCAAGTTTCAAACATATCCTTCAAAATGAGTCCCTATTGTTAGCTTAAGAAATGGCACCTAGACCAATAAGACATGGTCAAGTCCTAACTAAGACGTGGGTGCATGTGTAGTATTTAAGTAAATTTTTGATTGTCGTAGAATAAGAGGAGCCATATGAGGAAATGACTTCACTTAAAAGACAGATGCGCCACCGCTTATGGACGAATTATTAAAGAGCCAACTGATCAAGTTGGAGCACTCCTTGACTACCCAGATATGCTGATCAAAACTAGAAATGGCTGCTGCTGAGAGCGCTAGCTCCTATGTTTAAACCCTTTACACAGTAAATTGCTATATTGATAAAAGACTGGCTTCAATTGTTATCAAGATCAAATTAGACTTAGGTAGGCACTTAGCTGTCCTCATTCCAGTGATTCTACAAGGTATTCCAACAATATTTGTTATCAAAAAAATTCTGAGCAGATGTCATATGGAAGATCATAATAGTTTGACTCCTTGGTTACTTTTACATCACCATGTTTCCACTACCTGGTTGATCTATTTGATCAGAAATCCTACTATCCCAATCATCAATTATATTGGTTGCCTCTATCACTCATTCGTATGATTATTGATCAACCCAAGTCTTATGAATCATTCTTTTTTTTTAAATGATCCACGACTCCATGTTTGCTTGTTCTTCTGTACGGCCGGTCGGCCATATGACAAGTCTTTAGCTAAATAATCCCTACATGTTACATAAGGTAAATATTGTACAATTGTTTGGTTTCTCACTTGTGCTGTCAAATGGAACATTAGGGTTCCACTTCTCGTTTCCTGCTTAGGTTATAGCGACCATTATCATCAGTTGATTCTATAAATAAAGGTACAGTGATTCCATTACTTTGTTTTTTGCTGGAAGGGTTGTTGTATCCCAAGCTTTTTTATTTTTTATTTTTTATTTTTTGCTGGCTTATTCTTTATTGATGGTGACCTGTTTTTCTTTGCAAGAGCAGGGACTTGCACGCAATGTTCTGCTCCATCTAATTCTAGTGAATGCTCCTTTCATGCGGAGCAACATCTATGGGAAAAAGGTTCTTGCCTGGCTCGAGAAGAAGAAGATTAAATTAGTTTAGACATAAGATATTTTTGTAATCCCCCCAGGAAAACTGCTGGTGTTGTACTTTTGTTAGTACTTGGTATCAAACTCCTCTTCATTATAATTTTAGGCATTTCTAGGCTGTAGAGATAGTTCAGTGTGTAGTAGTAACCTCAGGTGTCACTAATGTATTCTCAAAAGGCAGGAAATCGGAAGCTAGCGAATAATCTGCCAACAGCAATCTGGAGCTATGTTCAGTATACACAAGCCTCTTGAGGGGATGATTGGTAAAGGAATAGGGGATTTATATAGATGTATGTGCTTTACCTGTATACTCTTTTGAGTTATTGCCACTTGTTGATTGATATATCTTATAAATATGGTTGTAACTTTATGTTTTGGATATAAAAAATAATAGATTATTTATCTTTTGTCATTTTTTTTCTGGAGCAAGATTTGGTTGACCATGTAATGATAGATATTGTATTAGTAAAGAATACATTTCTCTCATTCAAATTATAAATCATTTGAGACACTATTTAGACCAAGAAAATTGAGCTCCTAGGATTACTCTATTATTAAGCATGAACATCCTTTTTTTAGCATGTTGAAGAATACTAGAATGACCCTCTACCAACCAGTGAGTAGGGAAAGAAAATTCAAACCTTTGTGCCAATTTAGCTAATCTGGGCTGTCCTTGTCAAAGAATGATGTTGATATTTTAGTGATAAGTGGGTCGTTTACCATTGGCTTCGATACCCACCACACCCACAACGGATAATTGGTGATAACTCTACGTCTTATGGTTAGTGACAATTCTATGTTTTACACGCTACTCGTGTGTTTCGGCCCGATGAGAGTTCTTTGTGTGTAGTTTATAGGCAGAATATGCCTTGCCAAGAGTTTGGGATACATTACTTCTCATTTATTGGATAAACAAATTGTTTTAATGTAGTTTTCGACCTCACATAAAAACTGAAGTGAGGTATGTCACATCAACAAATTATAAAATAAATTATGTGTCTCTAACATTAATTTTATTTTATTGTGTAAAAATGTAACCCCACACAAGATGTTAAATTGTTAATGCAATACAAAAATATCATCACTGTTACTCTCTTTATAATCTTAACTATCTTTTCTTTCTCTCTAAATCATTAAGAAATGGAGAGTAGAAAAATCTCTTTTTAATCTTAAAATATTTTCTTCATGTTTCTTTCTTTTCAAGTTTATATTATTTGATAATTGTTGATTTTTTAAATTCAGCTTGCTCAAATTAAATTGAGATGACTCATTAAAAATTATAAAATAATAAAACTTACAATGAGTAATACTATTACTTTTTAAGTTGTTTACAATATTAATCAATGTATTGATTAAAATTAAAAGAATTTGTGTCAATTTTGAGTTTAAAATAAGTTCATTTTAAAAAGTCAGCAATCTATCTAATAAAATATAAATGATTTTGAATTTCCCACCCACTCAATAAATCATCTGGGCCGTTCAAAATTTGAGATAAATCTCACCGTCCATATAGTACCGGAGTCACGGGACCGAGCTAGTAATCAAATAATATGTAACGGATAGAGTATTTTAAAATGATAAGCATTCTCCCTTTTCTTTTCTTTTTTTTCTTTTCTTTTTTTTCTTTTCTTTTTTTATTTCTCAACTTCCATGCAATAACATTTTCTTCATTTCTCTCCACCTTTAGAAACTTACAATCAGAGCTTAACAACATTTATATTGGTAAATTAAATATATATTTAACAATATTTTTATATTTATTTTAATAACACTGACAAATTAAATATATATGTAACAATACTTTTATATTTATTTTAATAACACTTTAAATTTTCATCGACATCTATTACTTTAGCAATATAATTATTAAAAATGACTTGTAAAAAATAAAAATTACTTTCTATCCTCTATTTGAGAGTTGATATGAAAAGAACATCCAATCCAACCCAATAAAATAGTCAATTCCTCTCCTTTTTCCAATTTTTCCATCCATCCCTCCCTAGATAAGATCGTAAAATAAATAAACAGTTTCTGCTCAATTTATACTCGCTCGATTCGAAATATAAATAATACAAATATAAATAAATTTTAAAATTTAATAAATTATTCGAACCTTCTCAAATTATATTTTATTTTATTGAAACTCAGATACTCGGCTTGATTGGATGCATACACTCTTACCCCTTGCACATAAATGAGTGGGACACATGAACTTAAAAATGCTCTTCCATAAAATCTTTAAATTGTACCATTCTCAAGATACTTGTCGATTGTACTACCTCTAGTAAAAAAGAAATCTTCACGAGCTCTTTGTATTTAAATTTTACATATTTATATTTTTATTAATTATTGGAAATCAAAATATAATTAAATAAAATTCAAATACATTTATATTCAATTTTCATGTTCACGTAAACCCAATCAAATGAATATTATTTCATTCTTTATAAAACATAAGATTGAATTTGACTTTTCAAATATAGTTTGAAATAAAAACTGATGTGGTTTAATTTGTTTTGAACATAATAAATTTTGTACTTTATAATATTTTTATATAAATTAATAATTCTTATTAATTTTAAAATTCAAGTTTACTTCAAACAGTTAACATTGATCTTATGTTCGGCATAAAAAGAGTAAGCTTTTTTGACACAAAAATATGCGAGCACATATAATTTCTTAATTAAATCAAGAAATTATAAAAAAATTAAATAATCAAAATCAACTTATTCAAAATTACAATCTATCTAATAAAATACAAATGATTTTGAATTTCTCGCTCACTCAATAAATCATCTGGACCGTTCAAAGTTTGAGATAAATCACACCGTTCATACAGTGTCGTAGACACGGGACCCAACTAGTATACTTATATAAGGGCAAAGGTGCAAAAATACCCATAATATTTACACGGATGTCCCACTTCCACTCTAAACTAATTTTTTTTTCAAAAGTACCATTAACGTTGCAAAGAGCAGGCCACCCGTGCCCCTACTGTCAATAGACCATCCAGCTGGACTAACTCTATTTACACATGTATATTTATTGCTGATTTGGCACTTAGGGACAGAACAACAGAACAAATCACGGCCAAAAGAACAAAAAAGCCCAAATCAGTTCTTCAAAAAGAGACGAAATCGAGGAGAAGAAATGCGAGACTTCAAGCAGGTGAATTCGAAGCCTAGCTCGGGGAGAAGAAGGTGGAACCCAATTTGGCGAGAAGAAGCGATATGGCTCACTATTCGTCATCATCTTCATCATCTGCAGGTCCCCAGAAACTCTAAAAGCCCTACCACCATATTCTTGAACAGTAGAGCGCACAGAGTAAACTATTGGGGTAATATCAGTAAGTTCATCTGTGACGCCCCCAAAATAGGTATACATCACCTATTCTGAGTCGTCAAATACATGGTACAGAATACAAATACAACTTAATAATACAATTGTCGTGTACAATACGACAAAACATAAGCTGTGAGTTTGAATACAAATATTGTCTACTAGAGATTATACAAACTCAAAAGGAGTCCTCATTACAATTATTATCACACTATTTCACAGAATAGTGGGGACTACTAATGTTATCATCTGGCCCGTCACTCCGTTTCCCGACTAGTCCCTGCTACATTCTCATTTCCTGAAGAGAACAATGAAAGTAAAAGGGTGAGCTCAACTAGCCAGTAGAAAATATTATGACTAAGATAATGCAGAATATATTATCGTTAGCCTTCAAAAATGTTAAACTGATACAATATAACAACCATCAAGTTTAACTGCAGCGGAACAAGCAATCCATTAAAAGAGTCAAGTAGAGAATAAAATCTATTATCTTTTATGATTTAAAAGGTTTTTCACCACTTTTATCGCTGGGACTCAGCTTAATAAATAATCCACATTATCGAATCACCCCTGCACTACGGCCAAGGATATTCTTTAGTATCACGACCACAATTATCCATGCACTACGGGCCAAGAATATTTGTGTATTCAATAATGGTCATGATCATGCCAACAACTGTCCATCAATGCACTACGGGCCAATGAGGACTTTTACCACATCATTTGTAACATTACGGTCATGATTACACCGAATAATCCCTGGTCATAATCATACCAAGTCCATCTATGCACTATAGGCCACGGATGACTTTCAACAAAATATAAACATGAGGATGATGACAATGATATAAGAATTCAATAAAACAAGTTCAAGAATTATTTTATCCAGGAACTAATAAAGTCCAAATTGTCAACATGATACTGCTTTGTAGAGTAAAATTCAAGAATGCTCAGAAGAATATTTCCATGAAAAGATACTGGATGAAGCGCAAATATCAAGGATATTCCACTAATTTCATGGAGTATAGAAGTCAAAACTTTAACCAACTGAGTATAATAAAGAATAGAATAACAAAAAAAATCACCAGGCATGCGATAGACCGCACAGGCAGGTTATTCCAACAGAATAATAAATAACGGAATCAGGTCTGGCGTAAAACGCACAGACAGGATATTTCAAGAGAATAATAAAGACAGAATCAGGTCCGATGTAGAACGCACAGACAGGATATTCCAACAGAATAATAAAGACGAAACCAGGTCCGGCGTAGAACGCACAGACAGGATGTTCCAACAGAATGATAAAGAATGGAACAACAGGAGAATTTCACCAAGTATAGGGTAGCCCGCGTATACAGGTTATTCCAACGGAATAATAAAGAATGGAATAACAGAAGTTTTCTTCATAGATAAGAAAGAAATAATACTCTCTACCTTTAGAAAAACTGGATACTGGAATAGTGAGGTAGCAGACTTCTCTTCTTCTTTCTATAATTTCTCTCTATAATAATCGCTCTAAAGCTTTTGTGAATTGGTGAGAAATTAAGGAAGAATGATCTTCTATTTATAGAAAAATATAGTTTCGATAATTGCACGTTTTGGTGCTCGAAAAATTTCAGTACAATACCTCCAACTTTTCCTTTATTTTTAATTTAGTCATGGAAGTATTATCAAACTTGCACCACCTCCCCTAATAGTAAATAATGTGATTCAATAGTAAATTATGTGAATCAATAGTTCTAGACATGTAAAAATGTGAATTACAATATATTACCTCCATCTATACCTCCATTTTTAACTTAGTCATGCAAGTATTATCAACCTTGACCAAATAGTGAATTCCGGAAAATTTTGTGTTTATAGACTATTTTTACTAATTTCATCGTTCTGGACTCAAATATCACGTCCGCGTCTCCAAATTCAACTCCGAACACAAGTTCAATTCTAATAACATTCATCATTAATATTATAACTAATAATATTTATCAACCAGGTCGTTCCCAGGAAAGAGGGGGCTTTCCAATAACGATTTCTCCCTATTGGCACACAATTAGGTGATCAAACCTCTCCTTGACAGAACTTCTAGACATTGTAAATATTTCAATTTAATAATATGAATAACTTTATCATCTCAATTATTGATTTAATAAAATAACATATTATGCAGATGATACTATGACAATAATCGAATCAATAATATGAGAGATATGACGCAACAATTACTGTAGCAATAGTTGAGTATAACTGAGTGACTTCTCACATAAGCATCAATAATCAATACCGTGTGCTACTATGAAACCACGCGTATTACTGTATTTTTACTACCGGGTAGTTTAACAGTTAACGGTAAAACTTCCGCCGTTATTTTCATAAAGTATTTTTGTCGTTTTCTCAATCCGACAATAATTCCGTTGTGGGGGTCCACCAATGATTGTGCCGTTGTACGAATATTTCCTGTTAAAACGAATATTCCCCGACCAATCGAATATTATATAACAACTTGCGAACTTTGCAAAATTTGTAAATATTACCCACAACTATAACATTATATCAAATCCACACCATAATATTCAAAAATATATTTCGAGAAAATTTAATCTTTATTCAAAAGTTGGGATCTTACAACCTCCCCTTCTTATGAAATTTCGTCCTCGAAATTAGGGTGCATACCTGGTATGTCGAAGAGATAAGGATATCTTGATTTCATCTCAGATTCTAACTCCCAGGTCATTTCTTCCACATCGTGGTTTCTCCATAAAACTTTGACTTGAGGTATAACATTGGAGCGTAGAATATGATCCTTTTTATCCAAGATTTTAACAGGTAACTCTTCATACGTTAAATCTTCCTCTATCTCGTCTGGTTGTAATTCAATAATGTGGTCCGGGTCTTTCACATATTTATGTAACATAGATATGTGAAAAATATTATGAACACGAGACATACATGGCGGTAAAGCGAGTCTATACGCCACAGTTCCTACTCGATCGAAGATTAAAAATGGGCCAATGAATCGAGGGTTGAGCTTTCCTCTCTTTTCAAATCTTGTATCTCCTTTCCATGGAGCAACACGTAACAACACATGATCTCCAATATCGAATTCTATGTCCTTTCGATGAAGATCAACATAACTCTTTTTTTGATCTTGTGAGTTTTTTATACGTTGTTAGATTGTTTAAATCTTTTTCGTAGTCATACGTACCAACTCCAGTCCCAACAATGTTGTTTCACCCACCTCATCTCAGCATACTGGAGAACGACACTTTCTTCCATACAACGCCTCAAATGGAGCCATGCCAATACTTGATTGATAACTGTTGTTGTAGGAAAACTCCACCAATGGTAGGAACTTGTCCCAACTTCCCTTGAAGTCAAGGACACGGAATCTTAATAGATCTTCAAGATTTTAAATCGTCCTCTCCGACTACCAGTTCGTCTAAGGATGATATGCCGAGCTAAATTATAAATTCGTGCCCATAGCTTTTTTCAAACTAACCCAAAATCTTGAAGTGAATCTTGGGTCTCGATCAGAAACTATGGATACTGGCATACCATGCAATCTTACAACCTCGTTTATGTACATACGAGCAAGACGTTCAAGTGTATAAGTTTCTCGTATCAGTAAGAAATGAGCAGACTTGGTCAATCTATCAACAATAACCCAAATCGCATCTATGCCTTGAGAAACTTTGGGAAGACCGGTAACAAAATCCATGGTAAGGTACTCCCACCTCCATTCTGGAATTTTAAGTGGTTGCAATGGACCTTTTGGTACTTGATGCTCCGCTTTAACTCGTTGACAAATAGACACCTTGAGATAAATAGCGTTATCTCTCTCTTCATATTGCTCCACCAAAATGTATGGCGAAGATCACGATACATTTTGGTACTCCCAGGATGGATTGCAAACGGTGTGTTGTGCGCCTCCATCATGATTTTATACTTTAAATCAGGGTAGTTAGGAACACAAAGTCTGGAGTTGACTCGAAGTATTCCTTCTTCATCGATTCTTATTTTCGGCATAGCACCTTCTTGCACTTTCTTCCTCATACGCATCAGCTCCGGATCTGTAACTTGAGCAACTTTAACTTTATCAATTAAAGTCGGTTCTACTCGTATATTCGCCATCATCACATGGGTCCCTGGAGTCTTTAACTTTATCTCCATCCTTTGTAAGTCACACAAAATGGGCTTTTGTGTTGTGAATATTGCACTCGTACCCGCATATGATCTTCTACTTAATGCGTCAGCTACCACGTTCAATTTTCCAGGATGGTATTGGATGGTATGATCATAATCTTTCAGCAGTTCCAGCCAACGTCGTTGTCGCATGTTGAGTTCCTTTTGAGTGAAGAAATATTTGAGGCTTTTATGATCCGTAAAGATCTCCACTTTCTCTCCATACAAGTAATGCCTCCAAATTTTAAGTACAAAGGCAATAGCTGCCAACTCTAGATCATGAGTAAGATAATTTCTCTCATATTCTTTGAGTTGTCTTGAAGCATAGGCAATGATTTTCTCATGTTGCATGAGAACACATCCTAACCCTTTGCCCGAAGCATCACTGTAGATGACAAATCCCTCCGAGCCAGATGGTATTGTCAGAACAGGTGTTGAAATGAGTCTCCTCTTGAGTTCTTGAAAACTCTTCTCACATTCCACGCTCCAACCGAATTTTGTATCTTTTTGAGTCAGCTGAGTTAATGGAGTAGCGATTCGAGAAAACTCTTCTACGAATCTCCTATAATAACCAGCTAAGCCGAGAAAGCTACGTACTTCGGTCACTGATTTAGGTTGCTCCTAGCTTTGAATAACTTCAATCTTTGCTGGGTCAACAGATATTTCATGACCTGATATCACGTGCCCAAGGAATGCAACTTCCTCAAGCCAGAACTCGCATTTCATCAACTTGGCATATAGCTTGTTTTCACGAAGCTTTTGGAGTATCAGCCTCAAGTGTTGCTCATGATCTTCACGACTTTTGGAATATATGAGGATGTCATCAATAAAGACGACCACAAAATGATCCAAATATTCCTTGAATACTCGGTTCATCATATCCATGAAGTCAGTAGGAACATTAGTCAATCCAAAAGACATGACTAAGAATTCATAATGCCCGTACCGAGTTCTGAAGGCATTCTTTGGAATATCCTCAGTTTTAACCTTCAGCTGATGATATCTAGAACGAAGATCGATCTTTGAAAAAAATTGTGCTCCTTGTAACCAATCAAACAGGTCATTAATACGTGGCAATGGGTACCTATTTTTGATGGTGACATGATTCAACTCCCGATAATCAATACAAAGTCGCATACTCCCATCTTTCTTCTTCACGAATAGAAAAGGAGCACCCCGAGGAGACATACTAGGACGAATGAAACCAATGTCTAACAATTCCTGCAATTGGGTCTTTAACTCCTGAAGTTCAATAGGAGTCATTCGATATGGGGCTTTGGAAATGGGTTTTGTACCGGGTTCAAAGTCGATACAAAATTCAACTTCACGCTCTAGGGGTAGGCCAGGAAGTTCTTCAGGGAATACGTCAGGAAATTTATTAACAATAGAAATATCTTTCAAATCTGACGTATTTTTGTTTAAATCTGTGACATGAGCTAAGAAAGCTTGACATCCATTTTTTAATAAACGAATAGCTTTATGGCTTGAGATGACTGTGATTGATTTTAATGGTTTGGTCATTTGAATTCGTATAATAGGTTTATTAGGAATATGAAAGCTAACAACCTTACGAAAATAATTAATTTTAGCATGATGAGTAGTTAACCAATCAATCCCTAGAATCACGTCAAATACAAGTATTTTTAAGGAGATAAGATCGACAGGTAACGTGCGGTTACCGATTTGAATCAAACAAGACTTATAAACAATGGATGTAATGAAGGTTTCTCCTAATGGAGTTTCAACAGATAAGTCAAAGTATAATTTCTCCGGAGTCAAATTTAAACGTTGAGCGCAAGTAGGAGAAATAAAAAAATGGGTAGAACCGATATCAAATAAGGTATAAACTTCACTAGAGTTTATGATAAGCTTACCCGTGATAACCTCATTTGGGTTCCTTGCTTTCTGGGAGGTCACAACAAATGCTCTCCCTTGCATTACCGGCTTTGACTTTTCTGGGACGGCCTTTGGTGCCTCCATCCTAGCTGAATTTGTCTTCGATAAACGATAAAATCGAGCTAAGTGACCTTCTCTTCCACAATTATAACATGCTTTGGACGACATCGCGTAGTTTGGACTGATTTGTCCATCCCCTCCGCATTTGAAGAATATGATAGGTGATCATTCTCTTTCCTTAACAACGGGTGCTGGTGCTAACGTCTTTCCATCACTGTTGAATCTCCTTTTCTTGAAATGTCCATTTTTATTGTCTTGGCTATGATTACCACCGAAGTGGTTACCATTTCTGGCATGTTGATTCCCTCCACGTTTGTTATCACCGCTTCGATGACTGTTACCACTGGTATTTTCATTCTGCTGGCTGCTTTCTCTTTGTTGCGTTGACTCATTATAGTGCTCCAACAACTGAGCCCTATTTACAACATCTGAATACAAACACAGTTTATGAGAAATAAGATATTGTCGTATCTCCGGTTTTAAACCTCTTAAAAATATTCGGGTCATTCGCTCCTCATTATCAACCAAATGGGATACAAACCGGGATAACTCCGCAAATTTAGCCTCGTATTGCGACACGGTCATATTGTTTTGTTCTAACTTGATAAACTCCACCTCCTTCATGTGATGAATACTTTAGGGAAAGTACTTGTCGTTGAACAGCTCTTGGAACTTCTCCCAAAACATCTTGAGTGCGTCAGGATGGGTACGTTTTACAGATTTCCACCAGTAATCTGCCTCTTCACGCAACATAAAGGTGGCGAAGGGAAACTTTTGTTCCTCGGAGCATCCCAAGACATCAAATATCTTGGTTATCTGCTTTATCCATGCTTCCGCCTTAAGTGGTTTTGGCTCTCCAATAAACTCCGGCGGTCCCAGCTCCTTGAACTGTTAGGCGGAGACCGTCCAAGAGTTGCCAGTGTTTCCACCTGTATTTTGGACAGGAGTCGCTCTCGCCTGATGTTGCATGAAGCCTCGAAACATTCCATCGTTCATCATTTGGTGAGTGTTGTTGTTTGCATGAGGATTGTCGCCTTTCTAATGCACATTGTCCTAGTTATTGATCTGTGGAGACTCAACGGTCTCATGTGCACCATTGATGTTCTCAACATTCTCGGATACCATTTTCAAATACTGCCACAAAATAAGGGTTAATTGACATGAAACATATTATCCATACACTCTAACTGACCAATTAAATACCAAATAAACATAGGTAAATCATAGCAGCGAAAGAATTCCCGGTCTCTCCCTTCCTAGTTCTAATCTCACACCTTAGCCAGGGATCATATCCCTAAGCTTTGATACCAACTGTGACGCCCCCAAAATAGGTATACATCACCTATTCTGAGTCATCAAATACATGGTACAGAATACAAATACAACTTAATAATATAACTGTCGTGTACAATACGACAAAACATAAGCTGTGAGTTTGAATACAAATATTATCTACTAGAGATTATACAAACTCAAAAGGAGTCCTCATTACAATTATTATCACACTATTTCACAGAATAGTGAGGACTACTAATGCTATCATCTGGCCCGTTACTCCGTTCCCCGACTAGTCCCTGCTACGTTCTCATTTCCTGAAGAGAACAATGAAAGTAAAAGGGTGAGCTCAACTAGCCCAGTAGGAAATATTATGACTAAGATAATGCAGAATATATTATCGTTAGTCTTCAACAGTGTTAAACTGATACAATATAACAACCATCAAGTTTAACTACAGCGGAACAAACAATCCATTAAAATAGTCAAGTAGAGAATTAAATATACTATCTTTTATGATTTAAAAGGTTTTTCATCACTTTTATCGCTGGGACTCAGCTTAATAAATAATTCACATCATCAAATCACCCCTGCACTACGGCCAGGGATATTCTTTAGTATCACGACCACAATTATCCATGCACTACGGGCCAAGAATATTTGTGTATTCAATAATGGTCATGATCATGCCAACAACTGTCCGTCAATGCACTACGGGCCAATGAGGACTTTTACCACATCATGTGTAACATTACGGTTATGATTACACCGAATAATCCCTGGTCATAATCATACCAAGTCCATCTATGCACTATAGTCCACAGATGACTTTCAACAAAATATAAACATGAGGATGATGACAATGATATAAGAATTCAATAAAACAAGTTCAAGATTTATTTTATCCAGGAACTAATAACGTCCAAATTGTCAACATGATACTGCTTTGTAGAGTAAAATTCAAGAATGCTCAGAAGAATATTTCCATGAAAAGATACTGGATGAAGCGCAAATATCAAGGATATTCCACTAATTTCATGGAGTATAGAAGTCAAAACTTTAACCAACTGAGTATAATAAGGAATAGAATAACAAAAAAAATCACCAGGCATGCGATAGACCGCACAGGCAGGTTATTCCAATAGAATAATAAATAACGGAATCAGGTCCGGCGTAAAACGCACAGACAGGATATTTCAAGAGAATAATAAAGACAGAATCAGGTCCGATGTAGAACGCACAGACAGGATATTCCAACAGAATAATAAAGACGAAACCAGGTCCGGCGTAGAACGCACAGACAAGATGTTCCAACAGAATGATAAAGAATGGAACAAGAGAAGAATTTCACCAAGTATAGGGTAGCCCGCGTATACAGGTTATTTCAACGGAATAAAAAAGAATAGAATAACAGAAGTTCTCTTCATAGATAAGAAAGAAATAATACTCCCTACCTTTAAAAAAATTAGATACTGGAATAGTAAGGTAGCAGACTTCTCTTCTTTTTTCTATAATTTCTCTTTATAATAATTGCTCTAAAGCTTTTGTGAATTGGTGAGAAATGAAGGAAGAATGAGCTTCTATTTATAGAAAAATATAGTTTCGATAATTGCACGTTTTGGGGCTCGAAAAATTTCAGTACAATACCGCCAACTTTTACTTTATTTTTAATTTATTCATGGAAGTATTATCAAACTTCAACCACCTCTCCTAATAGTAAATAATGTGATTCAATAGTAAATTATGTGAATCAATAGTTCTAGACATGTGAAAATATGAATTACAGTATAGTATCTCCATCTATACCTCTATTTTTAACTTAGTCATGCAAGTATTATCAATCTTGCACCAACTCCCCTAATAGTAACAATAATGTGAAATAATAGTATACACATATGAACAAATAGTTATAATCATGTGAAATAATAGCAATCAATTGCTCATTTATCCGGTTAAATATCCGATTGGTCAATATAACCTCCAGACAACAATTATTATCGAAATAATTGTCGATTTTCACTAACACAAATAATTCCAACACAATGAAACTGTTTTTATCAAAAATATAAAATTTGAAATTTCAAAGTTTGACTTTTCCCGAAAAAGTCAACTATTGACTTTTTGACCAAATAGTGAATTCCGAAAAATTGTGTTTATAGACTATTTTTACTAATTTCATCGTTCCAAACTCAAATATCACGTCCGCGTCTCCAAATTCAACTCTGAACACAACTTCAATTTAATAATATTCATCATTAATATTATAACTCACAATATTTATCAACCAGGTCGTTCCCAGGAAAGAGGGGGCTTTCCAATAACGATTTCTCCCTATTAGCGCGCAATTAGGTGACCAAACCTCTCCTTGACAGAACTTCTAGACATTGTAAATATTGTAATTTAATAATATAAATAACTTTGTCGTCTCAATTATTGATTTAATAAAATAACATATTATGCAGATGATACTATGACAATAATCGAATCAATAATATGAGAGATATGATACATCAATTACTGTAGCAATAATTGAGTATAACAGAGTGACTTCTCACGTAAGCATCAATAATCAATACCGTGTGCTACTATGCAACCACGCGTATTACTGTATTTTTACTACCGGGTAGTTCAACAGTTAACGGTAAAACTTCCGCCGTTATTTTTATAAAGTATTTTTGTCGTTTTCTCAATCTGACAATAATTCCGTTGTGGGGGTCCACCAATGATTGTGCCGTTGTACGAATATTCCCTGTTAAAACGAATATTCCCCGACCAATCGAATATTATATAACAACTTGCGTACTTTGCAAAATTTATAAATATTACCCACAACTATAACATTATATCAAATTCACACCATAATATTCAAAAATATATTTTGAAAAAATTTAATCTTTATTCAAAAAGTTGGGGTCTTACATCATCTCCTGCTTTCTCTGTTTCTCTAACAATCACCAATCGCCTAAACCCAGCAAACCAACATGACTAATTCGTCTAATTTTCATCAATTTCAATTAAAAAAAGTGAGTGTGAATGAAACAAATAGTGAAAAAAAGGTACCCAGATTCGGAAGGTCGAGATTCGAGCCATAGGAGATGGCCATTGGAGTCGAGGCCGAAACCTTCCAAGTTCTTCCCGGAACCCGAAACTAATTCGGCAAAAATTGGTGACTTCCATGACCTGTAAGGAGCTATAATTTTATCCATTTCTGAAGCCACTGACCTGTTTTTCTCTCTCTCTATTGTAAGACCCCAACTTTTATGAATAAAGATGATTTTTCTATAAATATCATTTTTGAATATTATGGAATGAATTTGATATAATGTTATAGTTGTGGGTAATATTTATAAATTTTGGCAAAATACGCAAGTTGTTATATAATATTCGATTGGTCGGAGAATATTTGTTTTAACAGGAAATATTCGTACAACGGCACAATCATTGGTGGACCCCACAACAGAATTATTATCGGATTGAGAAAACGACAAAAATATTTTATGAAAATAACGGCGGAAGTTTTACTGTTAACTGTTGAAACACTAGGTGTTAAAAGTACAGTAATACGTGTGGTTGCATAGTAGCATACAGTATTAATTATTGATGCTTACGTGAGAAGTCACTCAGTTTTGTTCAATTATTGTCAATATTTTATATATTATTAAATCAATAATTGAGATGACAAAGTTATTAATATTATTATTTACAATATTAACGATGTCTAGAAGTTCTGTCAAGGAGAGGTTTGGTCACCTAATTGCGCGCCAATAGAGAAAAATCCTTATTGGAAAGCCCCCTCTTTCCTGGGAACGACCTGGTCGATTAATATAGTGAATTATAAAAATGATGATAACGTTTGTTTTATTATTATAAATGTAATAAAACAGGAAACTTTTTATAGAAAACAGAATACTTTTATAAAGTTATTTGTTTTATTAGATTTTAAATAGAATATATTATATTTTATTATGTATAGTATTTGCATAGTGCCTGCATAGTGTTTGCATAGTGCTTGTATAGTGTTTATATTAGAAAATATTTTTATATAAAACAGAATACTTTTATAAACTTATTTGTTTTATTAGATTTTAAATAGAATATATTATATTTTATTATGCATAGTATTTGCATAGTGTCTGCATAGTATTTGCATAGAAAAAACTTTTTATATAAAACAGGATACTTTTTATAAAGTTTTGTTTTATTTGATTATAAATAGAATATATTATATTTTATTGCATATTGCAGCATAATATCCTTTCCATTCTTCTATAAATAGGATGCTTAGTTAGAATTGAAAATCACACCAGAAATTCAGAGAATTCTTCTTCTATAATATTGAACGTATTTTTTAGAGTTTTAAGAAGCTTTAAGCGTAGAAAACAGTATAAGTTTTCTTCAAGAATATCATCGCCCTATCTGTCGGAATACTCTTCTTTTTAAGGTAAGGGGTATTATTCTTTCGTATTCACAAAGAGAGTTATTTTTCTTTCAATACTCGTAAGGGTTGTTATTCCATTCTTTATTATTATCTTGGAATAACCTGTCTATACGAAGTACCGCATACATGGTGAAATTCTTATGTTATTCTATTATTTATTATTCTGTTGGAATAACCTGTCTGTGCGGTCTATCGCATGCCTGGTGAATTCTGTTGTTATTCCATTCTTTATTATTCTGTTGGAACATCCTATCTGTGCGGATTACGCATGACCTGGTTACATTCTTTATTATTCTGTTGGAACATCCTGTCTGTGCGGATCACACATGACCTGGTTCCATCCTTTATTATTCTGTTGGAATAACCTGTCTGTGCGAATTACGCACGCCTGGTGAATTCTTCTGTTATTTCATTCTTTATTATTCTGTTGAAATAATCTGTCTATGTAAAACCCCAACTTTTTGAATAAAGATGAATTTTCTATAAATATTATTTTTGAATATTATAGAGTGAAATTGATATAATAGTTGTGGGTAAAATTTATAAATTTTGCAAAGTACGCAAGTTGTTATATAATATTCGATTGATTGGGGAATATTCGTTTTAACAAGGGAAATTAGTACAACGGCACAATCATTGGTGGACCCCACAACGGAATTGTTGTCGGATTGAGAAAACGACAAAAATACTTTATAAAAATAACGACGGAAGTTTTACCGTTAACTGTTGAAACACCCGGTGTTAAAAGTAAAGTAATACACGTGGTTGCATAGTAGCACACGGTATTAATTATTGATGCTTAAGTAATAAGTCACTCAGTTTTGTATTCTATAAATAGAATATATTATATTCTATTATGTATAGTGTTGCATAGTGTCTGTATAGTGTTTTGTATAGTAAAATCTTTTTATATAAAATAGAATACTTTTATAAAGTTATCTGTTTTATTAGACAATAATTAGAATATATTATATTTTATTATGCATAGTGTTTGTATAGTGTCTGCATAGTGTTTGCATAGTAAAATCTTTTATAAAGTTATTCGTTTTATTAGATTATAAATTGAATATATTATATTTTATTTAAAAGATTTTACTTTAAATATGGACCTTCAGATTAAAGTAAATCAATCTCGACCGTTCATGAGTCAGTTACTATGCATTTCATTTTTCTATAAATAGAAGCTCATTCATTCATTATTTTCTTACGAATTCACTGAAACTCTAGAGAGATAAACCATAAAGAGAAAGAAGAAAGTATTCTGCTACTTTACTACTTATATATCCAGTACTCTTCTTCTTAAGGTAGGGAATATTATTTTTTGTACTAGTAAGGGGTATTATTCTTTCTTATTCATGAAGAGAACTGTTGTTATTCCATTTTTTATTATTTTGTTGGAATAACCTGTATACGCGGTCTACCCTATACTTGGTGACATTCTTCTATTATTCTGTTGAAACATCCTGTCTGTGTGTTTTACACCGGACCTGGTTCCGTCTTTATTATTATTCCGTTGGAACATCCTGTCTATGTGTTTTACACTTGACCTGGTTCCGTCTTATAATTATTCTGTTGGAACATCCTGTCTGTGTGTTTTACACCGAACTTGGTTCCGTCTTTATTATTCTGTTTGAACATCCTGTCGGTGCAAATTTTGCCTAACTTGATTCCGTTATTATTATTTTATTGGAATAACATGTCTATGTGAAGTACCACATGCATGGTGATTTCTTTTGTTATTCCATTCTTTATTATACTCAGTTGGTTAAAGCTTTGACTTCTATACTCCATGAAATTAGTAGAATATCCTTGATATTTGCGCTTCATCCAGTATCTTTTTATGGAAATATTCTTTTGATCATTCTTGAATTTTACTCTACAAAACAATATCATGTTGACAATTTGGACGTTAATAATTCCTGGATAAAATATTTCTTGAACTTATTTTATTGAATTTTTATATCATTGTCATCATCCTCATGTTTATATTTTGTTGAAAGTCATCTGTGGCCTGTAGTGCATAGATGGACTTGGTATGATTATGACTAGGGATTATTCGATATAATCATGACCGTAATGTTACAAATGATGTAGTAAAAGTCCTCATTGGCCCGTAGTGCATTGATGGACAGTTGTTGGCATGATCATGACCATTAATGAATACACAAATATTCTTGGCCCGTAGTGCATGTATAATTGTGGTCGTGATACTAAAGAATATCCTTGGCCGTAGTGCAGGGGTGATTCGATGATGCGGAATATTTATTAAGCTGAGTCTCAGCGATAACAGTGATGAAAAACCTTTTTAATCATAAAAGATAGTAGATTTTATTTTCTACTTGACTCTTTTAATGGATTGTTTGTTCCGGTGCAGTTAAACTTGATGTCTATTATATTTTATCAGTTTAACATTGTTGGAGACTAATGATAATTTAATTTGCATTATCTTAGTCATAATATTTCTTACCGGGCTAGTTGACACTACTACAAAACAGTAAATAGACAACGCGGAAAAAACGTTGTGGTTTCTGTCAGAAAAACGTAGTGGTTAAGGGTGTTGTCTATTTGACACTCTTACACAACGTTTTTAAAACGTTGTAGTTAAGCACAATACACAATGTTTTTTAGAAAAAAAACGTTGTAGATTTGTCTTCCAAAAATTAGCAGATGCTTAAAAACGTTGTAGAATGTATGATTCCACAACGTTTTTTGGATAAAAACGTTGTTGTTTAGTATATCAGACAACGTTTTTAACCAATTTATACAACATTTTAAAAACGTTGTAGATAAAGAAAAAAAATTAAAAAAAAATTATAATTCACCTATATTACCAATGCACCTGCAATATGCTAATGCCATGATATATAGCTAAAAAGTCTAAATTATCATTTAAATTTAAAACCAAAATGTATCAACCATTTAAAATACATCCCAATAATATCATTCATTTACAGTTTCAAATATCTCAAGCATTGATTATGAAACAACATGAATTAAAAAATACAAGTGAAACTAAATTTCTTTCAAAGACAATGAGACTGAACTTGCAAATGGTTCCCAGATAAGAGAGGGACAAAATCACAATACAAACAAATAATAGTAGACCATAATCAGAGTGATTACATAGTTGTTTCAAGACGGCATCACCCACTTAAGAGTCTGCATGAAGGAGATCTACACCAGTGTGAACCCTGATATGGAATGCAAGACAAGAAAATCAGGACAAGGCTAGAAAAGCTCAGTTCAGGATAAACAAAGAAACACAAAAACTGAAACTTTTACATTTAAATTATTTTTTAGAATCTGACTATTTAAAGCATACTATACTACCCAAAAAAATCCAGTAAACAACTGCAAGAAGTCAATTTTGGGTTCTTATCAAGGTTGAAGTGCAAGGCATTGATAATATTGATCATATCCAATGCTATTCTGGTGAAAATGGTACAAACATGTAAATCCCTCACTTGCACCCTCACATCTAGCGGCAAAATCTAAAGTTTCTCGTACTTGTTAGTTTCTGGTGTGACTGCAGAATTAGAATCTGTTCTCTGATCCTGGAATGAAGGGATAATATTATGTGTAGAGCCTCAAAATAAAAAAATGATAAAAGGGAAAATTTTGAAGATAACATACTGACTGAAAAGAGCAGCAGCAACTTTCATGTATACATGCCGTGAGATGTATATAACTACCATCTTTATGGTGATATGTTAATTTTAACTATAGCAGAATTACCACATTGACCACTAGAAGGTTTTGAACATGATATATAGATAGAATAAAAATGACATATTAAAAGAATAAAGGTAATGATCATAAATAAGTGTAGCCCAGATAATTGCAACATTTCCATATTATAACTCTATAGATACACACATTACACATATCAATCGGACTGCATTTCAGGATCAAACATGAAATAATAGCAACATTTCCATAGTATAACTCTATAGATACACACATTACATATCAATCTGACTGCATTTCAGATTGTTTACCTCGACACAGTCATTGCTGTACTCTACTCACTCTGCTCAACTTCCACTTCTAGGTTTCCTTCATCGCTGCCAATTCCAATCCATTTGATCAAAGCAAAAAGGAATTCCCTGAAGCTGACCTGACCATTTCTGTCCCAGTCCATTTCTTCTACATTTAAGCACAAGAATCATAAAAAGGTCAATAAGAACTTCTCGGAGATTAAATTGCAAAAAGTAAACATTGAACCATGATTCTTCTTCATGAAGAAATTAGATTTACTACCAAGTTAATTAATTAAATGAAAATTAGACCAACCTTGTCTGCAAGCATTTGTTGCAAAACACGAACAACCTGTGCACCAGCTGAGTGCCCAACAAAATGAATTGGGTGATCTGCATCCCATTCAGGGTAGTGCCCTGAATCCCATTCACATCATCCAAAACCCCAAATAAATGATCGCCTGTAATTGATATATAGTTTAATCCAATCATAAAAAGTAAATGAAGGGCCAAAAAAATTAACCTTTTTCATAAACCAAACTGAGGGTGCCCACAGGCCTTGCTGTGTTCTTCCCCATAATCAACTTGCCCACCTTTCAAGTAATAGAACAATTCACTTTCTGGAGTCCAAATTAAAATAAGTTAACCGATCAAATTTTTATGCAAAAGGGACCAAGGCAAAATATAAAATAGCAAAAGTAAATTAAAGGAAATGGGGGAAATAGATATAAAATCAATCCAAATAAACAATCTCATAATCAAATAATTTAAGATTTTGTAATCAATAATCCGATTAAATACATATAATCCCTTATATTTTAAAACCCAACCAAGCTCAAGGATCAAAGCAATTTAGTAGAAAGCACCAAGCTCATATAATTCCATAACCATATATTCTCACATATATATCCTAACCACCCTAACTACATGTCCAGAAAAACAAAACCCATCAGAAAAGAAAAAGCAGAAATAACCCCAAAAAGTAAGCATGAGGAAAAATATGACAAGAATATGTAAGTCTACAAACCCACTTTTTCAATTGCAAATGTGACAGTACGATGTGAATGGTCAGCTAATAACACATCATTTAGATAACTACGCGTAATGTTTTTGTATTCTGATCCAACATAAGCTGAAAAAGACTATACGGTAATAAATGAAGGTCAAAGTATCATGTAGATATGATTCATCCAGTTGATATTTGTTACACCAAAAATTCTGTTTCTGGTTCCATATGATTTTTAGTAGTTGAACATATGAGAGAAGCTTCAGTGCCTTGGAGGTGTATATCTTCAATAACTACAACATTCAACCTCCATACTATAACTCTGAATCTCTTTCAACTAAAAGCAATAGTCACTGTTATCTCCATAACAGCAATAGATAAAAGTAGAATTCTTGTGCAACAGAATCGAATACATGGCTTTTTGAAGAACTCCAGAAGGAGAAATTTTTAGGCATTACTGGCTGTCAACTGCCCAAGAATAATTTACACAACAAATTGGTAAAAAAACATATATGTCCCATCCATTTCATCTAACCTTCATCTCAATTCATGTTGTCAAAGAGCAGCATTGACTGGATACTTTTAACAATTCAAACCAATTTTACCCCAAAACTTCAATCTCAACAGTACCTTAAAAAATCATCACACGTAACAAAAAAATATGATCAACCAGCTAAACAACTGTATGATTAAATGGTATCATCAACAAATTTTGTTCTTTTAGACAATAAATTATGGAATTATTTTACTAGCATCTAACAAGGCTTGAAGCAGTGGATTTTAGAAAAAGAAACCCAAAGCACTTATTAAAGACTACTATCAAAAAGATGAATGAGAGATGTCGCACAAAGAGCAGTAATACCTCCAATCCTTTGGCTTGGGTTTCTCATTCGAGAACAAATCAATAATCTTATCACAAAATTGGGAGACATGGTGTTCAATGTAATTTGAACCACCGACACCAACGCCGACAGACACGCTAGCGCCACCAGATAAAGGCGAACACGAAGATGAGGAAGAATAATCGGGCACCGGAGAAGAAATCAGAAAAAGCTTCGACGATGATGGTGAGTCAAACATGGATGAAATCGATGATTTCTGACCCCGATTCCTCCATTGTTTCTCCATTCTCTCTCCATTTGCATGCTCCCCTCGCCTCGCCGAATCAGAATAAAAAAAGCCCTAGCATACATCAATACATACACATCCGTATCTATAAATTTACAAAAACAACCTATGTAAAAATGAGAGAATAGTGTATAGAGGGAGAAAGAAGGTCTTAGATCTGGTCGTTGATCTTATATTTTCATTTGAATCTGGAAAGTTGGACGGATTTGTGAGACAGGATAGAGGGATTAGAAAGGATGAAGAGAGGCGAGGACTGATAGAGCGAGGAAAGATAAACATTTAAGCTCCGTGTTTTTCTTAATAGATAACGTTTTTTAAAAAAAACGTTATCTAATTAAAATAAAAAAAATATCCTTCTAAATAGATAACGTTTTTACATATATATCTACAACGTTTTTTCTAAAAACGTTGTAAAAAAAAAACCACAACGTTTTTATAAAAAACGTTGTCTATTAAGCGTTGTCTATTAGGTACTTTGTACTGGTGTGAGCTCACCCTTTCTTTCTTTGTTCTCTTCAGGAAATGAGAATATAGCTGGGATGAGTCGGGGAACGGAGTGATGGTACAGAGGATAGCATTAGTTGTCCTCACTATTTTGTGAAATAGTGTGATAATAATTATAATGAGGACTCCTTTTGAGTTTGTATAATCTCTAGTACATAATATTTGTATTCAAACTCACAGTTTATGTTTTGTCGTATTGTACACGACAGTTGTATTAGTAAGTTGTATTTGAATTCTGTACCATGTATCTGGCGACCCAAGATGGGTGATGTATACCTAATTTTGGGGGTGTCATAGTTGGTATCAAAGCTTGGGGATATGATCCCTGGCTAAGATGTGAGACTAGAACTAGGAGGGGAGAGACTGGGAATTCCTTCGCTAGTAGGACCTACTTAAATTTATTTTGTATTTAAATTGGTTGGTCAGAGTTTAGAGATATTATGTTACATGTCAATTAACCTTTGTTTTGTGGCAGTATCTGAAAATGACATCCAAAAATATTGAGAATAGCAATGGAGCACAAGAGACCGTTGAGTCTCCACATATCAATAATCAGGAGAATGTGTATCAGGAAGGCGACAATCCTCATGCAAACAACAACACTGACCAAATGATGAATGATGGATTGTTCAGAGGCTTTATACAATTCATGCAACAGCAGACGAGAGCGGCTCTTGTCCAAAATTTAGATGGAAACGCTGGAAACTCTCGGGCGGTCACCATTAAACAGTTCAAGGAGCTGGGACCACCGGAGTTTAAGGGAGAGCCAAAATCACTTATGGCGGAAGCATGGATAAAGCAGATCACCAAGATATTTGATGTCTTGGGATGCTCCGAGCAGCAAAAGGTTCTCTTTGTCGCCTTTATATTACGCGGAGAGGCAGATTACTTGTGGGAATCGGTTAAACGTACTCAACCTGCCGTACTGAAGATGTCTTGGGAGAAGTTCCAAGAGCTATTCAACGACAAATACTTTCCCGAAAGTATTCGTCACATGAAGGAGGTGGAGTTTATCAAATTGGAGTAAAACAATATGACCGTGTCGCAATACGAGGCAAAATTTGTGGAGTTATCCCGATTTGCGTCCCACTTGATGGATAATGAAGAGAGAATGGCGCGAATGTTTTTAAGAGGTTTGAAGCCGGAGATACGTCAACATCTTATCTCTCATAAACTGTATTTGTATTCAGATGTTGTAAATATGGCAAAGTTGGTGGAGCGCGATAACGAGTCAACGCAACCAAAAGAGAGCAGCCGGCAAAATGATAATACCAGTGAGAGCAGTCATCGAAGCGGTGACAACAAGCGTGGAGGGAATCAACATGCCAGAAATGGTAACCACTTCGGTGGTAATCAGGGCCAAAATAATAAGAATGGACATTTCAAGAAGAGGAGATTAAACAATGATGGAAAGGCGTCAGCACCAGCAACCATTGTTAAGGAAGGAGAAAGACCACCAATCATATGCTTCAAATGCGGAGGGGTGGGACACATCAATCCAAATTGCGCGATGTAGTCCAAAACATGTTATAATTGTGGAAGAGGATGTAACTTAGCCCGATTTTGTTGTTCACCGAAGACAAATTCAGCTAGGATGGAGGCACCAAAGGCTGTCCCAGAAAAGTCAAAGCCGATAGTGCAAAGGAGACCGTTTGTTGTGACCTCCCAGAAAGCAAGGAACCCGAATGAGGTCATCACGGGTAAGCTTATCATAAACTCTAGCGAATTTTACACTTTATTTGATACCGGCTCTACCCATTCTTTTATTTCTCCTACTTGTGCTCAACGATTAAATTTGACTCCGGAGGAATTAGACTTTGACTTTTCTGTGGAAACTCCGTTGGGAGAAACCTTCATTACATCCACGGTTTATAAGTCTTGTTTGGTTCAAGTTGGTACCCACACATTACCTGTCGATCTTATTGCATTAAAAATACTTGCATTTGATGTAATTCTAGGGATTTATTGGTTAACTACTCATCATGCAAAAATTAATTATTTTCGTAAGGTTGTTAGCCTTCATATTCCTAATCGACCTATTATGCTAATTCAAGCAACCAAACCATTAAAATCAATCACTGTCATCTCAAGCCATAAAGCTATTCGTTTATTGAAAAATGAATGTCAAGCTTTCTTAGCTCATGTCACAGATCTAAACAAAAATACGTCAGTTTTGAATAATATTTCTATTGTTAAGGATTTTCCTGACGTATTCCCTGAAGAACTTCTTGGCCTACCCCCAGAGCTTGAAATTAAATTTTGTATCGACCTTGAACCTGGTACAAAACCCATTTCTAAATTCCCATATCGAATGGCTCCTATTGAACTTCAGGAGTTAAAAAACTCAACTACATGAATTGTTAGACATTGGCTTTATTTGTCCTAGTACTTCTCTTTGGGATGCTCATGTTCTATTCGTGAAGAAGAAAGGCGGGAGTATGCGACTTTGTATTGATTATCGGTAGTTGAATCATGTCACCATCAAAAATACGTACTCATTGCCACGTATTGATGACATGTTTGACCAGTTGTAAGGAGCCAAATTATTTTCAAAGATTGATCTTCGTTCCGGATATCACCAATCGAAGATTACAACCGATGACATTCTAAAGACGGCTTCAGAACTCGGTACAGGCATTATGAATTCCTGGTCATGTCCTTTGGATTGACTAATTCTCTTGCTGCCTTCATGGATATGATGAACCGAGTATTCAAGGAATATTTGGATCACTTTGTGGTCGTCTTTATTGATGACATCCTCATATATTCCAAAACCCATGAAGATCATGAGCAACACTTGATGCTGATACTCCAAAAGCTTCGTGAATATAAGCTTTATACCAAGTTGAAGAAATGCGAGTTCTGGCTTGAGGAAATAGCATTCCTTGGGCACGTGGTATCAAGTCATGGAATATCTGTTGACCCAGCAAAGATTGAAGCTATTCAAAGTTGGGAGCAACCTAAATCAGTGACCGAAGTACGTAGATTTCTCGTCTCAACTGGTTATTATCGGAGATTCATAGAAGGGTTTTCTCGAATCACTACTCCACTAACTCAGCTGACTCGGAAAGATACAAAGTTCGGTTGGAGCGAGGAATGTAAGAAGAGTTTTCAAGAACTCAAGAGGAGACTCATTTCAGCACCTGTTCTGACAATACCATCTAGTTCGGAGGGATTTTTCATCTACAGTGATGCTTCGGGCAAAGGGTTAGGATGTGTTCTCATGCAACATGGGAAATTCATAGCCTATGTGTGACGCCCCCAAAATAGGTCCATTCCATCCAGCCCATTCTGAGTCGCCAAATACATGGTACAGAAATAACTACAACTTTATTATTACAACATATAAACTATTGCCGTCTAGACAATATCCACATACAAATAAATCCCCATAATAATTATTGATACATTATTTTACAAAAATGGTGAGAACTACTAAACAACTCTCTCTAGAACCAACATTACATCCCCCGACTCGTACTTGCTACATTCTCGTCTCCTGAGAAGAAAAATAGAACAACAAGAAAAAGGGTGAGCTCAACTAGCCCAGTAAAGAATATTATGACTAAGATAATGTACAACAAATTATCCTTAGTCTTCAACAGGGAAAAATCTGATAGAATACAATAGACAACAAGTTTTAGATCAACAACTGCAGCGGAAACAACAATTCATACACGAATACGGTACTATTCACCGAAAAATGAAATTTCTTCTTTTTGTCCAAAATATCTATTCTGGATACTAGCTTTGATTGTATACATGAATAATTGTATCCATAGAATACAATTATCCTTGTATACGCGGTCTACCCTATACTTGGTGACATTCTATTTTGGTGTCGGAGTTACTATTCATGTATACGGCACTATTCACTATTCACGACACCAAAAGATAGAAATTTCACAAAAACATCATCATGCTTCATAAATAGTACTCGTGAATAGTAACTCATGAATAGTAACTCGTGAATAGTAACTCATGAATAGTAACCCCGACATGAAAAAGTTCTAAATTTGATAAAAAGTTCCAACCAATATTTCGGCATAATGATATTGAAGAAATAATATCATTTTAGAAGAAAATAACCTCCCTTACCTCGAAAGACAGTACTTCTAGTTGAAACACCGGATATAGGCTATGACTTGAACTTGCACCGTATAGCAATACTCAAAGTATACTCAAAATACTCACAATAATACGCTCGATAATATAGAGAGAGAAAACTTCAGTTTCTGGTGTGATTTTCAATTCTAACCTAAGCATCCTATTTATAGGAAATTGCTTAGAACACCAAAGCAGAAAATTTAATAAAATATTAATATATATATTATAATTTCCTACGCACACTTTGAATCAGCTCCTAACATTCCCACATGCCAACCTTCTAGAAAATGTAATAAAAAAACGTTTTCCATTAAAAAAATATTTTAAACTTCCAAAAATTAATTATTTCGGAGCTTCGGAACTTCAATAATTCATAATAAATAGCCCTTTTGCCAGAAAATTCGAATCTTGCGAATTTTTATAGGAAATTCAATTCTCTACAACTTTGCAGAAGAAAGTTTTTCCAAATTCCAAACAGAAATTGATCGAAATCTATAAACAGGCGATTTTACAGGCTATAATCAAATTTCAGTCAATAAATGGGGTCCACCAACATGAAAAACATGTTTTAAATATTTTTGGTAACAAAAATACTCCTCCTCCACATATACTCATATATCCCATATTCATCGTAAAAATATCACCATTATTATATTATTAAAATATAATAATATATATATTTAAATGAATTATTTTATCAGAAAAAGATAAAATATTAATTTTCAACAATTGTCACATTAAAAATTTTCTCCATCTATATCCACATAAAATCAATATTTTCCTCATCATATGAATCAATAATTAATTATTCACAAATAATATTACAGAATCACAATATTGGCAACCATGTCGTTCCCAGGAAAGAGGGGGCTTTCCAATAAGAATTTCTCCTTACTGGCGCGCAATTAGGTGACCAAACCTCTCCTTAGACAGAACTTTCTAGACATTGCCAATAATGTTATCAAATAATATTATTCAGATAATATGAATTATTGCTTCGATAATGGAAAATACTGTGTAATGACAATTTATTGAAACAACAGTAATATAAAATATCAATTCAACAATTATTGAATCAATAAAATAAAATATTGAACAGTAATTACTGTAACCATTATTGAGTAGTGTCTTCTTACGTAAGAATCAATAATTGGTGCAATACCGTGTGCTATTGTGCAACAACGCGTATTACTGTGTTTTAACCACCGGGTATTCCAACAGTATTAACGGTAACAACTACGCCGTTTTTATAAACAACTTATACTTGTCGTTTTCTTCATCCAATCATTTTCCGTTATGGGGCCCATAAAAGACTGCGCCGTCGTACGAATATTCCCTGACAGCAAGAATATTCCACGACCAAACGAATATTCCCCGACAACAATGAATATTTTATAACCACCTGCTTATTTAAAATATTTGCGCATTTTACCCATAACTAACCACATTAATCAAATTCACCCTTACTATTTCAAAAAAATAAATAAAGGAAATTCCTTTTTATTTAAAAAATTTCGGGGTCTTACACTATGCCTCACGACAACTCAAAGAATATGAGAGGAAATATCCTACCCATGATCTAGAGTTGGCAGCTGTTGTCTTCACACTAAAGATTTGGAGGCATTACTTGTATGGGGAGAAAGTGGAGATCTTTACGGATCATAAAAGCCTCAAATATTTCTTCACTCAAAAGGAACTCAATATGCGACAACGACGTTGGCTTGAACTGTTGAAAGATTATGATCATACTATCCAATACCATCCTGGAAAAGCGAACGTGGTGGCTGACGCATTGAGTAGAAGATCATATGCGGGTACGAGTGCAATATCATCAACGCAAAGGCCCATTTTGTATGACTTGCAAAGGATGGAGATAGAGATAAAGACTCCAGGGTCCCTCATGATGATGGCAAATATACGAGTATAACCGACTTTAATTAATAGAATTAAAGCTGCTTAAGTTACAGATCCGGAGCTGATGCGTATGAGGAAGAAAGTGCAAGAAGGTGCGATGCTGGAAGCAAGAATCGATGAAGAATGAATACTTTAATTCAACTCTAGACTTTGTGTTCCTAACGACCCTGATTTAAAGTATAAAATCATGATGGAGGCGCACAACACACCATTTGCAATCCATTTGGGAGTACCAAAATGTATCATGATCTTCGACATACATTTTGGTGGGGCAATATGAAGAGAGAGATAACGCTGTTTATCTCAAGGTTTCTAACGTGTCAACGGGTCAAGGCGGAGCCTCAAGTACCAAAAGGTCCATTGCAACCACTTGAAATTCCAGAATGGAAGTAGGAGCACATTAACATGGATTTCGTTACTGGTCTTCCCAAAGTTTCTCAAGGAATAAATGCGATTTGGGTCATTGTTGATAGATTGACCAAGTCTGCTCATTTCTTACCGATACGAGAAACTTATACACTTGAACGTCTTGCTCGTATGTATATAAACGAGGTTGTAAGATTGCATGGTATGCCAATGTCCATAGTTTATGGTTGAGACCCAAGATTCACTTCACGATTTTGAGTTAGTTTGCAAAAAGCTATGGGCACAGATTTACGATTTATCTCGGCATATCATCCTCAGACGGACGGACAGTCGGAGAGGACTATTCAAACTCTTGAAGATCTATTAAGACTTTGTGTCCTTGATTTTAAGGGAGGTTGGGACAAGTTCTTACCATTGGTGGATTTTTCCTACAACAACAGTTATCAAGCAAGTATTGGCATGGCTCCATTCGAAGCGTTGTATGGAAGAAAGTGACGTTCTCCAGTATGCTGGGATGAGGTGGGTGAAGCAACGTTGTTGGGACCAAAGTTGGTACGTATGACTACGAAAAAGATTCAAACGATCCGGCAACGTATAAAAACCTCACAAGATCGACAAAAGAGTTATGTTGATCTTCATCGAAAGGACGTGGAATTCGATATAGGAGATCATGTGTTGTTACGTGTTGCTCCATTGAAAGGAGTTACGAGATTTGGAAAGAGACGAAAGCTCAATTCTCAATTCATCGGCCCATTTTTAATCCTTGATCGAGTAGGAACTGTGGCCTATAGACTCGCTTTACCGCCAAGTATGTCTCGTGTTCAAAACGTTTTTCACATATCCTTGTTACATAAATATGTGGAAGACCCGAACCACATTATTAAGTTGGAACCAGACGAAATAGCGGAAGATTTGATGTATGAAGAGGTTCCTATTCAAATCTTGAATAAGAAGGAACATATTATACGCACCAAGGTTATACCTCAAGTCAAAATTTTGTGGAGAAACCACGATGTTGAGGAAATAACTTGGGAGTTAAAATCTGAAATGAAATCAAGGTATCCTTACCTCTTCGACATACCAGGTACATACCCTAATTTCGAGGGCAAAATTTCATAAGAATAGGAGATTGTAAAACCCCAACTTTTTTAATAAAGATAAATTTTCTATAAATATTATTTTTGAATATTATGGATTGAAATTGATAGAATAGTTGTGGGTAATATTTATAAAGTTTTCAAAGTACGCAAGTTGTTATATAATATTCGATTGATTGGGGAATATTCGTTTTAACAAGGGAAATTAGTACAACGGCACAATCATTGGTGGACCCCACAACGGAATTATTGTCGGATTGAGAAAACGACAAAAATACTTTATAAAAATAACGACGGAAGTTTTACCGTTAACTGTTGAAACACCCGGTATTAAAAATACAGTAATACGTGTGGTTGCATAGTACCACACGGTATTAATTATTGATGCTTAAGTGATAAGTCACTCAGTTTTGTTGGTATTATTAATGTAATAATACAGAAAATATTTTTATATAAAATAGAATACTTTTATAAAGTTATTCTATAAATAGAATATATTATATTCTATTATGCATAGAGCTGCATAGTGTTTTACATAGTAAAATCTTTTTATATAAAACAGAATACTTTTATAAAGTTATCTATTTTATTAGACAATAATTAGAATATATTATATTTTATTATGCATAGTGTTTGTATAGTAAAATCTTTTATAAAGTTATTCGTTTTATTATATTATAAATAGAATATATTATATTTTATTTAAAAGATTTTGCTTTAAATATGGACCGTCAAATTAAAGTAAATCAATCTCGACCTTTTCATGAGTTAGTTACTATGCATTCTATTTTTCTATAAATAGAAGCTCATTCATTCATTATTTTCTTACGAATTCACTGAAACTCTAGAGAGATAAACTATAAAGAGAAAGAAGAAAGCATTCTGCTACTTCACTACTTATATATCCAGTACTCTTCTTCTTAAGGTAGGGAATATTATTTGTTGTACTCGTAAGGGGTGTTATTCTATCTTATTCATGAAGAGAACTGTTGTTATTCTATTTCTTATTATTCTGTTGGAATAACCTGTATACGCGGTCTACCCTATACTTGGTGACATTCTTCTATTATTCTGTTGGAACATCCTGTCTGTGTGTTTTACACCGGACCTGGTTCCGTCTTTATTATTATTCCGTTGGAATATCCTGTCTGTGTGTTTTACACCGGACCTGGTTCCGTCTTATTATTATTCTGTTGAAATATTCTGTCTGTGTATTTTACATCGGACCGTGTTCCTTCTTTATTATTCTGTTGAAACATCATGTCGGTGCAAATTTTGCCTGACGTGATTCTGTTATTATTATTCTGTTGGAATAACCTGTCTATGCGAAGTACCACATGCATGGTGATTTCTTTTGTTATTCCATTCTTTATTATACTCAGTTGGTTAAATTTTTGACTTCTATACTCCATGAAATTAGTAGAATATCCTTGATATTTACGCTTAATCCAGTATCTTTTTATGAAAATATTCTTCTGATCATTCTTGAATTTTACTCTACAAAACAATATAATGTCGGCAATTTGGACGTTAATAATTTCTGGATAAAATAATTCTTGAACTTATTTTATTGAATTCTTATATTATTGTCATCATCCTCATGTTTAAATTTTGTTTAAAGTCATCTGTAGCCTGTAGTGCATAGATGGACTTGGTATGATTATGACCAGATATTATTCGGTGTAATCATGATCATAATGTTACAAATGATGTGGTAAAAGTCCTCATTGGCCCGTAATGCATTGATGGACAGTTGTTGACATGATCATGACTATTAATGAATACACAAATATTCTTGGTCCGTAGTGCATGGATAATTGTGGTCGTGATACTAAAGAATATCCTTGGCCGTAGTGCATGGGTGATTCGATGATGTGGAATATTTATTAAGCCGAGTCTCAGCAATAACAGTGATGAAAAACCTTTTTAATCATAAAAGATAGTAGATTTTATTTTCTATTTGACTCTTTTAATGGATTGCTTTTTCCGCTGCAGATAAACTTGATGTCTATTATATTTTATCAGTTTAACATTGTTGAAGACTAATGATAATTTATTCTGCATTATCTTAGTCATAATATTTCTTACTGGAGCTCACCTTTTCTTTCACTGTTCTCTTCAGGAAATGAGAATATAGCTGGGACAAGTCAGGAAACGGAGTGATGGTACAAAGGATAACATTAGTAGTCCTCACTATTCTGTGAAATAGTGTGATAATAATTGTAATGAGAACTCCTTTTGAGTTTGTATAATCTCTAGTAGATAATATTTGTATTCAAATTCACAGTTTATGTTTTGTCGTATTGTACACGACAGTTGTATTAGTAAGTTGTATTTGAATTCTGTACCATGTATCTGGCGACCCAAGATGTGTGATGTATACCTAATTTTGGGGGTGTCACAGTCTATATGGATTACCGCATGGCGGCTAAAATCTATTTGCGGTTTCATATATTCTATTATACACAGTTGGTTAAAGTTTTGGCTTCTATACTCCATAAAATTAATGGAATATCCTTAATATTTGCGCTTCATCCAATATCTTTTCATGGAAATATTCTTCTGAGCATTCTTAAATTTTACGTCACAAAGCAGTATCATGTTGACAATTTGGACGTTATTGAGTTCAGGATAAATTAACTTATAAATCTTTAAAATTTATTCTTGAACTTGTTTTATTGAATTGTCATCATCCTCATGTTTATAATATGTTAAAAGTCATCTGTGGCCTGTATTGCATAGATGAACTTGGAGTGATTATGACCAGGGATTATTCGGTATAAACATGACCGTAATGTTACAAATGATGTGGTAAAAATCCTCATTGGCCGTAGTACATTGTTCGACAGTTGGTTGTGTCAGGAATAAGCATGTGAATGATATTCTTATTTACATATGATTTGATTATGATATATATATATATATATATATATATATATATATATATATATATATATATATATACGAGAAGGATCAAGAGCATAATCCTTAAATAGCATAACGCCTTAAATAGCATAATTTTATCAAAACGACGTAGTTTTGGAGGGCCGCGGTGGCATTTTTATAAATACCATGTCACCGCATATATACAAAAATGCCACTGTGTCTTATCAAAACTACGTCGTTTTATATATATATATATATATATATATATATATATATAGGGTCTCCATCCACAGCAACCGGTTGTTGGGGAGCAACCCCTTTTCACCAGCCGTATGAAGATGTACCGGCCTTAGAATTTTTTTTTTTATAAGCCGGTACAGCTTCATACGGCTGGTGAAAAGGGGTTGCTCCCCAACAACCGGTTGCTGTGGATGGAACCCCATATATATATATATATATATATATATATATATATATATATATATATATATATATACGGCAAGCTTCAAGAGCATAATTCTTAAATAGCATAATACCTTAAATAGCATAATTTTATCAAAACGACGTAGTTTTATAAATACGCGGTGGCATTTTTGTAAATACCATATCACCGCGTATTTACAAAAATGCCACCGAGTCCCTCCAAAACTACGTATAATTTTATCAAAACGACGTAGTTTTGGAGGGACGCGGTGGCATTTTTGTAAATACGCGGTGGTATGGTATTTACAAAAATGCCACTGCGTATTTACAAAACTACGTCGTTTTGATAAAATTATGCTATTTAAGGCATTATGCTATTTAAGAATTATGCTCTTGAAGCTTGCCGTATATATATATATATACACACACACACACATACATACATACTCCCTCCGTCCCATAATTATAGGCTAATTTCTTTTGGCACATAGTTTACGAAAATCAATTAAGTGACAATTTTTAACATAAAATTTTCACATATACCACTTAATATGAAATTAATGAATAAGTTAATTACTCCTTACTTATCACACTAGAACTCTCAACTTCATTGATTGACGTGTATTGACCATTAAAATCCATAAACTTTAACCAAAGAGGATACAACAACATTAAATGTGGTGATAAAAATAATGACTTTGAATGTTGTTTCTTCTAAAAAAAAGTAATGGTTGAATATTTATTATAAGGGCATAAAAGTAATGGTTGAATAGTATGCCGATTGCTAGGAAACTATTCTAACAACCCAAAAAGGGAACAAGTTGTAGTGGGTGGGATAATTAAATTGGGACATTTCACTACAACTTGTAGCCGCTATGTAGCTTCAACATAATAATATTAATATTTTGTAATATTATTAATACTAATATTAATATTTTGTAATATTAGTATTAATAATATTTATATTAATAATATTAATATTAATAATTATAATAACTAATATGAATATTAATATTCGTATTACTATTATTTATATTAATATAAATATTATTAATATTAATATTAATTGTGACGCCCGCAAAATAGGTATACAACACCCATTCTGAGTAGCCAAACACATGATACAGAAATAACTACAACTTTATTAATATAATTGTCGCACAAAATACAACAACACATAAACTGTGAGTTTAAATACAAATATTATCATCTAGACAATATCCACACTCAAATAAGTCTTCATTACAATTATTGATACACTATTTTATAAAATAGTGAGGACTACTAAAACAACTTCTAGAACCATCATTCCACATCCCGACTAGTACTCGCTACATTCTTGCCTCCTAAGAAGAAAAATGGAACAAAAAGAAAAAGGGTGAGCTCAACTAGCCCAGTAAAGAACATTATGACTAAGATAATATAAAACAAATTATCGTTAGTCTTCAACATGAAAAAATCTAATAGAATACAATAGACAACTAGTTTTAAATCAATATTCGCAGCGGAAATAATAATTCATTAGAAGAGTTAAGTAGAGAATAAAATATACTATCTTCTATATATGAATTTAAAAATTCATCGCCAATATTTTATCCCTGTAACATCAATCAATATATATAGCTGGAATCAATATTCATCTTTCCACTACAGGCCAAATATATTCATCAGTTGGTCATGTTCATCTAAACACATGTTCATCTTTGCACTACGGCCAAATATATTCATCAGTTGGTCATGTTCATCTAAACACATGTTCATCTTTGCACTACGACCAAAGATATTCATCAGGAAATCATTCATCTTTGCACTACAGACCAAAGATATTCAGTAATATCATCATTTAGGACTGAGGATGATGAAAAATGTTTTAAAGAAAGTGAATCTAGTGAGACAAAAGAACAAATATTAGGAATTCATATTACAATTTTATCCAAGTTCAATAATACTCAATAATAACCAATTTTGAAGCAGAATTCAAAAATAAAGATCAAAATATGGATATAATCAAAGATAGTAACCCATAATAGACATCTTAGACAAAAAGAAGAAAATTTTATTTTTTGGTGAATAGTGACGTATTCGTGAATAGTGCCGTATACGTGAATAGTACCGTATACGTGAATAGTACTGTATACGTGAATAGTAACCTCGACACAAAAAATTCTAAATTTGATAAAAAGTTCAAACCAATATTTCGGCACAATGATATTGAAAGAAATAATATCATTTACGAAGAAAATAACATCCCTTACCTCAAAAGGATAGTACTTTTGACTGAATATCGGATATAACGCTGAAAGAAACTTGCACCGTATAGCAACACTTCAAAGTATCAAAATACTCACAAGAATACGCTCGATATTATAGAGAGAGAAAACTTCAGATTCTGGTGTGATTTTTAATTCTAACTTAAGCACCCTATTTATAGGAAATTACTTAGAACACCAAAGCAGAAAATTTAATAAAATATTAATATATATTATAAATTCCTACGCACACCTCCACTGATCCAAAAAATCAACCACACATGTGCCAAACTCACCAAAAACGTTTTTCATATAAAAATCATTTAAAACTCCCAAAAAAAATTAAAATCAATTATTCTGGAACTTCAATAGTTCACAATAAATAGCATTTTTATCAAAAAAATTTGAATCTTATGTCCATTCCATAAGAAAATTCAATTCTCTACAACTTTACAGAAGAAATTTTTTCTAAATTCCAAACAGAAATTGACCGAAATTCACAAACAGACGATTTTACAGGCTATAATCAAATTTCAATCAAGAAATGGGTCCACCAACATGTTTAACATGTTTTAAATATTTTTAGTAACAAAAATATTCTTCCTCCTCATTTACTCATATATCCCACATTCATTGTAAAAAATATCATCATTATTATATTATTATAATATAATAATATATTTAAATGAATTATTTTATCAGAAAAGGATAAAATATCAATTTTCAACAATTGTCACATTAAAAATTTTCTCCATTTATATCCAATAAAGTGAATATTTTTCTTATCATATAAATCAATAATTAATTATTCACAAGTAATATTACATAATCACACTACTGACAACCAGGTCGTTCCCAGGAAAGAGAGGGGTTTTCCAATAAGGATTTCTCCTTACTGGCGCACAATTAGGTGACCAAACCTCTCCTTAGACAGAACTTTCTAGACATTACTAATAATGTTATCTAATAATATTATTCAAATAATATGAATTATTGATTTGATAATAGAAAATACTGTGTAGTGACAATTATTAAAACAACAATAATATAAAATATCAACGTAGCAATTATTGAATCAATAAAATAAAATATTGAACAGTAATTACTGTAATAATTATTGAGTAGTGCCTTCTTACTTAAGAATCAATAATTGGTGCAATACCGTGTGCTACTGTGCAACAACGTGTATTACTGTGTTTTAACCACCGGGTATTCGAACAGTGTTAACGGTAACAACTACACCGTGATTTATAAAAACTCATACTTGTCGTTTTCTTCATCCAATCGCTTTTCGTTATGGGACCCACACAAGACTGCACCGTCGTACGAATATTCTCCGACAGCAAGAATATTCCACGACCAAACGAATATTCCCCGACAACAATGAATATTTTATAACCACTTAGTTATTTGAAATATTTGCTCATTTTACCCATAACTAACCATATTAATCAAATCAACCCTTACTATTTCAAAATAATAAATAGAGAAAAATTAAATTTTATTTATAATAAGTTGGGGTCTTACATTAATAATATTATAAACTAATATTAATCCAACTATGTTTCCAATAATTTATTACTCCCTTCGTATCTAATAGAACCTAATACATGAGTAAATTAGGTACGGAGGGAGTAAATTATTAAAACTACATAGTTGGATTAATATTAGTTGGTAATATTATTAATATTTATATTAATAAGAATAATAGTAATACTAGTGTTAATATTCATACTAGTTATTATTAATATTAATATTAATATTAATATTAATATTAATATTATTAATACTAATATTATAAAATTATATTATAAATATTAATATTATAAATATCAATATTATTAATACTAATATTACAAAATATTAATATTATATATATATATATGTGTGTGTAATTAACTTACTTGGAGTAGCTATTGTGGTTTGAAGCAGAGAAAAGCTGAGGAGTAGGGCAACAAGCATGAGACTTGCAAAGACTGCCTTCATCTTAATCTCTCTAGGAAAGAAATCTATCTATGTTATGTTTAAGAGGAATTGCAGTGGAGTGAATTGAAGGAATATACATGCAAATGGTAATGTTCTTGTGGGTGTAGGGTCGACCCTGAGTTTTTCAGGGCCTAAAGCGAAGAACTTTCTCTGAACAAAAGAGCATAAATACAAAAGAATACCAAATATAATAACCGACTATTTTAATATTTTTAAAGCATCATTCAGATATCATATTATCACTAATTCAAAAAAGTAATCAGTTCAAAGACATAATATCATCAACAGAGGGGTGAATGATATTATCAACAGCTCCTCTTGAATAACACTCACTTATAATGGGCAAATTATAAATAAAAAAGCATAAAATTTTATAGTTCAGGTAATGGAATGTAACCTTACTGAATTTCAAATAGTTTCACAGAGATCAATCAGGGAGTGACATATCCAAGCTATGACAAGAGTTAACCTATTTGGTTATTCTTCAAATAGTACCCATGGTAGATAGTGTAAAACTCAAAATCTTCCCAGCAAGAGTTTACCTATTTTTTTTGTATTATATTGGCTATATTATGACCTCAGTCTTTAACTGTCAAATTTTAATACCAATAAGTAAAGTACGCATGACCCATAGTCTATTAATGGAGATAATCGTAAAGTTTGCACTAGCTAGATTAAGAAAAAAAAGTGGATTATACATATTTGCAAAGAAACACAAGAATGAGTAAAAACATAATTATGATGGACAAATGCATAGACTAACAAATATTGAAATTAACTGAGACATATTGAAGTAATTGTTTTTTAATTTATGTGAACTGGTTGGTATTTTTTTAAATGTATATATTAGAATTTTTAATAGTGTTGGATCTAGTTTTACTTATGTAATAATTTTATTTGTCAAAATTTTAAATATTTTAGAGAATGATTCTACATAATCATTTATACTCATCCATTAGAATAAAACTAGACATGCACTGATTGTATGATATAAGAAAAAGAGGCCCTAAAAAATTTTGGGCCTAAAGCCCGGGCACCTTGGACTTTAGCCCAGGGCTGGTGCTGTGTGGGTGTCTTGTGTGTGGGTATATATATAGCATCAAGAACATTCATCTTAAATATCATTCTTTCTTAAATAGCACTCCTTTATTAAAACTACGTCATTTTAGAATGGCCGCGGGTGAAATATACATGTAAATGGTAATGCTATTTAAGAGGAATGTTCTTGATCATTGATATATATATATGGGAAAAATGTATGTACACAGCCGTGTATTACACAGTAGGCTATTACGACGGTTTTTTGATCTATAGCGACGATTTCACTTGTTGTCATAGCTATTCTGGGCTATGGCGACAGTTTACCGTCGCTATAGCCCAAAAAATCTTTCTCCAAAGCTTTACTGTGTAATATACAGCTGTGTATATACATATAGTCATATATATATATATATATATATATAATAAAATACAAATGATTTTGAATTTTCCGCTCACTCAATAAATCATCTGGGTCGTCCAAAGTTTGAGATAAATCACACCGTTCATACATCTATCTAATAAAATACATCTATCTATCTATAATAATCTAATAATAATTTAATAAAATACAAATGACTTTAAATTTTCCGCTCACTCAATAAATTATTTTGGTCGTTCAAAATTTGAGATAAATTATATTGTCCATACAGTGCCGGAGGCACGGGACCCAGCTAGTATGTATATATAGTGCTATGGCCAGCGTGTATAGTAGAAAGGTTGGTGAATACGCGTAGAAATTGTTCAGACCATAGAATTTAAATAATATTGGAGAAATCCTTTTTTTCATAATTGGGATGTTCCCATGCATGGTTTGACAACTGAGACTTGTTATATATATTTAAAACAACTTAAAACCATGAAAACACAATCAAAATTGTAAGGCTATATATGTTGGACCCTCGCTTCAGTTTGGATAACCTAAAAAATTAACTCATTAATTTGAGAGTGGTTAGCATGAAGTTAATTTTAGTCAATAGACAAATACAATGTCGACACGCAGGCGAGAGGTGATCACTTCTTCTGCGTGTCAGCACTGTATTAGTCAATTGACCAACTTACCATGAAGTTAACTTTATGGTAACCGGATCCCATTAATTTATATCAATACCTTTAACAATTATAAAGTTGTTTAGTTTTATTATATGCGGCTACACAAAGCTTTAGGTTTCTTGTATTCATTAAAGAATGAAGATTAAGCTTGAAGAGTTGGATCCCAAAAATGATATAACAATTCTGATGATGCTTAATTAATTACCGGCTAAGAAACTGGTCAAATCAGAGCTTTTTTTTAAGGTGTCATATATATATATATATATATATATATAGTCCGGATCCAGTCCGGACTCTCGGATTTTGTTAAAATCCGGACCTTTTTTTTTTTTTTTTTTTGCTTTTTTTTTTGAAACAACTAAAAAAAAAAATTATGGAATTGGAATTTTTACATTATACAGTGTTTTGGGCGTGATTTGGATGCCTATAACAAAACATGTCTGTACAGTCTGGGCAGACTGTACATACATTGGTTGGTGTAGGTATTAAAAACACACCCAAAACACTGTATTATTGAAAAATTTCAGTTCCATAAATTTTTTTTTTTTTAGTTGTTCTACAAAAAAAAAAAAAAAAAAAAAATCAGGTCCGGATTTTCTCCCGTCCGGGAGGTCCGGACCTGATCCTTATTTTATATATATATATATATATATATATATATATATATATATATATATATATATATATATATATATTTTTATAAGCCGCTACAGGTTGTAGCGGCTGGGCTAAAATGAGTTGCTCCCCAACAACCGTTTGCTGTGGATGAATACCATATATATATATATATATATATATATATATATATATATATGTGTGTGTGTGTGTGTGTGTGTGTGTGGGGTGGGGGGGGCAGGGGGGGTGGGCAGGCTCTAAATTTTTGTTTATCCTAAAACAAATGTTAATCACAAATGGAAAAATTACTACATGTCACGATTAGTTTATGAGATTCATAGTTTATAACATAGGGTATGTTCCTCCGACTCTCCTTAACGTAATTGAGAATTTAATTTATCTCAAACACAGTTTATTTAAATTATAAACGCTGATTTTAAAGTCCAAACGTAATTCTCTAAAAATGATGCGATGCGTTTGGATGTCTAAACGCATCAAATTTTATGACCGTAAATATCCGCTCGAAGCTAATAGACAAATAATTAGCACATTATTTTATACTTTGATTTTGAGTTGGGACCAGCTATTTCATATCTTATAGTACTAGCTAGTGTAAAATACGGAAGTGGTTAGCATGAAGTTTATTTTTGGGTAAGTCGGTCAATTGGTCAATAGAGTGCTGACACGCATGCGAGACTCTATGTGTGTCAGCATTCTATTGATCAATTGACCAACTTACCAACTTATTAAAAAATAAACTTCATGCTAACCGGATTCGTAAAATGCGACACGATGGTACCTACTACCACGGTCAGTTTTCGAGGCAATTTTGCTGTGGAAAAATAAAAGTCAAAACAGTGTTCACCTAACAAAGACCTGAAACCTTTTCTGAATATGTTTCTATGATGTTTCATTTCTTGTTTGAAACCTTTTCTTTCAAGACTAGTCAATATTTAATTTCTCAATAGATCCAACTTCTAAGATGGAAAAGCATTATCATGTGGCCTTGTAGTTTTTATTACAAAAGAATTATTAAAAAATAAATAAATCAGACTACTTGCAACTTAAAACTGACTCGTTTAATTAGCACTCAGAAGAAGAAAAAGATATATGACTCGTTTCAAAACTTTCTGAAATGAAAGACTATAAATGAAAGCTTTGTATTCTTTTATATCGTCGGTTATAAACACTTGAAAGGGTATCGAGATATGAAAAGAATAATTTTCCAATCTCTTCTTCTCCTCTCCCTCAATTTCTTCCAAGTTTAGCTGAGAAACTCTAGTAAGGGTATAAAGAAACCGAGTCGAACTGAGTATTGAGTTGCTCAGATTTGATTCACAAAATTTATCGAGTATAAAATAAGATTTGATTGAGGCTCATTTAACTATCGAGTCGAGCACGATTCCGAGTCGAGCCCGAGCAGTTTGAACTTTTCGAATAAATATGATCCGAGTATTAATAGAAAATTATAATTTAAGGAGGTTTAAGTGATTTATCGAACTTTAAAATTTACCCATATTTGACTCATTTATATTTCGAGTCAAGCTCGAACCAAACTTTTAGCCGAGCGAGTATAAATCTAACCCGAACTATTTGCTCATTTTACAACGATAGGCTTCAGCAACAGTTAACTTAATTTTAAGGTAAAGAGCTTAAAAAATAAAAAGTCGCTTAACTTATATTGGGAAAGAAAGCGAGTAAAGAGAAATTTTAGGGACAAGTTTGGGCCTTTTCAATTTCGGAAGGCTGTCCATAACCCTCAAGGACCTAAATTCTCAAGCCACAAATTAAGAAATGGGCTAAATTTAAAGTACACACGGTGCGTTCGTTTGTTGTTGGTAATGACATTATAACGTCATCTGTTTTCTAATCAGAGAATTCATGACACAATGACGTTTACGATATTGATATACGTACACCCTAGAGTAACACTTCAGGGTGTTCCACGATAAAAGTTCTAACGAATTTTTCACGCATATTAAAAAGATGAATGAAGTTATAAAATTATTCATAATAATATATCATTAATTATTTTTAATATAGGTGAGAGAGTGACTTTCTAGCTTTTCAATTCAAAATATTTTCAACACATAACTAATTATACATGGAGACCGAGAAATAGAAATAGAAAATATGAGATATTTAATGATAAGGGTATAATAGAAAAATTTGTGTAAATATTTGGTTATTAAAGAAAAGTGGACATTTAATATAGGACTACCCAAAATAGTAATAAGGACTTTTATCCTTGTACGGAGGGAGTAATTGCAAACCCAAATATGTTAAGGAGACTATATTACCCTTAATATACTTACAATAATTTATCATTTACTCCTTATTTGTTTTGATTTGATTTTGTTATCCATCATATTTGTTGGGCATAATTATTTGGATTCTAATTATTCGGTGGGCCATAATTTACGTGGAGGAAGTCTCTCCACGTAAGAACATGTTTGGGAAATTCGAGAACTTTAGGGAATTCAGGATTTTTAAAATTATACTCCATCCGTCTCAGGATAAAAGTTCTGGTGGACTTTTCACGCATATTAAAAAGATGAATGAAATGACAAAATTACCCATAATAATGTTATTAAATATGGAGAGAGAATTAGAATAAGAAAAGTATGAGATATTTAATGCTACGGGTATAATAGAAAAATATGTGTAAAAATTTGGTTATTAAAAGAAAATTAATATTTAACATGAGACTACCCAAAATAATAATAAGGACTTTTATCATAGGACGGAAGTAGTATTTGATTTCTAAGTCCTATGAAGAGTGTAGGATAAACACCGACTTTCTTCCTTTAATATAGTTTTTTTCAACGATTAATTTAAAGTGTGCATATATTATTACCTTGTCTTTTAATGGATTAGTACGAGGGTATTTTCTAAAAGTGTAAAAATCATAAAGTGATTACACAATCTATAATTAATTAATAATTTATGAATTGTGTATATATTAATTAATAATTTAATTATCTCTTACTCGTATAAGCTATAAACAGTACACTACAAACCTATTACAAACTTTAAGTTAAAAAGTATTTCACAAATAAATTCCAACAAACAAAGCTTTTATAATACATGGGTTTAAGGATGTTTGCTTTAGGGTGTTAAGATGGAAATTGGAGTTAAAAATTTATTATTTGTTACTAAGCTGTCTGTCTAAATTATTAATTATTTTTTAGGGGGGTGGGGGTAGGGGTGGGGGTGTCGGGGGTGGGGGTGGGAGTGGGAGTGTATACATAATCAGAAAATATTAATTTTTTCGAGGTGCGGGATGAGAATGTATACATAATCAGTAAATATTATTTTGGGTTTGAGGGTGAGGGTGAGGGTGAGGGTGAGGGTGGAGGTGGGAGTATATACATAATCAGAAAATATTATTTTTTTGGGGTGAGAATGGGTGTGGGTGTGGGTGTGGGAATGGGTGTGGGTGTGGGTGTGGGTGTGGGGGTGGGTGGGATGTATACAAAATCAGTAAATATATTTTTTATGTATAAATAAATTTAAAATATGTTATTATTGATAAGGGTATAATAATCTAAACAATATTTTTTAATCCAATACTTTAATTAATCTTGAAAAAAATAAATATAATCATAAGACTATTTAATCATAGGATTAATAGTCTTGAGATTATAATTCTTTCAAACAAACATGACTTAAGAGTTTGAGCAATTGTGAATTAGAGCGAGAAGGCTATAGGTCCAAAATTTTATTTTATTTTATTTTGACAAATCTATATTTGGAATAAAAATATACAATAATTCTCATTTATAAATAAATCAAGTTATAAAAATATTAGTATTCTTTTTTTTTCTTGTATATGATAATATTGAGACAATATTCTTAATCGATTGACTGTTTTAAAAAATATTTAAACATTGTATCATTGAAATATATATTATTTGGGTTTAATTTGACAAAAATAAAAAATAAACAATCATTTAAATAATAATAATAATTCATTTTATGAACACTAGCTACTAGCTAGCTTTAATTTTAATATATGAATGAATGAATTTTGTCTAGTGCGCTTTTACTAGCTATATGGCTTGACAGACTACAATTTATATATATGACAGACTACAATCATAATTTTAATTTTATTTATTATTTTTTTTTGTTAATGATTGCTACATGATTCTGATTGATTAGATCTCTATTAAGACTCGAAATCATATAAAATATATAAACTAATTATATTAAAGAAAAAATTGTATATATACAATTGTGTAGTATACAGTCGTCTATCGGTTCAACCGTATCTATAGATATTTTGGTCTATGACGATGGTTAAACCGTTGCTATAGCCCAAACAAATTGTCGCTATAGCCCAATTGTGTATATACATATAGCCCTATATTAATTATTATATATTTACACTCTCAATTTATATATATATGTTGTATCTTTAACTTAAAATTAAGTTCTATATTTTCTTTAAAGTGGTCACTTCTTTTATCTTCATACCACAATTCTATGAAAAAATATTGAGACGAAATGTTAAAAATAATAAATAATAGTATATTTATAAAATAGTTCATCAATATTAATTTAAACTTTAATATTGTTAGTATGAAGAATGATGCATGTCAAACATTTTAAGTAATTAAGTTATTATAAATTATAATTTTTTAGTTTAGGAGTCGATCTTAATAATATTATATTTTAATATGGACTTGAATCACTCGATCACAAAAAAACTCGAAACTCATGATCTTATTTAGTCCGAGTTTGGACAAATTTATCGCAACCTAAATGAATCAATCCTGAAGTCGAGCCCTGCTTCAATTTTTTAGATAATTTTGTATTTTTTGGCCAATTACATATGTAAAACATGTTTTTTGTTACAATACTGTTAATATAACAAATAATAACATTATATATATACACACACACATACACATCTTATTGACCCCTAATACGCCTTTATAATCACAAATTTGTTAATAAATCTTTTATATTTCTTATGTTATAAAAAGAATATAAATTAGATTATTATTTATTTTAAAAATATTAGAGAAAGATACATACATTAAGAAGTAGAAGTAATATGGACTTGAGAAAGTTATAAAAAAATAATTTGACCCCGTATATTAAAAAATTTATAAAATTTTAGTAGAGTCAATTTATTTATTACACTTAAATTTCTTCTAAATTTATCATATATTATAAAATATAATTTTTTTCAGTGGGGTCAATTGACCCATACCCTTGGTTGTGGTTTCACCTATGCTCGTTACACGGTAATATTGATGATGAACTTTTAGTGACTAATCTAATTGATAAAAATAAATTTATTTGAAAGGTTGAGTTGCTAGAAGGTGTTTTGTTTGATAAACCTAAGAATTAAGATCTGAATGATTATAATGTATTAATAAATTAGATCATCTGAATAGTTATGAGTTCTGAATTTTAAAAATTATTTGATAACTTAAAAATAAGTTGTCACTGTGACGCCCCCAAAATAGGTATACATCACCCATTCTAAGTTGTCAATTCATGGTACAGAAATAACTATAACTTTATTATTACAACAATAAAACTGTGAGTTTGAATACAAATATTATCTTCTAAACAATATCTATACTCAAATAAATTCTCATCACATTTATTGATACATTATTTTACAAAAATGATGAGGACTACTAAACAACTCTCTCTAGAACATTCATTCCATACCCCGACTCGTACTCGCTATATTCTCGCCTCCTGAGAAGAAAAATGGAACAAAAAAAGGAAAAGAGTGAACTCAACTAGCCCAGTAAAGAATATTATGACTAAGATAATATGTAAGACCCCGAATTTTATGAAATAAAAGTATTCAATTTTTCTTATAATTACAATTCAATAAATGGTTAAATTGATAAAAGGTTAAAGTTAAGGGTGATATATGAATTTTTTTCAAAATAAGCAAGTGGTTATAAAATATTCATTGTTGTCGGGAAATATTCGTTTGGTCGTGGAATATTCTTTCTGTCGGGGAATATTCGTACGACGGCGCAGCCTTTTGTGGACCCCGTAACAGAATAACTGTCGGATGAAGAAAACGACAAATTAAAGTTTTTTATAAATAAAGGCGTAATCGTTACTGTTAACACTGTTGGAATACCCGGTGGGTAAAGTAAAGTAATACGCGTTGTTGCAGAGTAGCACACGGTATTGCACATTATTTTTGAATTATTGATTCTTACGTAAGAAGGCACTACTCAATAATTGTTACAGTGATTACTGTTCAGTATTATATTTTATTGATTCAATAATTGCTGCGTTAAAATTTTATATTACTGTTGTTTTAATAATTGTCACTATACAGTATTTTCCATTATCGAAACAATAATTCATATTATCTGAATAATATTATTAGAAAATATTATTGACAATGTCTAGAAAGTTCTGTCTAAGGAGAGGATTGGTCACCTAATTGCGCGCCAGTAAGGAGAAATTCTTATTGAAAAGCCCCATCTTTCCTGGGAACTGACTGGTTGTCAGTATTGTGATTCTGTAATATTATTTGTGAATAATTAATTATTGATTTATATAATAAGGAAAATATTGATTTTATGTGGATATAGATGGAGAAAATTTTTAATGTGACAATTGTTGAAAATTGAAATTTTATCTTTTTCTGATAAAATAATTCATTTAAATATATTATTATATTTTAATAATATAATAATGATGATATTTTTACGATGAATGTGGGATATATGAGTATATGTGGAGGAGGAGTATTTTTGTTACCAGAAATATTTAAAGCATGTTTTATGTGTCGGTGGACCCCATTTCTTGACTGAAATTTGATTATAGCCTGTAAAATCGCCCGTTTGTGGATTTCGATTAATTTCTGTTTAGAATTTGAAAAAACTTTCTTCTGCAAAGTTGTAGAGAATTGAATTTCCTATAGAAACTCGTAAGATTCGAATTTTCTGACAAAATGGCTATTAATTGTGAATTATTGAAGTTCTGAAGTTCCGAAATAATTGATTTTTGAAAGTTTTAATTATTTTATAAAAGAAAAACATTTTTTTAGATGTGTGAGCCTCATTTTACATGTGTTAGGTTGCTGATTTCAGATTATCAAAGGTTGGCGTAGACAAATTTTTATAAATATATTATTATATTAAATTTTCTACTTTGGTGTTCTAAGCATTTTCCTATAAATAGGGTGCTTAGGTTAGAATTGAAAATCACACCAGAAACTGAAGTTTTCTCTCTATTTCTCTCTCTATATTATCGAGTGTATTCTTGTGAGTATTTTGATATCTTGAGTGTTGCTATACGGTGCAAGTTCGTTCAGCATTATTCCAGTCAGAAGTACTGCTCTTTTGAGGTAAGAGATAGTAAGTGATTTTAAGGGATTGTAAGGGATGTTATTTTCTTCTGAAATGATATTATTTCTTCAATATCAGTATGCCAGAATGTTGGTTGGAATTTTTTTATCAAATTTAAAACTTTTCCATGTCGGGGTTACTATTCATGAGTTACTATTCACGAGTTACTATTCACGAGTACTATTCACGAAGCGTGATGATATTTTTTGTGAAATTTCTATCTTCTGGTGTCAGAGTTATTATTCACGTATACGACACTATTCACGAATACGGCATTATTCACCAAAAAATAAAATTTCTTCTTTTTGTCCAAAATATCTATTCTGGATACTAGCTTTGATTGTATCCATATTTTGATCATTCTTGAATTTTACACCACTATGATTATTTTTGAGGTATTTTTGGACATGGTTAAAACAAAGTACGAATCCTTAATCCTTAATCCTTAATCCTTGTCATTTTGTTTCACTAGATTCGTTTCTTTAAAAATATTTTTCATCATCCTCAGTCTTAAATGATGATATTATTGAATATATTTGGCCTGTAGTGCGAAAATAAATGATTTCTGATGAATATCTTTGGCCCGTAGTGCAAAGATAAACAGGTGTTTAGATGAACATGACCAACTGATGAATATCTTTGGCCTGTAGTGCAAAGATGACTTGTTGATGTATATCTTTGGCCGTAGTGCAAAGATGAATTTATTAGTATGATTATGAACATGAACTGTGATTTGGTATAACCATAAACTTTGATGTTTCAGGTGATGAAAATTATTTTTGTCCTGGATGAGGAAAGGAATTTAGAACTACAATTATGATTATGAGTTATATACGTGATTGTGGACAAGAATTGTTGATAGATGTTACAGGGATAAAACATTGTTGGTGGAATTTTAACATAGAGAAGATAATAGATTTTATGGTCTATTTGACTCTTCTAATGAATTGCTCGTTCCGCTGCAACTATGATTGAATTTTTTTTATCATCTACCATATGTTCTAAATCTCTGATTTATTATTGATGAAGGCTGTTGATAATTTAATTATCTTTAGTCATGATATTCTTTACTGAGCTAGTTGTGCTCACCCTTTTGCATCACAATTCCTTTCAGGTAATAAAAGTGTAGCTGGGTCGTGCGGGGGATAACAAGGGAATAGAACGGTGGTCTATAAATGTTGAGGGTGGGTGAATTTAACTTGGAAGGGTGTTTTGCCACTATCATACAAGATGTCTAATGACATACAACCTCATGTCATCATAAGACAGGGTTGTGCTCATCCACTTGCTGAGTATATCTACCAGCACTACCTATATGATCTTGGAGTCTATTTGAAATATAACTCTCAATTAGAGACAGTGGAGATAATGATATATCAAGAGAAGACTCGCCATTGGAAAGAATATGATAGTAATCTTTTTTTTTTTTTGGGTCTATTGGATCAACCAAGGATAATTCTGTGGCCATATGATATCTATAATAATCTAGACGCATGGCCTCCCATGTACGAAGGTTTTCTTGAGCACTTCCCAAAGATTCTAATTTCTAAAACAGTTTTCGACTATACATTTATGTAAGGTATCATTATGAGGTGCTATCCACGGTTGGATCATGAGTCACAGTTGATATATATTTGTATCCAAACTCACAGCATATGTGTTGTTGTATTTTGCACGACAATTGTTGTAATAAAGTTGTAGTTATTTTTTTGTACCATGTATTTGGCGACTCAGAATGGGTTGGATGGAATGTACCTATTTTGGGGTCATTACATAATATACAACAAATTATCATTAGTCTTCAACAAGGAAAAAAAATCTAATAGAATACAATAGACAACAACTTTTAAATCAATATTTGCAGCGAAAATAATAATTCATTAGAAGAGTTAAGTAGAGAATGCAAACTACTATCTTCTATGTATGAATTTAAAAGTTCATCGTCTATCTTTTATCCCTGTAACATCAATCAATATATATATCTGGAATCAAATATTCATCTTTGCACTACAGGCCAAAGATATTCATCAGTTGGTCATGTTCATCTAAACACCTGTTCATCTTTGCACTACGGGCCAAAGATATTCATCAGAAATCATTCATCTTTGCACTACAGGCCAAAGATATTCAATAATATCATCATTTAAGACTGAGGATGATGAAAAATATTTTTAAAGAAACGAATCAAGTGAAACAAAATGACAAGAATTAAGGATTAAGGATTCGTACTTTGTTTTAACCATGTCCAAAAATACCTCAAAAATAATCATAGTGGTGTAAAATTCAAGAATGATCAAAACATGGATATAATCAAAACTAGTATCCGCCATAGATATTTTAGACGAAAAAAAAATTATTTTTCGACGAATAGTGCCGTATTCGTGAATAGTGTCGTATACGTGAATAGTATCGTATACGTGAATAGTAACTTCGACACAAAAAGTTCTAAATTTAATTAAAAGTTCAGATCAATACTTCGGCATAATGATATTAGAAAAAATAATATCATTTTTAAAAAAATAATATCCCTTACCTCGAAAGACAGTACTTCTAGTTGAAACACCGGATATATGCTATGACTTGAACTTGCACCGTATAGGAATACTCAAAGTATACTCAAAATACTCACAAGAATACGCTCGATAATATAGAGAGAGAAAACTTCAGTTTCTGGTGTGATTTTCAATTCTAACCTAAGCACCCTATTTATAGGAAAATGCTTAGAACACCAAAGCAAAAAATTTAATAAAATATTAATATATATTTATTAAATTCCTACGTACACAAAATCTGATTCAAACCATCAGCCACCAAGAGTGACTCACCTTGCCTAAATAAAAAAAAACGTTTTTCTTATTAAAAATATTTAAAACTTCAAAAATTAATTATTTCAGAGCTTCAGAACTTCAATAATTCATAATAAATAGCCCTTTTGTCAGAAAATTCGAAACTTGCGCCTTTCCATAGGAAATTTCATTATCTACAACTTTGCAGAAGGAAGTTTTTCCAAATTCCAAACAGAAATTCATCGAAATTCACAAACGGGCGATTTTACTGGCTATAATCAAATTTCGGTCAATAATTGTGTCCACCAACACACAAAATATGTGTTAAACATTTAATGCCACAAAAATACTCTTCCTCCTCATATACTCATATATCCCACATTCATTATAAAAATATCACCGTTAATATATTATTAAAATAATATATTTAAATGAATTATTTTATCAAAAAAAGATAAAATATTAATTTTCAACAATTGTCACATTAAAAATTTTCTTCATCTATATCCACATAAAATCAATATTTTTCTCATCATACAAATCAATAATTAATTATTCACAAATAATATTACAGAATCACAATATTGACAACCAGGCAGTTTCTAGAAAAGAGGGGGCTTTTCAATAAGGATCTCTCCTTACTGGCGCGCAATTAGGTGACCAAACCTCTCCTTACACAGAATTTTCTAGACATTGTCAATAATGTTTTCTAATAATATTATTCAGATAATATGAATTATTGCTTCTATAATGAAAAATAATGTGTAATGACAATTTATTGAAACAACAGTAATATAAAATATCAATGCAGCAATTATTGAATCAATAAAATAAAATACTGAATAGTAATTACTGTAACCATTATTGAGTAATGCCTTCTTACGTAAGAATCAATAATTGGTGCAATACCGTGTGCTACTATGTTTTAACCATCGAGTATTTTAACAGTATTAACGGTAACAACTACGCCGTTATTTTTAAACAACTTATATTTGTCGTTTTCTTCATCCAATCGCTTTTCGTTATGGGGCCCACACATGGTTGCGCCGTCGTACGAATATTTTCCGACAGTACGAATATTCCACGATCAAACGAATATTTCCCGACAACAATGAATATTTTATAACCACTTGTTTATTTTGAAATATTTGCGTATTTTACCCATAACTATCCACATTAATCAAATCAACCCATACTATTTCAAAATAATAAATAGAGAAAATTAAATTTCATTAATAATAACTTGGGGTCTTACAGTCTCTTAATGACATTATTTTACCATTTTAAATGATAAAATTTTATTTAATAATTTTAAATATTCAATTTAATAAAAATGAGTGCATAATATTGTTGAATATATTTATATATAAAAAATTATCAGAATCTTTTTATTAAGAGGTAGCTCTTAATTATTAAGATTTTATTTTCTGTCTTACCAATTAAAAGGCATTCAGAGGTAACAGAAAAACAAAAAAACACCATCATACCTCTTAGCAAATATGAAATAATCCATTAAGAGACAATCAAATATAAACAAAAAACACCAAGGTAGATTTGACTTCTGAGCGATACAGATATTTGTCTAATGTAGTATGGTACCCTCAACACTAGTCCCCCAAGTCATGAAAATCAAAAGGTCCGAATCTTAATATTGGGCCAAACCGAAGAAAATAAATGCATATCGATAAATGAGGATGTCAATTGAGGGATTCCTTTGAAAATACAAAAATAAGCCTAACATTTGGCTCCGCCATTTGCGCCAGAAAGCTCATACATGGGGAGAGCAGATCCTCTGTACTCAAATTCTATGTCCCTTTGTGTCCATTCACTTAAATTTTGACACATAGTCTTTTACTTAACACTAATTAATTCTAAAATTAAATAAAAAGATTATGTATCAAAATTTAAGTGGAGGGACATGAAATTTAGGGAAAGAGAATCTGCTCTCATACATGGGAAGTATGAGATCTCATATTAGAGTTATGATATTAGTAATAAATTTTTATTATAAATATATTATTGGATTGTACAGTTTTTTTTTTCTATTTAATAACTGAATCATATGATTGGCCAATATATTATATCGATTTGTATTTTTATTCAACAAATCCTTATAAGAAAATTATGTATCCATGTAATATTAAAAATCTTACTCATATTACAAGTTATAATTATATTTACATTTTAATAAATAAAAAATAGTACTAACAATTTCAAATTAGGTAAGATGAATGTATGAGAAAATTGTTTCCTTCTCAAACTTTATAATATTAATAATAATAATTCTCACTCAAACTCACATTATATAAAAAATATATTTGAATGATTGATAATAGTAAAAAACTAATTTTATGTAAAATGATATTATTTTCTATTTTTCCACTCGGTCAAACTAAATTTTCTATTTAACACTATTTTGAACTAATTAATCCTTCCACAATGATTCCCTATAACTAAAAATAAATAACATTTGTAAATATAATAAATAACACTATTTTCTATCCAATAAATAACACCTTTTTTTTAATACAATGATAATATAATTAATTAATATTATATTTAATATTATACAATTATTTTCAATTAATATAGGCAATTGCCTATATATATTTTCACAATAAGTCTTGGCTGACAGGTCCAATGGACTGGAGAATTGGACTGGTCCCAATTTTTTTAATTTTTTTTTGATTTTCTTGTGCCTCCCAAAAAATGTATAGTATTTATTTTAACTGAAATTTTTACAGAATACAGTATTTTTAAGTGCAATTTTGATATAGATACAAAACAGAGTTGTACTGTCTGTACATTCATGTATCCAAATTATACCTAAAGTACTATAATTTGTCAAAATTTCAGTTAGAATAAATATTATATAATTTTTTAAAAAAAAATAAAAATGAAAATGTCCACTAATTCGGTCCTTGTAGAAGGACACATATTTTCAAGACTCGGAGGCGTGAGAAGCGGCGTGATTGGGATAGGGCTATTGTTGCCTTTGAAGTAATAAGAAGGCTAAAGAAGCTTCTTTTGTGATGTGTATGTAAATCGTAATGTGCTTAATTCATATGTTAATGGAAAGTTACACTTCTTAAGTTTTTTGTCAAATCTATTGCACACTATGTGTGTAATAAATTTTTTGTTACAACATAAAAAAAAGTATTTCAATTTTTTAAAAAAGTACAAAAAATTTAATACAAATAACGTTCAAAATAAATAAAGAGTGAAATTTGATGCTTTAAATTTAAAATGGGTCAATTTGAAAGGAGGAAACTTGATTTAGTTAAGTAGCTTAAACTTAATTTAAAAATAAGAGATTTTATTTTTTAAAAAAATAAGAACAAGAAAAACATTATATATATAGAGTCCGGTTCCAGTCCGGACGTCCGGATTTTATCCCGTCTGGATTTTTTTTTTTTGCTTTTTTTTAAAAACAACTAAAAAATATATTTAATATTTTATGGAATTGAATTTTTTTTTTCATAATACAGTGTTTTGAGCGTGATTTGGGTACGTATAACAAAACATGTATGTACAGTCTATGCAAACTATACCACCATTTTTTGGTATAGGTATCCAAATCACCCCCAAAACATTGTATTATAGAAAAATTTCAGTTCCATAAAATATTAATTATTTTTTTTAGTTGTTTTAAAAGAAAGCAAAAAAAAAAATTGGTCCGTTTTTTAGTCCAGTCCGGGCGTCCGGACTGGATCCGCTACATATATATATATATATATATATGGGGACCGATCCATAGCATCTATATGCTATGGGATAAATATTGGCATATAGGCTATAAACCACACGTTTTATTATTGATTAACAACTACGATCTAGAGTTCTATATTCCCGTCCGCTAGTATTACTAGCGGATGCAATTAGTAAAATATCCGGACCCTTGTGCCCCTCGTGAGTGAAATTAGCCAGCCAAAAACACATCGTCCGCTAGTAATACTAGCGGATATAAGTCAGCCGCTAGTAATACTAGCGGATATAAGTCAGTACGCAACATCTCTCGTTCTCTCTCCAAATAAATTCCCTCAAATTTATCTTTCTCCTTCTACCATCTCTCGTTCTCTCTCCAAATTTATGAGTAGATCTTGCTCAAATTTATCTTTCTCCTTCTACCATCTCTCGTTTTCTCTCCAAATAAATTCCCTCAAACTAACCCAAGTCACTAATTAATTCACCAACAAGATAAAAGTTTGTTCCTTTCACTGATAAATGCAGTTCCTCTCTAAGGCAAATTAGACTGAACAAAAACCGAGAAGATTACCAAACCCCAAAATATAAAAAATAAAATAAAAGAATTGACACACCCACCAAATAATAAAATAAATAAATATATACAAAAAAAAGAGACCAGAACAGAACCCCAGAAGGAATTTCGAGCCGAACGCTCAAAGGCCCAGTAATTTAAAATGGAAGAAAATAAAACCCAGAAAAGTAATTCACAAAATAGAGGTTGAAGAAGAACTTCACCACAGGAGTCCTGAAGGAAGAGAATCCAGGGAGATATTCCCAAAACACCTGGTGGCAGACAACAAGAAGGGAACTGACAGAGAGATTCAGACAAAACCAAATGTTACACAACCCACGAATATCAGTTTTAAATTGGAGTGCTCTTTAAGGGTATAAGAGTCCAGAATTTAGGATTACCACGTCCGCTAGTATTACTAGCGGACGGCGTGTTTCCAAATCTAATCACAGCCGTTCATTAATCTATATGCCAGTTTTTATCCCATAGCATATAGATGCTATGGATCGGTCCCCTATATATATATATATATATATATAAATGTATGTACACAGCTGTGTATTACATAGTCGGTTATGACGACGGTGTTTTGACACTGAAAATCATCGCCATAGCTATTCTAGACTATGGCCCGGTACCATAATCTTAAAAACCTGTCGTCATATGTCTACTGTGTAATACACAGATATGTATATGCATATAGTCCATATATATGCTTTTGTATCTTTCCTATAATCTGGCAAGCAAATATTGGTGAATCCTTCTCGTCCTACGTTTTTAAGTCCACGTTCATTATTCAATCTCAAGGCAAGTATCTTACTTGGGAGTAATATAGAAATTTTATTCTTCTTCCAACACTGGATTAAAAAAACAAATATAACATGATGATTAAGACTATTTATGACGCTTCCAAAAATAGGTATACATCACCTATCTTGGATCGCCAAATATATGGTACAGAATACAAATACAACCTTAAATATATAACATGAGCTCTGAGTTTTAATACAAATATTGTCTTCTAGACAATATACAAACTCAATGGGGTCCTCATTACATTTATTATCACACTCTTTCACAGAATAGTGAAGATTACTAATGCTATCATCTAAGATCATCACTCCGTTCTCCGACTAGTCCCTGCTGCGTTTTCATTTTCTGAAGAGAACAATGAAAGTAAAAGGGTGAACTCAACTAGCTAGTAAAAAATATTATGACTAAGATAATGCAGAATAAATTATCGTTAGCATTTAACAGTGTTAAACTGATACAATATAACAAACATCAAGTTTAACTGCAGCGGAACAAGCAATCCATTAGACGAGTCAAGTAGAGAATAAAATCTACTATCTTCTATGATTTAAAAGATTTATCATCAATTTTATCGCTGAGACTCAACTTAATAAATAATTCACATCATCGAATCACCCCTGCACTACGGCCAAGGATATTCGTTAATATCACATTCATGAATTATACATGCACTACGGGCCAATGATATTCATTATTATCACATTCATGAATTAATATTTCATTACTGAGACTCAGCTCAATAATTAATCCACATCATCGAATCATCCCTGTACTACGAGCCAAGGATATTCTTTAGTATCACGACCACGAATTATCCATGCACTACGGGTAAAGAATATTCGTGTTTTCATCAACGATCCTGATCGTGCCATAAAATAATTCATCTTTTCACCCTTGGCCGAAGAGAATACATAGCCATAATCATACCAAAAACTGTCCATCAATGCCCCCAAAATAAGTATACATCACCCATTTTGAGTTGTCAATACATGGTACAGAAACAACTACAACTTTATTATTACAATAGTAAAACTGTGAGTTTGAATACAAATATTATCTTCTAGATAATATCTATACCCAAATAAATCCTCATCATATTTATTGATACATTATTTTACAAAAATGGTGAGAACTACTAAACAACTCTCTCTATAACCATCATTCCATACCCCGACTCGTACTCGCTACATTCTCGCCTCCTAAGAAGAAAAATAGAACAAAAAGGAAAAGGGTGAGCTCAACTAGCCCAGTAAAGAATATTATGACTAAGATAATATACAACAAATTATCGTTAGTCTTCAACAGGAAAAAATCTAATAGAATACAATAGACAACAAGTTTTAAATCAATATTTGCAGCGAAAATAATAATTCATTAGAAGAGTTAAGTAGAGAATGCAAACTACTATCTTCTATGTATGAATTTAAAAGTTCATCGTCTATCTTTTATCCCTGTAACATCAATCAATATATATTTGGAATCAAATATTCATCTTTGCACTACAGGCCAAAGATATTCATCTGTTGGTCATGTTCATCTAAACACCTGTTAATCTTTGCACTACGGGCCAAAGATATTCATCAGAAATCATTCATCTTTGCACTACAGGCCAAAGATATTCAATAATATCATCATTTAAGACTGAGGATGATGAAAAATATTTTTAAAGAAACGAATCCAGTGAAACAAAATGACAAGGATTAAGGATTAAGGATTCGTACTTTGTTTTAACCATGTCCAAAAATACCTCAAAAATAATCATAGTGGTGTAAAATTCAAGAATGATCAAAACATGAAAACAATCAAAGCTAGTATCCACAATAGATATTTTAGACGAAAAGAAAAATTTTCATTTTTTGATGAATAGTGCCGTATTCGTGAATAGTGTCGTATACGTGAATAGTGCCGTATACGTGAATAGTAACTCCAACACAAAAAATTCCAAATTTGATTAAAAGTTCAGATCAATACTTCGGCATAATGATATTAGAAGAAATAATATCATTTTAAAACAAAGTAATATCCCTTATCTCGAAAGACAGTACTTCTAGTTGAAACACCGGATATAGGCTATGACTTGAACTTGCACCGTATAGCAATACTCAAAGTATACTCAAAATACTCACAAGATACGCTCGATAATATAAAGAGAGAAAACTTCAGTTTCTGGTGTGATTTTCAATACTAACCTAAGCACCCTATTTATAGGAAAATGCTTAGAACACCAAAATAGAAAATTTATTAAAATATTAATATATATATATATATATATATATATATATATATATATATATATATATATATATAATCTTCATGCACACCTTTGAATCTGAAATTTCAGCAATTGAACACATGCCTCACACATGCAAAAAATGTTTTTTTGTAAAAAAATATTTAAAACTTCAAAAATTAATTATTTCGGAGCTTTAGAAATTCAATAATTTATAATAAATAGCTCTTTTATCAAAAAAATTCGAAACTTGCGTCTTTCCATAAGAAATTCCATTATCTACAACTTTACAGAAGGAAGTTTTTCCAAATTCCAAACAGAAATTGACCGAAATCCACAAACGGACGATTTTACAGGCTATAATCAAATTTCGGTCAATAATTGTGTCCATCAACACACAAAATATGTGTTAAACATTTAATGCCATAAAAATACTCTTCCTCATATACTCACATATTCCACATTCATTATAAAAATATCACCGTTAATATGTTACTAAAATAATATATTTAAATGAATTATTTTATCAGAAAAAGATAAAATATTAATTATCAACAATTATCACATTAAAAATTTTCTCCATCTATATCCAAATAAAATTAATATTTTCCTCATCATATGAATTAATAATTAATTATTCACAAATAATATTACAGAATCACAATATTGACAACCAGACAGTTCCCAGGAAAGAGGGGGCTTTCCAATAAGAATTTCTCCTTACTGGCGCGCAATTATGTGACCAAACCTCTCCTTAGACAGAACTTTATAGACATTGACAATAATGTTATCTAATAATATTATTCAGATAATATGAATTATTGCTTCGATAATGAAAAATACTGTGTAATGACAATTATTGAAACAACAACAATATAAAATATCAACGCAGCAATTATTAAATTAATAAAATAAAATACTGAACAGTAATTACTATAACCATTATTGAGTAGTGCCTTCTTACGTAAGAATCAATAATTGGTGCAATACCGTGTGCTACTGTGTTTTAACCACCGAGTATTTTAACAGTATTAACGGTAATAACTACGCCGTTATTTTTAAACAACTTATATTTGTAGTTTTCTTCATCCAACCCCTTTCCATTATGGGGTCCACACATGGCTGCGCCGTCGTACGAATATTCCCCAACAGTACGAATATTCCACAACCAAACGAATATTCCTCGACAACAATAAATATTTCATAACCACTTGCTTATTTTGAAATATTTGGGTATTTTACCCATAACTATCCACATTAATCAAATCAACCCTTACTATTCAAAATATTAATTAGAGGAAATTAAATTTCATTTATTAATTATTTGCGGTCTTACAACCTCCCCTTTTTATGAAATTTCGTCCTCAAAATTGACGTACGTACCTGGTGATTCGAAAAGATGAGGATGCCTCGCTTTCATTTCCATTTCTAATTCTCAGGTCATTTCCTCCATAGCATGATTCCTCCAAAAAACTTTAACTTGTGGTATGACCTTTGTACGTAGGACATGCTCCTTCCTATCCAAGATCTTGACAGGTACCTCTTCGTACGTTAAGTCTTCGACTATCTCGTCCGGTTCTAACTCTATAACATGGTTCGGGTCTTTCACATATTTACAAAGTATAGATATGTGAAACACATTATGAACACGAGACATACTCGGAGGTAACACGAGTCTATAGGCTACATTTCCTACTCGGTCAAGAATTTGAAATGGACCAATAAATCGTGGATTGAGCTTTTCTCTCTTCCCAAATCTTGTAACTCCGTTCCATGGAGCAACTCGCAACAATACATGATCCCCTATACTAAATTCCACGTCCTTTCAATGAAGATCCGCATAACTCTTTTGTCGATCTTGTGCCATTTGTATACGTTGTCGAATTATTTGGATCTTTTCGGTAGTCATACGTAGTAACTCGGGTCCCAACAATGTTGCTTCACCCACCTCATCCCAACATATTGGAGAGCGACACTTTCATCCATATAATGCTTCAAATGGAGCCACACCTATACTTGCCTGATAACTGTTGTTGTAGGAGAATTCCACCAATGGTAAATACTTATCCCAACTGCCCTTGAAGTCTAGGACACAGAGTCTTAATAAATCTTCAAGAGTTTAAATAGTCCTCTCTGATTGTCCGTCTGTTTGAGGATGGTATGCTGAACTGAATCGTAAATCCGTGCCCATAGCTTTTTGCAAGCTAATCCAAAATCTTTAAGTGAATCTTGGGTCACGATCCGAAACTATGGATACTGGCATGCCATGTAACCTCACAATCTCATTTACATATATACTAGCAAGACGTTCAGAGGAATAAGTCTCCCGTATCGGTAAGAAATGAGCAGACTTGATTAATCTATCAAAAATAACCCAAATGGCATTGATGCCTTGAGAAACCGTAGGAAGACCCGTAACAAAATCCATGGTAATGTGTTCCCACTTCCATTTCGGAATCTCAAGTGGTTGCAACGGACCCTTAGGTACTAAATGATCCGCCTTTACATGTTGACAAGTTAAACACATCGAGATAAACTTTGCAATCTCTCTCTTCATATTGTTCCACCAAAATGTATGTCGAAGATCACGATACATTTTAGTACTTCCAGGATGGATTAAAAATGGGGTATTGTGTACCTCCATCATAATCTTGTACTTAAAATCAGAGTCATTAGGAACACAAAGTCTGGAGTGGACTCGAAATATTCCTTCTTCATCAATTCTCGCTTCCGAAATAGCTTCTTCTTGTACTTTCTTCTTCATACGCATCAGCTCCGGGTCGGTGGCTTGAGCAACCTTAACTTTTTCTATTAAAGTTGGCTCTATGCGTATACTTGACATCATCGCACTCGTTCCTGCATATAATCTTCTACTCAACGCGTCAGCTACCACGTTCGCTTTTCCAGGATGGTATTGAATAGTGTGGTCGTAGTCTTTCAATAGCTCGAGCCAACGTCGCTGCCGCATGTTGAGTTCTTTTTGAGTGAAGAAATATTTAAGGCTTTTATGGTCTGAATATATCTCCACTTACTCCCCATATAGTTAGTGCCTCCAGATTTTTAGCGCGAAAACGACTGCTGCCAACTCTAGATAATGAGTAGGATAATTCTTCTCATACTCTTTAAGTTGTCGCGAGGCATAGGCTATGACTTTCCCACGTTGCATGAGAACACATCCTAACCCTTTGCCTGAAGCATCGCTGTAGATAACAAATCCATCCGTACCAGATGGTATTGTTAGAACAGGTGCCGAAATGAGTCTCCTCTTGAGCTCTTGGAAACTCTTCTCGCATTCTTCGCTCCAAACGAATTTTGTATCCTTCCGAGTTAGCTGGGTTAATGGAGTAACGATTCGAGAAAACCCTTCCGCGAATCTCCGATAATAACCAACTAAGCCCAAAAAGCTACGTACTTCAGTCACCGACTTCGGTTGCTCCCAACTTTGTATTGCTTCAATCTTCGCCGGATCAACAGATACTCCATGTTTCCATACCACGTGCCCAAGGAATGCTACTTCCTCAAGCCAGAACTCGCATTTCTTCAATTTAGCATATAGTTTGTTTTCACGAAGCCTTTGGAGTACCAGCTTCAAATGGTGCTCATGATCTTCACGACTTTTGGAATATATGAGGATGTCATCAATAAAGACAACAACGAACTGATCCAAATATTCCTTGAATACTCGGTTCATCATATCCATGAAAGCCGCAGGAGAATTAGTCAATCCGAAGGACATGACTAAGAATTCATAATGCCCGTACCAAGTTCTGAAGGCAGTCTTTGGAATATCCTTAGTTCTAATCTTCAGCTGATGATATCCAGAACGAAGATCGATTTTTGAAAAGAATTGTGCTCCTTGCAACTGGTCAAACAAGTCATCAATACGAGGTAGAGGATACCTATTCTTGATGGTGTCATGGTTCAATTCCCGATAGTCAATACAAAGTCGCATACTACCGTCTTTTTTCTTTACGAATAAAACAGGAGCACCCCAAGGAGATGTACTAGGATGAATAAAACCGATGTCCAATAACTCCTGTAGTTGGACCTTTAACTCCTGAAGTTCAGTAGGAGCTATTCGATATGGGGTTTTAGAAATGGACTTTATACCAGGTTCAAGATCAATAAAGAATTCAAATTCACGTTCGGGGGGTAGACCGGGAAGTTCTTCAGGAAATACGTCCGGAAAGTCAATAACAATAGGAATATTATTCAAATTTGATGTGTCTTTATTCAAATCCATAACATGGGCTAAGAAATCTTGACATCCGTTTTTCAATAAACGAATAGCTTTATGATTAGATATGACAATGATTGATTTTAATGGTTTAGTTGCTTGAATTCGTACAACAGGTTGGTTAGGAATATGAAAACTAACAACCTTACGAAAAAAAATCAATTTTGGCATGATGAGTAGTTAACCAATCAATCCCTAAAATCACATCAAAAACAAGTATCTTTAAAGAGATAAGATCAACAGGTAAGGTGATGGTGCCAACTTGAACCAAACAAGATTTATAAACAGTGGATGTGATGAAAGTTTCTCCTAACGGAGTTTCCACATATAGGTCAAAGTCTAATTTCTCCGGAGTCAAGTTTAAATGTTGAGCACAAGCAGGAGAGATAAACGAATGGGTAGCAACGGTATCAAGTAAGGTATAAACTTTGCAAGAATTTATAAATAGCTTACCCGTGATCACTTCGTTTGGGTTCCTCGCATTTTGACCAGTCACAACAAACGCTCTTCCAGGAACCGTTGAGTTTGACTTTTCTGGGACAGTCTTTTGAGTCAGCGTCCCCGCTGAACTAGGTTTCGCTACCGTACAATCTCGAGCAATATGTCCTTCCTTTCCATAATTATAGCATACCTTGAACTGTTGTGGGCAGTTTGGACTGATTTGTCCCTCTTTCCCGCATTTATAGCATATGACCGGTGGTCGTTCTCATCCCTTAAAACCAGTTGCTGCCCGCACTGTCGTCTTCACATGGTCGTTGTTAAATCTCCTCTTGTTAAAATCTCCTCCTGACTAGCTTATTCTATTTTCATGGCCATGATTACCACCAGAGTGGTTACCATTTTTGTCCGTCTTTTTCTTTCTCCGCTAGTTATCGTTGTTTTGTTGATTGCTATCTCCAGTATGATCCTGATTGTGGTCCCTCGGTTGACCGTACTCGTTATCTCGCTCTAATAATTGAGCCCTGTTTACAACATCTGAATAGAGAGAAAATTTATGAGAAATGAGATATTATGGTATGCCGGGTTTCAAACCTCTCAGAAACATCCGCGTCATACGTTCCTCATTCTCCACCAAATGAGGTGCAAACCTGGATAACTCCGCGAACTTTGCCTCGTACTGAGACACCGTCATGTTGTTTTGTTCTAATCTGATGAACTCCACTTCTTTCATATGACAAACACTTTCAGGAAAGTATTTATCATTAAATAGTTTCTGAAACGTCTCCCAAGATATGCTGAGTGCGGCTGGATGGGTACGCGTCACAGACTCCCACCAGTAGTCTGCCTCGCCACGGAACATAAAGGTGGCGAATGGAACCTTCTGTTCCTTCGTGCATCCCAAGACATCGAATATCTTGGTAATTTGTTTGACCCATGTTTCCGCCATGATCAGATATGGCTTTCCCTTAAATTCTGGTGGTCCCAACTCTTTGAACTGCTTAGCTGTGACAACCCGTGAATTGCTATCATTTCCTCCTATATTTTGAACACGAGTCTCCCTCGTTTGATTTTGCATGAACTGCAAAAAGCTTCTAAACATTCCCTCGTTCATCATCTGCTCAATGGTGTTGTTCACAGGAGGAACATTGCCAGCCTGTTACACGTTCTTCTCGTTGGTGAGTACAAGCGTCTCCACAATCTCATTTACTCCACTGTTAATATTCTCAGTCGACATTCTCAAATACTGTCATAAAATAAGGGATAATTAAGGAAATCAATATATAACATAATATCCCTATATAATGACCAACTAACAAATAAGCTTAGGTAGAACACACTAGCGAAGGATTTACTCGTCTCTCCCCCTCCTAGTTCTATTCCCCGATCTCCGCCAGAGATCATATCCCTAAGCTCTGATACCAACTGTGACACCCCCAAAATAGGTATACATCACCCATTCTGAGTTGTCAATACATGGTACAGAAATAACTACAACTTTATTATTACAATAGTAAAACTGTGAGTTTGAATACAAATATTATCTTCTAGACAATATCTATACCCAAATAAATCCTCATCATATTTATTGATACATTATTTTAAAAAAATGGTAAGGACTACTAAACAACTCTCTCTATAACCATCATTACATACCCCGACTCGTACTCGCTACATTCTCGCTCCTGAGAAGAAAAATGGAACAAAAAGGAAAAGGGTGAGCTCAACTAGCCCAGTAAAGAATATTATGACTAAGATAATATACAACAAATTATCGTTAGTCTTCAACAGGGAAAAATCTAATAGAATACAATAAACAATAAGTTTTAAATCAATATTTGCAGCGGAAATAATAATTTATTAGAAGAGTTAAGTAGAGAATGCAAACTACTATCTTCTATGTATGAATTTAAAAGTTCATCGTCTATCTTTTATCCCTGTAACATCAATCAATATATATCTAAAATCAAATATTCATCTTTGCACTACAGGCCAAAGATATTCATCAGTTGGTCATGTTCATCTAAACACTTGTTAATCTTTGCACTACGGGCCAAAGATATTCATCAGAAATCATTCATCTTTGCACTACAGGCCAAATATATTCAATAATATCATCATTTAAGACTGAGGATGATGAAAAATATTTTTAAAGAAACGAATCCAGTGAAACAAAATGACAAGAATTAAGGATTAAGAATTCGTACTTTGTTTTAACCATGTCCAAAAATACCTTAAAAATAATCATAGTGGTGTAAAATTCAAGAATGATCAAAACATGAAAACAATCAAAGCTAGTATCCACAATAGATATTTTAGACGAAAAGAAAATTTTTCATTTTTCGATGAATAGTGCCGTATTCGTGAATAGTGTCGTATACGTGAATAGTAACTCCGACACAAAAAGTTCTAAATTTGATTAAAAGTTCATATCAATACTTCGGTATAACGATATTAGAAGAAATAATATCATTTTAAAAAAAGTAATATCCCTTACCTCGAAAGACAGTACTTCTAGTTGAAACACTGGATATAGGCTATGACTTGAACTTGCACCGTATAGCAATACTCAAAGTATACTCAAAATACTCCCAAGAATACACTCGATAATATAGAGAGAGAAAACTTCAGTTTCTGGTGTGATTTTTAATTCTAACCTAAGCACCCTATTTATAGGAAAATGCTTAGAACACCAAAGTAGAAAATTTATTAAAGTATTAATATATATATATATATATATATATATATATATATATATATATATATATAATCTTCACGCACACCTTTGAATCTGAAATTTCAGCAATTGAACACATGCCTCACACATGCAAAAAACGTTTTTTTTGTAAAAAAATATTTAAAACTTCAAAAATTAATTATTTCGGAGCTTCAGAACTTCAATAATTCATAATAAATAGCTCTTTTATCAGAAAAATTCGAAACTCGCAGTTTTCCATAGGAAATTCCATTATCTACAACTTTGCAAAAGGAAGATTTTACAAATTCCAAACAGAAATTGACCGAAATCCACAAACGGAAGATTTTACAGGCTATAATCAAATTTCGGTCAATAATTGTGTCCACCAACACACAAAATATGTGTTAAACATTTAATGCCATAAAAATACTCTTCCTCCTCATATACTCACATATTCCACATTCATTATAAAAATATCACCGTTAATATATTATTAAAATAATATATTTAAATAAATTATTTTATCAGAAAAAGATAAAATATTAATTTTCAACAATTATCACATTAAAAATTTTCTCCATCTATATCCACACAAAATCAACATTTTCCTCATCATATGAATCAATAATTAATTATTCACAAATAATATTACAGAATCACAATATTGACAACCAGACAGTTCCCAGGAAAGAGGGGACTTTTCAATAAGAATTTCTCCTAACTGGCGCGCAATTAGGTGACCAAACCTCTCCTTAGACAGAACTTTCTAGACATTGCCAATAATGTTATCTAATAATATTATTCAGATAATATGAATTATTGCTTCGATAATAAAAAATACTGTGTAATGACAATTATTGAAACAACAGCAATATAAAATATCAACGCAGCAATTATTAAATTAATAAAATAAAATACTGAACAGTAATTACTGTAACCATTATTGAGTAGTGCCTTTTTACATAAGAATCAATAATTGGTGCAATACCGTATGCTACTGTGTTTTAACCACCGAGTATTTTAACAGTATTAACAGTAATAACTACGCCGTTATTTTTAAACAACTTATATTTGTCGTTTTCTTCATCCAATCGCTTTCCGTTATGGGGTCCACACATGGTTGCTCCGTCGTACGAATATTTCCCAACAGTACGAATATTCCACGACCAAATGAATATTTCCCGACAACAATGAATATTTTATAACCACTTGCTTATTTTGAAATATTTGCGTATTTTACCCATAACTATCCACATTAATTAAATCAACCCTTACTATTCAAAATAATAATGAGAGGAAATTAAATTTCATTTATTAATTATTTGGGGTCTTATAGTCCATCTGTGCACATAAGCCAACGATATACAACTGTAAAACCAATAATCAATAATCTATCTTTGCACGTAAGCCAAAGATATACAACTGTAAAACTAATAATCAACAGTCCATCTTTGCACGTAAGTCAAAGATGACTTTCTACATAATATAAGCATGAGGATGATGACAATTCAATAAAACAAGTTCAAGAATAAATTTTATAGATTTTTAAGTTAATTTATCTTGAACTCAATAACGTCCAAATTGTCAACATGATACTGCTTTGTGAAGTAAAATTCAAGAATGCTCAGAAGAATATTTTCATGAAAAGATACTGGATGAAGCTCAAATATCTATGATATTCTACTAATTTCATGGAGTATAGAAGCCAAAACTTTAACCAACTGAGTATAAAAGAATATATGAAACTGAAAATGGATTTTTGCCCGCCATGCGGTAATCCACGTAGACAGATCATTTCCATAAGTTACTAAGGAATGAATATAAATGATCATTCACCATGCATGCGTTAGTCCACACAGACATGTTATTCCAACAGAATAATAAAGAATGAAATAACAACAGAATTCACCAGGCATGCGATAGACCGCACATACATGTTATTCCAACAGAATAATAAAGAATGGAACCAGGTCATGTGTAATCCGCACAGACAGGATATTCCAACAGAATAACAAAGAATGGAACCAGGTCATGCGTAATCCGCACAGATAGGATATTCCAACAGAATAATAAAGAATGGAATAACAACAGAATTCACCAGGCGTGCGTAATCCGCACTGACAGGTTATTCCAACAGAATAATAAAGAATGGAACCAGGTCATGCGTAATCCGCACAGACAGGATATTCCAACAGAATAATAAAGAATGGAATAACAGAAGAATTTCACCA
>JAINUV010001390.1:0-38552 GCA_020205505.1 Panax japonicus | reverse complement strand
TAACATAATATTATAATATAATTATAATATATCAAAGTATTTTTAATACCTTAAAATCATATTTATATGATTTTTAAACCTTTAAATCCATTATCCGATAATTAATATTAATATTAAAATATTAATATTTTTATGTCAAAATATCAAAAGTTACATTTTATAACTTAAAAATTTTTATAAACTTAAATCATTTTTATATGATTTATAAAGCATTAATTCTACTTTTCCTTAATTTATTTAATATATTTATTAAATAAAATAATTATCATTAATATTGATTAATTAATGAATTTCCTCACAAAATATCAAAAGTATCAAAAAAATAACTTAAAATTTTTCTTTTATCATAATATTATTTTTCATGATTTTTCATGAATTAAAAACTATTTTTAAATAATTTATTTAATATTATAATTAAATAAATAAATACCATTTATATTTCAAAAATACTAAATATTTTTGAAATATACTCAAAATAGTTAAAAACTATTTTTCAGACTTTAAAATAATTTTTCATAATTTATTTTGTATTTTTAATAATTAAAAACCATTTTTTTCTAATTTTTAATTAATTTCCGAAATTAAGCGTCGCTATAGGGGTTTCTGGCGACGAATCGTCGCTAATGGTGTTCTTCAGGTGTTCTTGAGCATTCATGTCAGATGCGAGGGTCCTTGTTTGACCGGAATTTAAACTGTGTTCTGAATGTTTTCTGGGCTCGTTTGAAGTGTGATCATGTTGTATTTATGTAATATTACAACACACAACCAACATCTTGATCATAACACAACATCACAGCAAGATCTAGGCTGGCCAAATGTCTGACATCGCTGTTCTTCATTTTCTGGGTTTTCCAGAAAATGAAGAACTGACGTGGGTGCTACTTTAGATCCTTGTAACTTGCAGTATGTGCATTATTCGTGTGATATAAAGGTTCAACATTGTAGTACTAATGTCTGGGTACACGACCATATCAGAAAATCAACCTAATAACATCATATGATCACGATCTGGCATGGTCAAAGTACATGCTAAAACTGCCTTTGAAGATTTCTGGGTTACCCAGAATCTTCATTCGGCGTGATGGTCAACCATGGTTTGACCATCAATTTCTCCGATTCATGTACATATCAGAGTGATATAAAAGCATATTCTTGTAGCCCATAAGACAGAGAACAATATAATTACAACAACTTGGCTCAAAACGTAAACCACAGCAAGATCAAAGGCACAGAAAATGCTGTCAGACGATCTGGGTTTCTGGGTTTGCCCAGAATTCTAGAAAGCCTGATCGGTCAACGATCTTTGACTGCAAATAACAAGAAATCTAGACATGTTATTACCACGATTCCAGTTCCAGATTAAAGCCTACATGTCATAGAACAGATCCATATCTCTAAACACATATATCATCATACACACACAGATTTATGGGGTCTGACATTTGCTTGTCAGACGATGTTTTAGCAATTTTTCCAGATTTCATAAAATGTCAACTCCGAGCACTTTGATGTTATGGGTTTGTGTTTTGACAACCCAGATCATCATTTAACACTATATTACATGTTTAAACACTAAAACATAACATTTATCATAGGATCAAAGATCGAATTTCTTGGTTAGGGTTTATACCTTTATGCATCAATTCTTGATTCTATGTTTCTGATCTGTTGTGGGTAAACGTGGGGCTTCAATATATGACTGATTTCACACAATTTCGTAGATGTTTGAGAGATAAGGTCTTGGATGATGGTTGTGAAAAAAATGAGCAAAACAAGCACACTTTTCTCTCTCTAACTCTTTATATATAATTGCTAGATGCATGAATGGTGTTGGAAAAGGGCTGATTTGCTGGATTTTGTCAAATGCTAGGGCTAGGTTATAGCTAGGGTTGCTCAACAACCCATGATCTTGGCAAGATTTTCACTCCAACTTAATAAATACAAAAGGGGCATTAAAGTCATCTTCCACATAAATTTTAATTCTAGTATGGTCATTTCTTAACCCTTAGGGTTTAGGGTTTGGATCTTTAGGGTTTAGGTTTTAATCCTTTAAGATTTAGCAACTTGCATTTCCAAAGTTTTCTAATTAAATTTTAAAATAGAAAATTTTTAAATTTCTAATTTATAATTAGGGCTTCCTAATTATATCATAATTTCCTAATCACGTATCAATCTAGCTAATTAGGACTAATTTATCCTATTTAAATTTGTTAATCTAGCACTTAGGGCCACAATTACACATTAGGTCTCAAAACCACATTTTAGGGTTTCTAATAAATTTTCAAATTTTAGAAATTAAATCTCGTAATTAGATTAGGGTTTTCTAATTACTTATAAATTAAATAATTAGGATTAGGGTTTCCTAATTAACATTGCTAATTTTAGCAATTAAATTCACAATTGAGCATTAGGGTTTCTGACAGAACAATAAGGGTTCCATAAATTGAAAATTAGGGTTTGCTAATTAATTAACCATTACCCTAATTAGACTTATAATTTAAATCACTTGAGCATTATAATTCTCTGTTATATTCCCAGATTAGGGTTTTCAGATCTGGTATAAGGGTTTTCTAATAATCAACTAGAATTTCAGTAATTCATTAGGGTTTTCCCTAATTAATTAAAATTATTGGCGTTTAACCTTGTTCATAACATTGCATTCCCAATCTAGGGTTTTCAATATCCGAATTAAGATTTCGTACTCCTGGAACTGAAACTAGGGTTTCCAGAACCGATTTCTAGGGTTTCTTATTAGACGTTAGGGTTTTCTATTCGAACGTCGTTCTTAATATAAACTTAGGGTTTGTCACAGATATAATTAATCTAGTCAACCCTTGACCCTTAATCACATTCTGAACACATACATAACCATTATATACAGAGCATATTCACATAAACACTTAATCCTGAATAATTCACCTATATCCTTTACAAAATTTTGAAATCCTCAAAATTCAATCCCAATAACATCAAACGCATACACTCATTTTCTGTCTAGGTCTATTATTTAACCTTAAATCAATCATTTAAGATTTTCATAAATTGTCTAATTTCTCGGGTTGTCACAATGTATAAATAGGAATGTTATTCACATGTTTATTCCTGACATAAGAAAATTAGGATTCTCTTTTCTATTCACAAATAAACTTTTTTATTTTGAAATATAAAATCTTATTTCATATCTAAATAAACTCCTTTATTAAGGAAACAATGAATCCAATTTCAACTCCAATTATTTATCATGAAATCTAATTTCAACTCTAATTAGTTAGCATGAAATTAAATTTAAAAATTAAAATAAATTCTTTATTTTAAAATTAAAATAAACTTTTATTTTAGAATTAAAATAAACTTTTTATTTTAATTATAAAAATAATTAAGAATATATATATATATATATATATATATATATATATATATATATATATATATAGTTAAAGATGAATCCTGGATGAATCATGATTCACTTGAGAAAAAAAAGCTCTGAATCCTAATAAGTTAAGTCACTAATATATATAATTATATAGAATCCGGTTAGCATTAAGTTATTTTTTTTTTGGTAAATTGGTCAATTGGCCAATAGAATACTAACACACATACAACCTCACCTGCGTGTCAGTGTTCTATTGGTCAATTGACCAACTTACTTGAAAATAAACTTCGTACTAACCACTTCCTATTATATATATTAGTAATCATGGACTCCTGCAACCTTGAATAACATTGATTCTGCGAAACAGGAAAAAAAAGTATTCGCGAATTACAGGCTTTTGTGAATATGATTTCCGTTTTTCTTTAATAAATTTTATGCAATAAAGTAGACCCAATTAAATTGTTTTAAACACATATCAATATACATATCAAATTAAATAATTAATAATTAGCATAAAGGTTTGGCTCTGATGCACTATTAATTTGTAATATTCATGAACGCAATCAAATTGCACAAAATAAGCGGAAACGTGTAAAAATCAGAGTTTAAAATTTTACAAACCATATACCCGGATCATCCTTTATGCACAATTATTAATTAAAACGAAAAGATAAAAAACAAGAATCATACCCTTGAAGATTCGAGCTTCCTCAGTACGAGTTCACCTCCAAATCTTTCGCTTTCAACTTGAATCCCCGGGTTTGGTTCCTTCCTTTGGATCAACGTTAGCCACCCAAGTGTTTGGCCTCTAGAGGTGACCACCAAGGAAGAACAAAAATTCAAGAAGATGGGTGTTTGGCAAAACCCTAGTTTTCTATCTCTATAGAAAAAGAGCGTACTCTCCCAACTATTGAAATTACGTATGTTATGAAAAAGTCACAACACTCTACACCCATAATAAGACTCCTCTTATTTGTAGATGTAGACAACCCACCTTAACAATTAAGGAATTGAGTTTTATTTAATTAATTAAATTCTGTTAACTAATTAAGCTCCCTAATCTTATTAGGATAATTAATTAAACTCTTTTAATTAATTTAACCTCCTATCTTATTAGGAATATATGAGAGTACTTTTATATTAATTAATTCCCATACTCCTTTATGAATTAAATAATAGTAATAGTAATAATAATAATATAATAAGACTCATCTTAATTTATATTTAATATTCAAAAATATTAAATAATAAATATTAAGCTATTTAATTTATTCTATCACCATAGATTAAATTAAATATACTCAACTTATTATTACGATTATGCCATTAACTTCTTAAATAATTATTCTTCCTTTTATGGTGTGACCCTTTAGGTTATCCGTATTAAACCGGTTGTAAATAATCAATTAGAACAATTCTAATATTATTTAAATAAATAAATTAAACTATTAATTTATTTAAATAAATAATATTTATTCTACAATAGGGATAAGCCTCCCTAGCGATTAACGACTTTCCAGATAATATAGATTTTAACATTAATCATAAAAGAACCTTTGAGTAAATAGTTACCGTACAATTCAATCCTTCCACCATACAATGTCACAATTAAATATAAGATATGTAATTACTGTCAAGTCTTATTTTATTTAATTATATGTATTTCGATCCTTAAATGCACAACTCCAAATAATGCAAATTAGAATGAAACAACCCGGGTCAAATCCCGAGTCCGAATCGAATCAAATCCATCCAAATAAGGTCTCAAACCACTGGCCCAATAGTATCTTCTTGGGTCATCTTAGCCCACCACAGGCTCCCAAAAGGTCATGACTTGAAGGTACTATTGGTAGTATTTAATTCCTTATATGCAGACAAATTTTCCCCCTATCTTTCGATGTGGGACTGAGGGTGTTACAAACTCCCCCACTTAAATTCTTGACGTCCCCCGTCAGAACCGATCACACACACGGCCCAAAGATCTTTGCCTCTCTAGCATTGTGGGATAATACCGGCTGGCTTCGTGTCCCCACCTCCGGACCTTCATCTCTCCATTGTGGGATAATACCACCAGCCTTCGTGTCCCCCACCTCCAGCAACCCGATCGGATGACCCGACCCGAGCTTTCGAGAGTCAGCTCTGATACCATATGAAACAACCCGGGTCCAAATCCTGAGTCCGAATCGAATCAAATCCATCCAAATAAGGCCTAAAACCACTGGCCCAATAGTATCTTCTTGGGTCATCTAGCCCACCACAGGCTCCCAAAAGGTCATGACTTGAAGGTACTATTGGTAGTTACTTAATTCCTTATATGCAGACAAATTTTCCCCCTATCTTTCGATGTGGGACTGGGGTGTTACATAGAAACTCCTTTCTAATTTCATTCTACCTTGGCCAAGGACTACTGGGTTGTCATTTATCGAATCACATAGGATATTTCTCTTCTTTTACTAGAAGCGGCAGATTCTTTATTGATCATACATTATCTACATGTACAACTTATTATACCCAAGCATACCCTTTGATATACCCTAAGAGTCTTATGGAATAAGTCAAAGTATAACTCATTATACACAAGATACTATGATGATCTCAAGTCCAAGGATCACTTGTACTACTATCACTACAGGAATTTCTATTGACATGCAAGTAAAACTCCATTAGGTATTCCTTAGCAAGCCACGTTCAGTGAACTTATTCTCTAATAAGCACCTACATACTTGCTTTAGTGTCTCCACACAAATGATCATGAGATCAATCATCCTCATCCAATGAGCAAGCAATGTATGTACCAATCTATCCGGATTCACTAATCCCGAATTTAGTAATCTAACGATTGCGAACTATTTTAGTTTTAAGATTTCTAAGAATTTAGATCTCATTAGAATGATCATCATCATTATTCTAAAAGCATTGCTTAAAACTATGGGTTTATCACATATTATAAAACAACATCATGTAGATAATTTAAAAGCCTTTAATAAATTAATACTTTTTATTAATAAATGAATAAGATTGTTACAAAGTATATACTTTATCATCAAACATGATTGGCTTGTGTGCATATTACTTTCACGTTGTCCAATAGAATTCGAACTGAAGAAACCTTGGCTGCTGTTCACTCACTACCATAATTTCCCCCATATGCAGACGAATGACACTCATGTAGGATATTCTTTACTTCACTGTAGGACACACACCTCTGTATCATCTTTTCAGCGCACTGTCTGAATAGATATGACTCATCCCATATATACCACTTGACGCCATATAAGAATTTATTTTTCTGCTGTCGCGTCAAATCAGGGGGAAGGATGTTGCTCACCAAATAGTTAGCAAAATCCGCATACCACGGAAATTCTAAATTAATTCCAAATAGCTGTTTATCTGGAAATGTTTCATTGATCACACATTTATCCTCTTCATCTTTTTCTGAATTTTCCAGCCTCGTTAGATGATCTGCTACTTGATTTTCTGTCCCCTTCATATCCTTTATTTCCAAATCAAATTCCTGTAGGAGGAGGATCCATCTTATAAGTCTAGGCTTAACATCCTTTTTTGAGATTAAATATCGAATTGCCGAGTGATCTGTATAAACCACCACCTTTGTCCCAATCAAATATGCCCAAAATTTGTCAAAGACATATACTACTGCAAGCAACTCCTTTTCTGTAGTTGTGTAGTTCAATTGGGCATCCGTAAGTGTTTACTTGCATAGTATATGGTGTGGAATAGTTTCTCTCGGCGTTGACCCAAAATAGCCCCTACCACATAGTCGATTGCATCGTACATTAACTCATAAGGCGTATTCCAATCCGGTGCGGCGATCACTAGAGATGTAGTCAACTTTTTATTCAATTGCTCAAATGTTAACTTACAATCCTCATCAAATTTGAAAACTGAATCTTTCTCTAAGAGAATGCACATTGGTTTTGCAATCTTAGAGAAATCTTTAATGAACCTTTGGTAGAATCCCGCATGTCCTAGAAAGCTGCGGATTCCCTTGACTGTAGTTAGTGGTGGAATATTTTCATTGTTTCCAACTTTGCTCTATCAACCTCTAATCCCTTCCCAAAAACCTTGTGCCCCAAGATTATTCCTTCCTGGACCATAAAGTGTCACTTCTCTTAGTTAAGCACTAAATTCGTCTCCACACATCGCTTTAAGACCATGACCAAATTCTCTAAACAGACATCAAAATTATCTCCATAGACAGAGAAGTCTTCTATGAAGACTTCCACATTCTTTCCACCATGTCCGAGAAGATGGCCATCATACACTGTTGGAAGGTTGTAGGTGCATTACACAAACCAAAAGACATTCTCCCGGAATGCAAAAGTGTCATATGGGCACGTGAAAGTGGTCTTTTCTTGATCTTCAGGAGCAATGACTATTTGATTATATCCGAATACCCATCCAGTAGGCAATAAAATTTGTGTCCCGCCAATCTATCCAACATCTGATCAATAAAAGGCAGAGGAAAATGGTCTTTGCAAGTTTCCTTATGTAAGACCTCAACTTATTATAAATGAATTGAATTTCCTCTATTTATTATTTGAAATAGTAAGGGTTGATTTGATTAATGTGGTTAGTTATGGGTAAAATGGGCAAATATCTTAAATAAGCAAGTGGTTATAAAATATTCATTGTTGTCGGAGAATATTCATTTGGTCGTGGAATATTCTTATTGTCGGGAAATATCGTACGACGACGCAACCTTGTGTGGGCCCCATAACGAAAAGAGATTAGATGAAGAAAATGACAGGTATAAGTTTTTTTTATAAATAACGACGTAGTTGTTACCGTTAACACTGTTGGAATCCGGTGGTTTAAACACAGTAGCACACGGTATTGCACCATTATTGATTCTTACGTAAGAAGGCTCTACTTAATAATTGTTACAATAATTACTGTTCAATATTTTATTTTATTGATTCAATAATTGCTATGTTGATATTTTATATTATTATTGTTTCAATAATTGTCACTACACAGTATTCCATCATCAGGTCAATAATCCATATTATTTAAATAATATTATTAAATAGCATTATTGGCAATGTCTAGAAAGTTCTGTCAAGGAAAGGGGTTAGGTCATCTAATTGCGCGTCAGTAAGGAGAAATCTTTATCGGAAAGCCCCCTCTTTCCTGGGAACGGCCTGGTTGTCATTATTGTGATTCTGTAATATTATTTGTGAATAATTAATTATTGATTTATATGATAAGGAAAATATTTATTATGTGGATATAAATGGAAAAATTTTTAGAAAAGTGACAATTGTTAAAAATTAATATTTTATCTTTTTTGATAAAATAATTCATTTAAATATATTATTATATTATAATAATATAATAATAGTTATATTTTTACAATGAATGTGTGATATATGAATAAATGAGGAGAAAGAGTATTTTTGTTACAATAAATGCTAAAAACACGTTAAACTTGTTGGTGGACCCCATTTCTTGACTAAAATTTGATTATAGCATGTAAAATCGTCCGTATGTGGATTTCGGTCAATTTCTGCTTGGAATTTGGAAAAACTTAACTTTACAAAGTTGTAGAGAATTGAATTTCCTATGAAATGGACATAAATTCAAATTTTTCTAATAAAAGGGCTATTTATTATGAATTATTGAAGTTCCAGACTAATTCATTTTGAAGTTTTAAATATTTTTTTAAAAGAATTTTTTTTTTCATTTTGGTGGGCCCCACATGTGTGGTAAATGAGCTGAATTCAGATTTTAAGAGGTGGGCGTGAATTTTTTTAATAAATATTATTATTTTATTAAATTTTCTATTTAGTGTTCTAAGCATTTTCCTATAAATAGGATGCTTAGGTTAGAATTGAAAATCACACAAGAAACTGAAGTTTTCTCTCTATATTATCGAGCATATTTTGTGAGTATTTTGTTACTTGAGTGTTGCTATACAGTGCAAGTTCTCCTTCAACGTTATATCTGATATTCCAGCCAGAAGTACTATTCTTTTGAGGTAAGGGATGTTATTTTTTTTAAAATGATATTATTTCTTTCAATATCATTATGCCGGAATATTGGTAAGATTTTCTTGTAAAATTCTTATCTTTTGTGTCAGGGTTACTATTATGTATACGACACTATTCACGTATACGACACTATTCACGAATACGATACTATACATAAAAAAAAATTAAATTTTCATTCTTGTCCAAGATGTCTATTATGGGTACTATTTTTAATTGTATCTATATTTTGATCTTTATTCTTGAATTTTACTCCACTATGGTTTATTATGGAGTATTTTTGAACTTGGATTATCTAAAGTATGAATCCCCTAATATTGTTCTTTTGTCTCACTGGATTCATTTTCTTTAAAAAAAATCATGATCCTTAGTCCTAAATGATGATATAACTGAATATCTTTGGCCTGTATTACAAAGATGAATGATTTTTTGATAACTATCTTTGGCACGTAATGCAAAGATGAACAGGTGTTGAGAGAACATGACCGACTGATGAATATCTTTGCCTGTAGTGCAAAGATGAATATTTTATTCAAGATGTATATTGATTGATGTTACAAGGATAAAATATTGATGATGGACTTTTAAATTCATAGATGATAGTAGATTTTATTCTCTACTTAACTCTTCTAATGAATTGTTATTTTCGATGCGAATATTGATCTGAAACTTGTTGTCTATTATATTTTATCAGATTTTTCCCTGTTGAGGACTAATGATAATTTGTTCTATATTATCTTAGTCATAATATTCTTTACTGGGCTAGTTGAGCTCACCCTTTTCCTTTTTGTTCCATTTTTCTTCTCAGGAAGCGAAAATATAGCGAGAAGTAGTTGGGTGTGGAGTAATAATTCCAATGCAGTTGTTAAAGTAGTCCTCACTACTTTGTAAAATAGTGTATCAATAATTGTAATGAGGACTATTGAGTGTGGATATTGTCTAGAAGATAATATTTGTATTTAAACTCATAGTTTATGTGTTATCGTATTTTGCACAACAAATATATTAATAAAGTTGTAGTTGTTTTATTACCATGCATTTGGCGACTCAGAATGGATGATGTATACTTATTTTGGGAGCGTCCACACCTTATTCAGCTTCCTGTAGTCCATGCAAACCCTCCAACCAGTCACTGTCCTCATCAGAATTAATTCGTTATCCTCATTCTTCACTATGATCATTCCTCCCTTTTTCGACACATACTGAACCGGACTGACCCATGCACTATCTGAAATTGGGGTAGATAATTCCCGCATCCAACCTCTTCAGAATTTTTTCTTCACCACTTCTTTTATGATTGGATTCAGCCGTCGTTGTTGTTCCACTGTTGGCTTTGCATTCTCTTCTATTAGAATTTTGTGCATGCAGAAGGATGGACTTAATCCCTTGATATCTGTAATGTCCATCCTATAGCCGATTTGTATTCTCTAAGCACTCTCAGTACTTGTTTTCTTGTAATTCGTTAAGTGCAGAAGCAATAATAATAGGTAAAGTATTAGAATTTCCTAATATGCTTACCTGAGGTGTTTAGGAAGTGACTTAAGCTCAAGTGTAGGTGGCTCCTCCAACGAAGGTTTCATCCATGTCGTGGCTTTTTCTTCTGTGTAATGGCTCAAATGGTTCCTTGAATCTACTAACTCGTGGCAAAGAATCCAGCATGTGCAAATAATCCACAAACTTTGGATCATCCAAATCCTTCATCCCCAAGTAATGTAGTTCCAATGGATCACTAACCAAACTTTTTACATGTCTTTATTAACTATCCGGTCAATGACATCCAACTGAAAACATTCTTCTTCATCCGTCGGGGAACTTCATGGCTTTGAACACATTGATGTAACTTCCTGATCTTGGACTCTCATAGTTAATTCACCTTTTACACATCAATGAGAGTCCTACCCGTAGCCAAAAATGCTCTCCCCCAAGATGATTGGGATGTTCTGTCTTCCTCATAATCCAGAATTATGAAGTCAGCTGGAATATGAATTTTTCCACCTTGACCAAAATATCCTCCACAATGCTCTCGGATATGTTACCAACCTATCCGCTAACTGCAACGAAATGTTCGTAGGCTTTGGAGCTGGTAAACCCAATTCGGTATACACGGACAATGCCATGAGGTTTACACTTTCCCCCAAATCACACAAACACTTCTTGAAGGCCATGTTACCAATTGTGCAAGGTATAGTAAAACTCCCCGGATCCTTCAACTTTGGAGGTAACTTTCTTTGTAAAACTGCATTGCACTCCTCCGTTAATGTTACAGTTTCAAAATCCCTAACTTCTTTTTCCGTGACAAAATTCCCTTCATAAATTTGGCATAACTAGGCATCTGCTCTAGGGCTTCTGCGAACGGGATATTTATTTGAAGTTTCTTGAAAACTTCTATAAAATTTGGCGAATTACTTATCTAATTTCTGTTTTTGAATTCTTTAACTGAAATGGTGGGTGGAGGATACACAACCGGTTCATTATCTGTCTTGCTCTTATCCACTTACTTTTTCTTCCCCCATGATTTTCCTCAACCACCTTGTTTTCCTCCTTCTTTGTCATCATCTTTTGCAACCAAATTTTCTCTTTCTGCCCCTCTAGATGTTTTCCACTCCTTAACATAATTACTTGACATTGCTCATGATTCCCCTTTGGATTTTTCTCTGTATCACTGGGTAAAGTTCCTTGAGGCCTATTATTCAATGCAAAAGCCAGCTAGCCATCTGATTCTCTAAGTTCTTGATGGCTACTGCTTGTGATTTTACAACCGCCTCATTACTCGTATATATTTCGACAACACCTCTTTTAAATATGTTTTTCTCTCTTTATGTGAGCTGTTTGTTGATGTTGATTCTGAAATCCTGGGGATAAGATGGTCGTGGATCTTGCTGATTCTGATTATTACTCCACAAAAATTAGGTTGATTCCTATTCCCGGATTGTAGGCATTCTGATACATGTTCTGTGGAATCCTGTTGTAGCTACCACAAATTGTACTCGATGCTAGGTTGATTGCACATTATTCTGTAAGATGTTCACACTCGCCTCATAATTCACAAATAACTGCAATCTGCTGAGTTTGTACACCCGACAAAGATCCACCTTCTTTGATAACGTTAAAATATGTATTGCTAATGCCTTCACCCCATCTACCTCTAACACTCAAGCTACCTTAGGTTGTGTCATTCCTGCCGTGGGCCACTGGTAGTTGTTAGCCGCCATTGTTTCTATCAACTCATACGCCTCCTCGTAACTCTTGGCCATAAATACTCCACCCGAAGCTGCGTCTATACTGGTTCTGAGATTCACATTCAACCCGTTGTAGAATATGTTCATTTGCAGCCATTTAGGTAATCCGTGATGTGGACACTTTCTGAGAAATTCCTTGTACCTCTCCCATGCCTCATACAATAATCTGCTGTTCAAACATGGTATCTCGTTTCTCATTTTTGCAGTCTTTCCTGGTGGGAAAAATTTGGCTAAAAATTTTTGAGCAAGGTCTTTCCCATGTAGTTATTGATCCCGACGGTAGAGAGTGTAACCAAAATCTTCACCTTGTCCTGTAGAGTGAATGGGAACAAGTGAAGTCTAACTACATCATCCGACACCTCATTGTATCTGGAAGGTGTCACATATCTCCAAAAAGCTGACTAGGTGTTCATTCAGATAATCATTTTCAAGTCCCCCCAAACTGAACTGAGTTTTGGATCATCTGAATAGTCCCAGGCTTAATTTCAAACATATTTGCAGCTATCGCCAGCCTGGTGATACTCGATGAAGCTTAGTCACCTTAGGAGGTAGCAAAGTCCCTTATCGATTTCTGGTCTTCGACAGCCATTATTTCTTCTTCTTCTCAGAATTCTCGAAATTCCCCCTTTTGTCTTTAATCCACTTACTTAGCCTTTAAAACAATTTTCTTATATCATCCTCAAAAGGAAGCAAGTCTAGGTTTTTAGACCGAGTTTGTATAAACCAACTTCTAGAACCTGAAATAAGAAAGAACAAAACAAAACAAAAATTGTTTAAGTAAACTGGACTAATTAAACTGATATTGCAAAATATTAAAATTTATACTTATTCCCCGGTAACGGCTCCAAAAACTTATTGGGTAATTTCTATATAGCACAACACGCAAGTATACATGGTCAACAAGTAATATAAGATTAAGTTAAGTTATCGTTCCCGTAGAGATTAATTGAAATTAATCCTAACAATTACAGCTTTATATTAATCCAAATTTTATTAAAACTATCCAATTCAATGATTATAACTATTAAAAACTAAAATTATTAAAAATACCAAACCAATCAACAAATCCTAAAAACTGTAATTTTTAAAAAATATGGAGAATTAGGCTTACAACTTCACTCTAGGTATCACTCCGATTATTACACCTTTAAGTTTAATTCACTATCCCATTTTATTAATCAAGAACACTCAAGTAGAACTAGTCATCTCTCGCTGCACTAATACCATATTAACTTAAATCCATAAATTAGATAGAATTAAGCTAAACACCTCAATTACTAATTCACTATATCTATATGTGAATTACAATCAAAGAAGGTTTAAGTTCAAGTTCTCTATCCGATTAAATGCGACGCTAGGCATATCTCTACCCTAACATTCATCAAGATTCTATCACAGAATTTAAGAACACGTGCTATATTAACTAAGTCTAGATTCATATATCCTCTCTCGATTCTATACAAATCCACATAGAATTGGTGCTCAAGCAATTCATAGATTCACCGACAAATTAATATAGAAAAACTGAAAGATGGATTATTAAACTGAAAATCAAAGATACATAATCATCGTTCAACCCAAGATCCGCCATAAGCCTAAAAGTAATTTAGTTCATCACAGATGAAATAAAAATGAAATAATTGAAGTAAACATCATCTCAATTACATTTATTAAACTAAAGAAAAAGAATGAATCCAACACCACCCTTCTCTCTAGCCTCAATCTACAATTATCGGACTTTGCCTTCAATCTTCCTCCAGTGCTATTGCTCAAATTATTACTTCAAAGAATGTTAATTGATTGTATGAATGCTCTCCCTCGTTGTCTCTTGTTAATTATATGCCTTAGACACGTATTCTAACTTTAATTCCATGCCCAATTGAGTTCCAAGCCATGCCAACAGTGAGGCCCCCAAATCCGGGTCTCTTCCAACCCGATAGATGGTGCTACACGTACTACCATTCATTCATTCATTCATTCAATTGATAGTCTCAAAAGGACTAATATAACTTCTATATAACCAAAATAATATTACATCCCAGGTTCTTTGTAACCCATTCGTTTGTTCTTGTCATAATATCAAATATATTACAATCGTTCACCTATACTATTACATAAGTAATCTAAGGGTTTGTCTTCGCCTCGCCCTTGTCCTTACCTGAGCCTTCAGTCCGCTTGATCTTGGCTGTGTTCATATGGTTCAAGAAAGAGTGAGCATGACTAGCTCAGCAAGTACTACATTCTAATAAACAATATGCTCGAAACATAGAACTCATATATCTTCAGTAACTGAACAATAGTTACGAAGTACTATCGATAATTCAAAATAGCACTTCTTTTTATTCAAAACGTTTTTCAACAACAATATTCAGTAGAATATCAACTAAGGCTCGGAACTATGAGCAGTTCATAATTTCTTTTGAAAAGGACAACCCGACACTAAGTCCGTAAGTCCAGAATAGCTTACAAGCACTTCTGGATGATCAACCCATAGTACTCTATGTTGATCAACACTACATTCATTAAATGTGTATACGTTTAAGTTGTGGCAATTTCACGTGCCTGTCGTTAAATGACAAAAACATTTTAGCATACTTGGTCTTCGATTGAAAACCATACCAATATAACTCGGTAAACATAAATCATGCTTGACAGAATCATAATATAAGTCTAGCCGAAAGAATTGGCTTTAGACTTCATCGTTCAAAACTTCATGTGAAAGAATACATGAATTACAAAACATGTCCAGGCTGAACTGGAACAAGGGTTAGAATACTTGCCTTTAGTGTTTGCTTACTGATTAACACACGTACACTTTATGTCTCTATGATTTCTACAATACATAATCATATAACGTACCACATTAGGTCATATAATCAAGTATGTATACTATATCTTACCCTTCATCTCAATGTAAATCCTGACTTAGATTCGTTATTAGGGTTTCCGGCTTTCATTACGTCATTCACATTTTGCATTACGTCATTCCACATTTTGCTAATCTTCGATTGATTATTAACTCTTACTTAACATGCATTAGTGTCTTACAAGTACCTTACAATGTCTTAACCTGTTATGATTACATCTTAATTCATTACTACAAGTTCTCTTTCCTTCTATACTTGAAATCTTTCTTTTCTATCATTTTCTGTGACTGGCGTCGCGACACCAACAATCACTCTGTATCTCGCGCTACTGCGCGAGTTAGCAGTGTGCAAGGCTCCGGCTTGCGCTACGGCACGGGCTTTTAGGCTTGGAGTCGTGCCGCGACGCGGACTCTATGCCTCAGACAGTTTTGCAGTTTTAAAATTTTAGCAAACTTCCGAACGTATAACTTCTTCATTTAAGTCCAAATTGGTCCGTTCAAAAGCCTACGGTTCAAAAATTTCATAATCTACGCGTTCATGTAAGAATTTATCTATTTGACTTCGTTTGCTAAAATTTCACCTAATGAGTTCATTTTTAACGAAACGATAAACGTTCGTGAACGTTCAACCGCTCGTTTCTCGTTTCAAGTTGGAATCCCGTAACCTATAATGACCATATGACTTGTCTCCATCGAAAACCAACGTTTCCAACTTCAACACAAAATACGACTTCCATTCCGAGAATTTCATTCACGAATTCAACGATAATCGTCCAATCGTGTGAAGTCCGTCAAATCTTCATTACTAAGCGTTCTAAATGGATTTTAATCACATAAAATCATTACAAGTTATGTACTACACCAACTACAATCAAAGTAGGTTTTGACTCATTTTTATAAGTCATTGTCTTATTTAACTTATGAACTACAAATTCTCATGGAAATGACTTACTATGAACTTAAGTCCACTAATCAATGTTCTCATGCTATAATCAACATACTAACCATCATATGACAACATATGACAAGTTCTTCATAATTTTAACAACTTATTAGATTTCAAAATGTTTATTCAACTTATTCGGCTTAAGTTCATTCCTTATTAACTTATTACATGATATTATCAAACCATCCCCCTTCTCTATCAATCCTATCATAATAGAGATGAAAGAACATTGGACACAAGATCATTACCTTTGAAGTCTAACTTCTTCTTCTTGGAAAATCTAACTTTAACTTAAAAGTGCTTATTTGCTCTACCAAATAAGTAGCTTATATTTGAGAGGAGTTGAGAGGAAATTTTATCAAGCAAACAAATGATGGAGAGCTTGCTATTTATAGGCAACTTAAAGCTAGGGCATTATGGTCAACTAGACATCCCACCTCCTTATTCCACCTGCTCATTCCACCTCCTCAATTAATCTCATTAATTCCACCTCCTTACTATTCATAACTTTGGCTCTAAGTAAACTTGGCTAGCACAACACTTGCTCACCACCCTACTTAATCATCACACATAATCCTTGCCCATCAAGCTTACCCACTTCCTACTTGGTTTGACCCATGGATCAAGGCTTCTCATTGGGCTTGGTTAATTAATCTAACTACTTTCTCAATGGGCTTGTGCTACCTAATTGGACTCATACTATATCAAACACTTAGGCTTGATTGTCACATTATATTGGACTCCTACTATTAGGTTTATATCCTACAAGTCCATTCCCTTTATTCAATACTTAACATATGTACCTTACGTATAATTCTAGTATACTAGCTCGTATATTAATTCTTAATATACGTTATCTCATTCTTCATACATAATAGTACAATACGTCGTATTATACTTGCATTCAATACTTTCTTATATGACTACACATTATACGATCACAACTCTCTTCCTTTAACGATTAATAACCTAACGTTCCCAAATTAAGTCCACATGAGAAATATTATGTTTTCCATACTTAGGTTATTATTACATAATCAATATCACCTCAATATTATAATGTTACGTAGTTTTTGGAAGTTCAAAAATAATTCCCGAATAGAAATCGATAAATAGTGTTTTTTGGAAAATTTCTCGGAAAACTTTTATTTTCGTTTTAGAAATTCAAACACTTTAATTCTCCCACGTAGTTAAAATACTTCGACGTTCCGATGTTTCTAGGTTATAGAACGACCTTCATCTTCTCAACACGCAATAATAATAATAATTATTTTTATTCATTATTAAAAGTAATTACAAAAGGTTCAATTTTCCAGGGCGTTACACTCTCTCCCCCTTATAAGGATTCTGTCCCCAGAATCTCGCCATATAAACAAATTACACAAATAAATGCGGGTAATTCTTTTTCATCATTTCTTCTAACTCCCACGTTGCTTCTTCTGCATCGTGGTGCTTCCATATCACCTTCACGGAAGGTATGACTTTATTCCGCAGAACTTATTCTTTTCGATCGACAATTTGAATTGGCGTTTCCTCGTACGTTAAGTCCTTCTCGATATGAATAGGCTCATATTCTATCACGTGCTTATAATCTGGCTTATAAGGACGTAACACGGATACGTGAAATACATTATGTATTCATTCTAGGTCTGGAGGTAATGCTATCATATAAGCTACCTCACCTACCTGTTTTAATACCTCAAAAGGTCCTATAAACCTCGGACTTAACTTTCCCTTCTTTCTAAAATGTATCTTTCCTTTCCAGGGAGATACTTTTAGGAGTACGTACGACCCTACTTCAAACTCTCGATTCTCTCTACACGGATTCCGTAAACTTCTTTTGCCTGTCTTGAGCTGCTAGAAGACACATTTGAATCTTTTTGACAATATCTGTTGTCTGTTGCACTAATTCTGGTCCCAACATTCGGCGTTCTCCTACCTCATCCAATATAGTGGCGTTCTGCATTTTCTCCCATACAAAGCTTCGTAAGGTGGCATACCTATGCTTGCATGATAACTATTGTTATACGCAAACTCCACTCATGATAGATGATCATCCCAACTACCCTTGAAATCCATGACGCAAGATCTTAGCATATCTTCTAACGTCTGAATAGTCCTCTCGCTCTGTCCATCCGTCTGTGGATGATATGCTATACTCAGCTTCAACTGCGTTCCCAACTACTCTTGTAGACTTCTCCAAAAGTTTGAAGTGAATCGTGGATCACGATCTGACACAATCGATACTAGCACTCCATGTCTAGAGATTATTTCCTTAATATAAAGTCTAGCTAAGTGGTCTAAGTTATACTTAACCCTAATTGGCAAAAAGTGAGCCAACTTCGTCAACTGGTCCACTATTACCCAAATCGCATCATACACCCTTGGTTGTAGTCGGAAGTCCCACCACAAAATCCATCGTGATATTCTCCCACTTCCACTCCGGAATTTTTAATGACTGTAGCAAGCCACTAGGTCGTTGATGTTCGGCCTTAACTCTCTGACAAGTCAAGCACCTACTCACATACTCTGTTATTTCTCTCTTCATGTTCGGCCACCAGAAACTCTATCGAAGATCTTAATGCATCTTAGTACTACCAGGATGAATCGAAAACCTTGAACTATGAGCCTCTGATAGAACTTGCTCCTTTAATTCCGTCTCATTCAGAACCCAAATTCTTCCTTCAAATCTCAATAATCCCTCATTATCAAGACTGTACTTAGAATCTTTTCCATTAGCTAGCCGCTCCTTCATCCTGTCACACTCATATGTTTTGAGTTGTGCCTCTTTAACTCTCTCTACAATGGTCGGTTGCATCTCCATCGCAAATAGTATTTATCCTCCTTCACTTGGCAGCTTCACTCCCAGCTCCATCCTAGCCATCTCTGTTATCAACTCAGTTTGATTCGTTAACAAAGACAACTTTTCCCAACCCTTCCTACTTAAGGCGTCGGCAACTACATTGGCTTTTCCTCGGTGATACAGGATTTCACAGTAGTAATCATTTATCAACTCCAGCCATCTCCTCTGCCTCATATTCAACTCCTTCTGTGTGAAGATATATTTTAGACTTTTGTGGTCTATGTATATCTCACATTTTTCTCCATAAAGATAATGTCTCCATATCTTTAGAGCAAAAACTACTGCGGCCAATTCGAGATCATGGGTAGGGTAAACTTTCTCATAATCCTTCAACTGCCTAGATGCATACGCAATGACCTTGCCATGCTGCATGAGCACGCAACCAAGTCCTCTATGCGAAACATCGCTATAAACCACAAAATTTCCTGTATCATCGGGTAATGACAACACAGGTGCCTCACTCAACCTCTTCTTCAGTTCTTAAAAACTGTTCTCACACTTGTCAGTCCAAGCGTATTTTACCGTCTTCCTCGTCAAGTTAGTCAACGGAGTAGCTATCTTCAAAAAATCCTGAATGAATCTTCGATAGTAACCCGCTAACCCTAGGAAACTCCGCACCTCAATCGGTGTTTTTGGTTGTTCCCAATTTATCACGGCTTCCACCTTCACTGGATCTACAGAAATTCCCTCATGGTCAATGACATGACCTAAAAACTGCACCTTCTCCAACCAAAATTCACATTTAGTGAATTTCGCATACAACTTCTCTTTTCTTAGTGTCTCCAACACTAATCTTAGGTGTTCAGCATGATCTTCTGGCGTCATAGAATATACTCAAATATCATCTATAAACACCACGACGAACTTGTCCAAATATTGTTTGAACACTCTGTTCATCATATCCATGAATGCAGCTTGTGCATTTTTCAACCCAAACGACATCACTAAAAACTCGTAATGATCATAACGAGTCCTGAATGCTGTCTTTGGCACATCCTCCTTCCTAACCTTCAACTGATGAAGCCCCATTCTTAAATCTATTTTAGAAAAATACTTAGCCCCTTTCAACTGATCAAAGAGATCATCGATCATGGGCAATGGGTATTTATTATTATTGTTAACTTGTTCAACTCTCTATAGTCGATACAAAGTCTTAACGATCCGTCCTTCTTTTGACAAATAGTACCGGTACCCCACCGGTGACACACTCGGCTGAATATACTTCCAATCCAACAGTTCTTGCAGCTGCACCATCAACTCCTTCATCTCCACTGGCGCCAAATGATACGGTGTCCTGGAAACTGGTGCCGCTCCTGGCACAATGTCTATCACAAACTCGGTCTCCCTATCCGGCGGAAGACCAGGCAATTCACTCGGAAATACATCAGCGAATTCTCTCACTATAGGTATTTGTTCCATGGTTGCTACCACTCTCTGGGTATCAACAACATGGCATAGGTAACCTACGCATCCCTTCCTCAGTAATTTCCTAGTTTGTGTCATGGTTAGACAACACGAACGTCCCGACGATCTATTCCCGTAAAATACTACCCAAGGTTGTTCTAACGTCTTAATGTTCACACATTTCTTTTGACAATCTATAATTTCCCCATGGTTAACTAACCAATCCATTCCGAGAATTACATCGAATTCTCCTAACTTTATCGGTATTAGATCTATCGATAATTTACAACACCGTATGTCTACACAACAACTCTTGTGAACATCTTCAACATGAATTATCTCTTCGTTTGCTACCTTAATATTTAAAGGTATAGGCAACTTTTTGAGAAGTAATCCTAATCGTCTAGCAAAATTGCATGCTATAAACGAACAAGTAGCACCAGAATCAAACAGCACGTACGCTATTGATATCGTTGATCGGAATAATACCTGCGACGACGTCCCCTGATGCAACCGTATCTTGGACTGTCATGTTAAAGGTATGACCCATCGGCCTACCCAGCTGCGCTGGACCCCCAATAGCTAACTTACCGCTATTAGTGCCCCGGTTCCCGTCCGTCCCCTTCTTCGGGCAGTTCTTTGCCATGTGGTCAGTTGATCCACACACAAAGCATCCGTTATTCTTCTTCGGACTTAGACAATTTGGCGCAATGTGCCCCTCCTGTCCACAGTTATAGCAGACGGCCTTCCCCTTGAGACAGACTCCTAAGTGAGTCTTCCCACAGGTCTTGCAGGCCTCCATTCTTCTCTTCGGGTCTCCTTTCTTCACTCCGGTATTCCCAGAGCTAAATACCTTCCTCTTCTAACCCTCGCCACTTCCACCGGCTCCCTCAATCTTGACTCTCCCGTCAACTTTCCCTTATTCTTCTTTTCTTTGTGGTATTAGCTCAACTCCTCACTACCACCTTCGGCGATTATCGCCTTCTCTAAAACGGTTCCAAAAGAAGTACTTTGAAACACCGAAATATGTTTTGATCTTTAAATGTCCACCCCAGCGGGCATGTCTACTGTTAGTTTCTCAGCATCCCCCGCCCCGGCGGGGGTTTTACATGTAATAAGTCCGCCCCAGCAGGGGTGCCTTCTGATTTTGGTCCAATTTAATCTCTTTCCTTGCCAAGTTTAGCCATGCTTCCACCTTTTAAGCCCAAATGCTACACCACCACACCTAAACACAATAACACTAAACAAGTAAAATGAAACATAAAAATATAGAATTAACACAGTTTCAGCTCGAATTAGTGCCCGATTTATAGGTATAAAACCCACTCATCACTACGCCGTTGTACGAATATTCCCCGACAACAAGAATATTCCACGACCAAACGATTATTCCCCAACAATAATGAATATTTTATAACCACTTTCTTATTTAAAATATTTACGTATTTTACCCATAACTAACCACATTAATCAAATCAACCCCTTATTATTTCAAAATAGAGGAAATTAAATTTATAAAAAGTTGGGGTCTTACAACCTCTGCTCCTTATGAAATTTCATCCTCTAAATTGACGTGCGTACTTGTTGTTTCAAAAAGGTGAGGATACATCGCTTTCATTTCCGATTCTAACTCCCAGGTCATTTCCTCAATAGCATGGTTCCTCCATAAAATTTTAACTTGTGGTATAACCTTTGTGTGTAGGACATATTCCTTCCTATCCAAGATCTTGACAGGTACCTCCTCGTACGTTAAATCTTCAGCTATCTCGTCTGGTTTAACTCAATAATGTAGTTTATGTCTTTCACATATTTACGACGCACATATATATGAAAAACATTATGAACATGAGACATGCTTGGAGGTAATGCGAGTCTATAGGACACATTTTCTACTCGGTTAAGAATCTCAAACGGACCAACAAATCATGGATTGATCTTTCATTTCTTCCCGAATCGTGTAACTCCCTTCCATGGAGCAACACGTAACAATACATGATCCCCAATATTAAATTCCACGTCCTTTCGATGAAGATCCGCATAACTCTTTTGTCGATCATGTGCCGTTTGTATACGTTATTGGATTATTTGGATCTTTTCTGTAGTCATACATACCAACTCTGGTCCCAACAATGTTGCTTCACCCATCTCATCCCAACATACTGGAGAGCGACACTTTCATCCATATAATGCTTTGAATGGTGCCACACCTATACTTGCTTGATAACCGTTAATGTAGGAGAATTCCGCTAATGGTAAGTATTTATCCCAACTCCCTTTGAAGTCTAGAACACAAAGTCTCAATAGATCTTCAAGAGTTTGAATAGTCATTTCTAATTGCCCGTCTATTTGAGGATGGTATGTGACACCCCCAAATCCGGGTTACCTGACTCCTGAGTTTGGTGTTCACGATCCACAATATAATAAGCATCTAGCTACCCATTCATTGATGAATAGAATATTACACCACATTAACTTATAAAGTTAATACTTTAGTCCCAGGTTATCTAACCTTAACATTACAAATATACCCTTTAGATATACAAAAAGGGTTCACAAACATAACATAATAATAATGTTATTCATAACTAATTTATTAAAATGCATTTGCCCTTGTCCTTCACAGCACCTCCTGCCACTTTGTCCCTAGCTAAAAAAATTTATTTAGCAAGGGTGAGCAACAAATTTAAATCGCAAGTTAAGATATACAAAGAATGTATAAGAATCAGAACAACAGACTATCTATTTTGATAGAATGAAACCAAAGTTCGGGGAACTTTGAAATAGCTGAACAAGCTTTAATAATTAACAAGTCTTCTCGCATTCTATGCAACACAATAATCTGATAATGAAAGAGTACAACGCTTTCAAAGTTTCTACGATATTCTAATGAATAATCAAGAATAAATTCTACGCAATAACAAAGTGGAATATTTTTCCAGATTTATGTTGAGTGATCCATTGGATCTTGAACTTCTCTTCTCGAGTATCTATCAAAGATTTTACTTTGATAACCCAGGTGTATCAGATAACCATAAAGATTAAATCATACCCCTCTGCAAGTACTTAGAACCGGTCAACTCCTTGTACCCTATATTATGTATAATACTTACACGCGCGCAAAGGTTGAATATACGACCAATAAAATGTTTTCTTTATATAAAAGGTTATTCTTCTCAGTCTCAGAATCAAAAGTTGATTTAACAACGAAATACTATTATTTCAATATTTAGTAACTTTCTCGATCTTGCCGAAATTATTGGCATCGATCTGTCAATAATAATTGAATTCTCTTCTCGATCCTATCAAGTTCTAATAAATGTTCGTTTAGGCCGAATAATTAGCTAAGATATTTCTCAACATAATTCGACAATAGACAGGAATTATCTGTACTGTCAATAATAGCTTCTACGGATTTAAATATCCAACAACAGTTATTCTATGAATATATATTTTCAGAATAATTGATTCAATTTGAATCAATAAACATCCACTAATTGCGAATAATCAACAATAAATTCTCAGACGTGGTCTAATCAACAACAATTAACCACCATAATATTTAAAAATTATAACTCAAGGCTGAGTTAATGAAAATTGCCTTTCGCGTTGATTACTGCTACATAATATACTTATCTGCGTTCGAAAGACCTATAACCAATAATATCGGTCTCACAATTAGCACAATAGTTCACAACATACAATACTGTAATTTACAGTCAAACCTTTTCCTAGGCACATTACCACATAGCCACATCAGTGTTTATAACCTATATAAACACTTAACAAGTCTAACAAGTTTAGTCTGGTTGGACTTCGGCCTATTCTCAGTGTTCTGGTCACCCTATCCGACAATTAACACATTGATTGTCAATTAAACTTGGTCTCTAAGCTTGAATATTATTTTAGATAAGTCAATTATCCTTTATAATATTTTCGAAAGCTTTTAATAATTTGTAAACAATTATTATAATTTATAATAATTTTTCAAACACTTAAATCATTTTTAAATGATTTAATTATCAAATAATCTTATCATCATTAATATTTAATAATATAAAATATTAATGTTATACTTGTCAAAATATTAAAGTTATTATTAATAACTTAAAATATTTTTAAATCATCAATATTCTACTTAAATAATTTTTAAATTAATTAAAATCATTTTTAAACCATCACCATTAATATTTAAATATTAATGAAATTATCATCAAAATATTAAAAGTTATTAATTATTACTTAAAATATTTTAAATCATTTTTCTCATTTTAAAATGATTTTTAAATCAATAAAATCATTTTAAATTCATTTATTTAATATAATAATTAAATAAATCTAATATCATTAATATTATTTTATTAATGAGAATTCTCAAAAAATATTGAAAATTATATTTTATAATTCAAAATATTTTCTAACACTTTATTCTCATTTAAAATAATTTTTAAATCAATAAAATCATTTTTAACCTATTTATTTAATACAATAATTAAATAAATCTAATATCATTAATATTAAATTATTAATTAAAATTCTCTAAAAATATTAAAAGTTACATTTTATAACTCAAAATACTTTATTCTTATTTAAAATGATTTTTCATAATATTAAATTATTTTTTTTATAATTTATTTATTACCCTAATTAAATAAATTAAATATCATTAATATTTAAATAATTATAAATATTAATGAAAAATATTCCAAATTCTCAAAAATTATTTTTCATAATATAAAATAATTTTTAAAATCATTTTTGGTAATTTTTAGAATTTATTTTCTATTTTTTAATTAATTTCGGGAAAATCAGAAATTAAAAATATTAAAAACCATCGCTGTAGCCTATAGCGACACTAAGCATCGCTGTTAGTGTTCTTGAGCTCAAGAATACTGACAGCCGGCTTAGTAAGGGGTCAACTTTGACCGGATTTAATTCTTAATCCATACATGTTCTAGGATATCTTTAACCATGATCTTGTAGTGTTTATGTAACACTACAAGAATCAACCATCAACAAAGTCATAACACAACTCATGCAAGTCATAACACAAAATCAACCATCGCTGTTAATGTCTGAGCCCTCAAACCCACTGTCAGACATTACTTGGGTTTTTCAGAAACCTAGGCAGTTCGAGTAGCCATCTTGTAGCTCAATTTTCTAGAAGTTCTGGTTATCGTTCATGTTGTTTAATAGTTCACATTTACAGTCCTTGTGTCAAGGAACATTAATAAAATAACAGATCGGTCGAACAACAGAACAATGACCCGATTAAGCTCGGTCAAACCCTGTCAGAAATTTCATGCAAACCTTTTCTGGAAATTCCAGAAATTCACAGTCATGGCCGAATGGCCTACTTTGACCAACTGTTACATTCGATCTGTTGATAGCTTACACGATCTAAGGCCACAAATATAAAGTACACATGACAGACTACCAAATGGTTACAACAACATCAACAAACAACTTTAACATTGACAGATCTGGTCGTTACAAAAGCTTGTCAGACTCGATTTTCAAATTTTTGGGTTGCCCAGAATTTGACTGGTCATACCCGGTCAACGGGCTTTGACCAAGAATAACTCGAGATCTAGACATCAAATGACTGTGATTTCACTTGCAGAACAAAGACCACATAACAAACTACCGATCCAAAACATAAAACAACAAGAATCATAAACGGACAAGAATATGTGGCTCCTGACATTAGCTTGTCAGACCACAAATCAAGTTCTTGGACAATTTTCGAAAAATTTAATTTTTACCCACTTTGATGCTATGGATCTATGGTATATAACCATAGATCATCATAAAACATCTTCTAGCAAGATTATAAACACATAAACACCAACTTGAAATTAGCATACAAGATCAAAAGTAGTCTAGAATTTATACCTTTCTTTTGAATATGCTTTGATCTCTCCTCTCAAATCTGATTTTGGTGTTTTTAGGGTTTATTTTGTGACTGATCCAATTATTATTTTTGGAGGTTTGGTGAGAGAGAGTGGGTTAAGTGTTTGAGAGAAAAGTGTCCAAATGAATGAACTTTATCTCTCTTTAATCCTTATATTTTATAAATGCAATGTATATAGCTGTGTTTGCTGTCAATATATGGCTGAGTTGCTGATATTTTAAGTCACCAAGTCAATGTAGTTGGTCACCAACTAAAGGTTTTAGAAAATTTTACAAGTTACCAATTAAAGAAAGTAAAAAGGGCATTTTGGTCATTCTTCTTATATTTTTAATGGCATACTTGACATTTTTCAAACCCTTAGGGTTTAACCCTAAGGTTCTAACCCTTAGGTTTTACAATTTTAGCTTCTAGGATTTTCTAAATTAGGGTTTTAAAATAGAAAATTAAGATTTTAAAACTATAATTAGGGTTTCCAAATTATATTAAGGTTTTCTAATCACATTAAACTTTAATATTCACATTAGGGCTTACTAATTAGGATTAGGGTTTCCTAATTAGGGTTTAGGATTCCTAAATTTTAAATTAGGGTTTCACTACACCAAAAATGGCCTCTAGCGAAGGAAATTTTGTGAAGGAATTTATTCCTTCGCATGAGGAGTTGTTTAGCGAAGGAACAATGAAGGAAAAAATTATAGTGATAATATAGTTATTAGCGAAAGAAACATCCTTCACAATTTATATTTTTTTCCTCGTAAAATTGGGGCGATAGAAAGATTTTTGGAGCCAATTTGTGATGAAAATTTGCGAGAAAAAAATCTATTTAGTGAAGGAATTATTACTCACTATATATCATTATTCAGAAGTTTTTTGCGAGGGATAAAATTGATCGCTATCTTGTTCTAAATAATTTTTTTGAATTAATTGTGGTGAATATAAATACCTTAATTTTTTATAATAGTAAATTTAATTTTAATAACACTTTTTAAGTAACTTACAATATCAACTATTTATTTTAATAAACTATAAAGTAAATAACTTTACACTATGTTAAACTTTAAAATTTCTCTATAAAAATTTATTTTTATGATCATAATTAAATAAAGTTAAAGTTAAATAAAAAAAAATTAAATAATCCAAAAAACTTTAAATTTTATTTTAAGTATATAATATTAATCCAAAAAAGTCTTTTGGAGATTAATTTAAAGTAACTTTATTTTTTGGTATTGTATTTAATATTCAGCAAAATAACAATTTGGGAGGACTTTAATTAAGAAAGACTTTTGAATTATTTAATTTTATTTTTAATTAGTTCAGTACTAAACCATAAGAAAAAATAAAAAAAAACTTAACTTTAATTATTTGAAGTACACTACTTTGCTTGTTTCAATAAAAAAAAGAATACAGTGGTGTGCGTGCATAGAAACAAACATTGGTATTTAGGTTCTTTCTTATTTTTAATAATACTTTATAAATAATTTACAATGTCGACTATTTTTTTAAATCAAGTAAATAAAGTTACAATAATTTAAACATGCTAGTGAACATCGTGAATATTTTTGGCATTGGGATAGCTATTCCGCCCATTTCGTCGAGATAAACAAGACGTATTCTATCATAACTCGTTCCTGCCAAGAAAAAAAGCGCAGCACCGATAAATCCATGAGAGATTATTTGTAAAATAGCTCCATTGAGTCCGGTATAGATTATAGAACTATAAGTATGAAACCCATATGAGATACAGAGGAATAGGCTATTCTTTTTTTTAAATTACGTTGGCCGGGAGATGTTGAAATTTACACAGATGCTTAAAAGTTAAAACAAAACAGAGGCATCCAAATCATTCGGCTATAACCCAAAGGCTCCAAATCGCGTCTCTGTCTGCCCTATCCCAAAATCCCCAAATAGTGTCTTACTCTCTGCCTGCCGAAACAAATGCAACCAAGATGAAGAACCAACTCATCGAAGCTGAAATCGAAGCCCTAAAAATTGCAACCACAGTACAAGAGTTGATTCAGGCTTCCAGTATTGCTAATGCTCGGCTCCAACAGCTCGAGATTTTTTATTCGGTGAACATTACCCTCGATTCCGGGCTGCCGGAGTTGCCCGGGACTACTAATGTGATTGTTGAAGTTATGGAGACCAAAAACCCTGTCACTGATGACCTTGGCATTTACTCCAAGCCTGAGGTATACCCTCTTTTTTACTTAACTAAGTACGTGTCTATATATGCATTTATACTAGGTATGTTTTAATTGATTTTTGATGAATAAATTTTCAAGTTCTGAGTTTTTATTGTGTTTTATAGCTGAGTATTGCTGCAAATTTTTACAAACCTCTTTTAAGTGGTTAGCTATGGGATTTTCATTTTTTTGCAGTGAGACTAATGGTTTGAGTACGTGTAACCAAGGTTTTGTTTTCGTTATGCACAAATATGGTACTTGTATGTGTGCATACTTGAGATCAATCTAGTGAGCAGTTTTGAGCCCGTTTAGGGCTTTAGGTTCTATACGGGACTAGACAAAATTACACAGATTATATTACACTATGCTACTAGTGTACGTGTACAGATTCACTATTACACTATTGTACAAATTGCACAGATTAACCCTGAGAAGGTCCTCCGTCAGTTGACCCCATAATATGACAAAATTACACAGATTATATTACACTATGCTACTAGTGTACATGTAATTTGTTTAACTGTTGGTTTGATTATAGATTCACTTTGCTTTTCATCTTTATTTCTGATGATTGAATTGCTGTTCTTAGACAGTTGTGGTTATACAAGACATGCTTCGGGTTCGTATTGCATGCCTAAGTGCTAATAATGCTTTTATACTTCTCAAACCCATGATACTGTGGATTCTTGGTTGCCTTTCTGATTTGTCTGTGTTGTCTGACACAAATGCATTTAAGGTGAGAACTGTTCATTTGTTGCAATATCTTTGCGTAATTGGTTTGTCCTGTTGTTATTACATGGAATCAGTTGTTCCTTGCAGGTTTATAGATTACTTGATTTTCTCGCTGTCTTATTGGAGCATCCACGTACAAAGGTGTTGTTTTCATTTTTATTAACTTTGTTTGATTCCAACCTATTCTGCCTATATATAAGTAATGGATAAATATTTAGCTTACAATTCTTTTCTTTGCACCAGCCATTATTATTGAAAGAGGGGGCTGTTCAGGTAATTTCACAAGTGCTTGAAATTTGTATTGGTGTAACTAGCTCAGATGCCAACCAATTTTTAGAAAGCAAAATCTTGGCCAACTATGGGTTGTCTCTGCTTAGTTGGTGCATTCCTGTATTCAAGTCTATCTCCCTGGTTTGTGATTATAGGACTCCTGTTCAATATTCAGCAATGTATGATAGGTACGTTTACATTGCTTTCTCTATTCCTGATCTTGTTTTATTATTTTTTAATTTTTCTTAATTTTTGGAAAGATTTCCTCGTTATGTTTCCAAAAAAGAGATAACATAAAATATGTAGAAGAGTTGACTTCCTTGGTAGGTTCAACGATAAGTGAGAATGAATATTCAGCTACTACTGATATGAACACAACTTTGAATCGGGTATAAAGAACTCCGTTGTTATCTTTTTCACCTTGCAACTTTCCTCCTTTTCTTGTGTGATTTTCTAAAGGCTGAACTTGATTTACTATGGCCTTGCAGTTTAAAGAATTAGCAGAACTGATGTTGCTTCTGTTGCAAAAGTCTAATGACCCTGTAAGAGTATGTATTATACTTGCTATAATAATATGCTAATTTAGGCTGATTATGTCAGGTTTTAACTATGGAAAAGTTTGAGCACCTTGGGTTTCTGATTTATTTTGGTGAAAAAGGATCAGAGAGAATTCCCTTGAGCCAGAATGCTCCATTCTTTGCTAATTCAGATCCCGATATGCCTGTTTTTAGGAGATGTCACAAAGTTGAAGGAGTAGTTTCTTGATCTGAGTTGCAACATGCAAAATTATATTAATCCCTTTATCACTTTTTCTAGGTCGCTATTTTTATTTCAAGAGGACATATAACTCACTTTTGTGTAACTTATGGTTTCCTGTTCTTTCTTCATCACCCCCTTTACTAAGCATATCCTATTTTCACATTCAAAATTTTGAGTTATCACTAAAAGTCATAATTTCCAGCCTAGAGACACCTGATTTTACAAGCAAGTCACAATAACATTACGTTATGAAATATATCGATGGACACATTAAAGCCCTGTGACAAATTCAATTAGAGTTAGTGGTGAATTTTGCATTTTATAGGCTAACGAGAAGTGCTAATGTAAAGAAAATGTTGTAAATTGAGTGTCAAGCCTAAACTAAAAGAACACTCTGTCTGACTTCAAGTTGTTTTCAAATTTTTAATCAGGTCTACGAATGTAAAGTATTTTATTTCCTTTCTCTACTTTCAAGTATCAAATTGGGGTCTAGTTTTGTTAATTTACAAGTAGAAGTTTCACATGCCATGCAAACATGCCTCAAAGCATATATTTGATAACCATTCTTCATCACTTGTATAGGTGAGTTGGGAGAAAACACAATGTTTTAGTATTGTTGTTTCAATTTTATTTATAGATCTTTATAGATTTTTCTTTGAGTGTGATCCTCAAATGGTATTTTGCGGTGTCACATGGACTGGTATTGTATCCATAATCCTTAAGAGTGTGAACTCATGAATTTCTTCTGTAAAGTCTCTAAATCTTGGTCTATTGGTCTCTAGCTCTGTTTATATTAAATAGAATAAGAGCTTGGTTTTTATTATTGTTTGGAACTTGTTTCTTTAGTACCTTCAGTGGTTCCTATACCCGTGAATCAATATAGATTGATCCAAAATTTTGCCAATGCCTAGTTCGTCTTATAATACATGAAGTGGCCATGTATAACTTAGGGAAAAATTGGATACACATATGATTCGTTTGATTGTCATTATAAGCTATTACATTAATATGAATACCATTACTTGAATCTAGGTACCAATAGACTTCTGTATTCTTTATTTAGGACCATATGATAAATTATTTTTCTGTTATAACCTAAATGCTCCTGTAGCTGTGTGAAATAAGTACTGACATCTAAATAATTAGCAGGTTCATGAATTCAACGATCTTTATTAATAATAGTTAAAAAATAGTTTTCATAATATCTTTTCCACTACTTTGAAATATGTTACTTTTTTAGTATCAATTTAACGCCTCTTCCTTATGTAGACAATATTGCTCCGTTTCTCACATGGATAAATTTTAGTGATTGACCTTTTTGTCATTTTTCGCTTTAATAAAGGACCAACTCTGAGTTCTAATCGGTCCTATCCTACAACTTTATCATTGCATAATGAATTTCTGAGTTATTCGCATACCTGTCTCTGAAATTTGTACAGATGAACGTCAATGATGTATATCTTTCATATCTTCCTTTGGCACATATTTTTGACCGGGTGATTGCAAAGTGTTTTATCAATCATGGGGCCTCAATAGGATTTTGGCGCGGGGTAAGATGGCTATTAATTAACTATTTCCTCAACTATGAGCTTCAAGTAACACTGGTTTTTTCAGGATGTCAAATTGTTACTTGAAGACATCGGAGTGCTACAACCTACTATTTTTTGTTTTGTTCCCCGAGTTCTAGATAGAATCTATTCAGGTATGGTTTAACTTACTATTGAATATTGATATATACTATTGAGTTTTGATTGTTTGTGGCTTTTAAAAAGCATAGCAAAAAATATAGGAGGAAAAGTTTCTGTAATAGAAGGTGATGAATTCTGGTTCTTTGCTACCTAGGCACGAATCACCTCCAATTCTGGTTTCTAGCTCTTTTAATCTGCATGTTGAATGTGTCTTTCTCTATGGATATGTCATAATGGTCAAAGATGTTTTGCTAGATACATCATTCTAAGTATCTAAATCTCTTAAATGAGATGTATATGCATCTAACAAGAAATCATTTGACTCGACAGATGTTGCAGGTAGCAGAATGTCATGAACGGAGCCTTGTTTCAGTTAATTCTCTTAAACGCCCTTCTCCTAAAGTGAGGAAGCAGAAGTTACTTAATTTTCAGTAAGGTACACTCATATTCTTTGTATATAAATTAGACTTCCAAGAGCTTGTCCATATTTCTCCTCCTGCAGCTTTATCAATCAGACTGACTTTTGTTTATTTCCTTTCAATAGAGAAATATGAGCCTGTGTATGCAAAGTGGACAACAGAACGCTGTGCTGTTTGTCGATGGGTTGAAGATTGGGACTACAACAAAATTATTATATGTATCAGGTAAGCAAAATATGGAGCTTCTTGTACAATTTCCAAAAAGTAAAAATAAGAAATGATCTCACCATACATATTATTCAAATTCACAGAAGTTCTAGATGTTTTGAGGTTCTGCAATTAATCATGGTTGGTGCATGATTTTCTTGCATATTGCTTATGTGCTATCCTTTTCTTTACTAACATTTAGCCATATGTTTTTCCTACAGATAGTAACTAAATCTTTTCCCCCAAATCTGACAAGATAAATAATTTGTTGTCACCTTGCATAGTAAAAAATTATTCTCATTCATTGTATTAAAAATAAAACTGATGCTTTATTCTTTCTATCAGATGTCAAATAGTAGTGCATCAAGAATGCTATGGGGCAAGAAATGTTAGAGATTTCACCTCATGGGTTTGCCGAAAAGGTCATAAGACTGTAAGCATGGTGTGTTTTGGGGGTTCAAAAGAGGAGGGGGGAGGGGGTCTGGATTGATTTTAATAGCGACTCATCATGTATATAAATACTTCAGAATTAGAGTGATTATTCTCTCTAGAAGATTTACAATTCCTTGTCTCCTTTAGAATTAGGTGATCCTGGATATATAGTGGCTACACTAATTGCATTCAATATATGTACTTGGCATGATATAGTATTCATATTAAATTATCCTAATTAAGTTGTTGCAATATCAATTTTCATGAGTACAAATCATATAATCTGTTTTTTTCCCAAGGATTAGTCATTGACATTGAAAACTTCAGTTTAACAAAATGATTTACTTCAGTTATAAGTTTCATCAGGATCACCCCCATCTCAAAAAACATTGTAATTAGCATGTTGAAAGTTTGTACACTGGGCACGCATCCTATCTCACCCATTTTCTTGTACAGTATAAGCGCTTCATCACTGTTTTTATTGTCACAAAGGACTTTGAGGAAGCAGTTGTAAGTAACTATATCAGGAGGATAACCCTTGTTTCCCATCTCTTCCAGAAATTTATAAGTTGCCTCCGTCTTTCTAGCTAAACACATGCCTTCAATCAGTTCCTTGTATGTGGATACATCAGAGAGGGATCCACTGCTTATCATATCACCAAGAAGTTTAAAACCTTCCTCCATTCTATCACTCTGGACAAGTGCCACAATCATAATTCCATATGTTCTTGCACCGGGAGAAATATGTTCCTTTTTCGTTGCTGCTCCCAATATTACCCAGGACTCTAATATAACACATTACTCCAATATTTACAGTTTCAATTGATAATTGATGTGCATTTTTATATGACTTGTAAATGTGTTTAATGTATGTATTTAACTCTTGTACATGTTTTGGATTTTAGACAGAATATAGTACTGAGGTTGGCGGTCCTGCAGAGGACGGTACACCAGAGGTAGATGACTTGGCTATTTGGATTGAGAAAACTTGTGGGCTTAAAAAAAATAGGATACTTGGTTTTTCAAGATATCGCGCACGAGACGTGTTATGTACTCCTATAGTGCCGCCGAGTATAGGTTATTCTTCACCGCAACAATCTACTGATCCTAAGGAATTAGAGAATATGATTGACATGATTGTCCTCCGTCGATTGGGTATAAAGTCTATGGATGATACTTCTACCAATGATAGTACACCACAACCGTCCATTGGTATAGATATTACTGAAAATATAACTAAATTGGTAGAGAAGAAGTTTACTAACTTCCTTCAAACATTTACCAACTATGCTTCAGTTGAGGTATTTACTAATAACTATATTTTTGTCTTTGTCCTTCATTAATCTCTTTCTATCTATTAATTTAAGTTCATCAGGTTTATTTTTTCTTATTCCTCATCTTGTTGAAATTGAATTTTGGTGTTTCTTTTGTAGGAGGAACTTTACAGGTCCAACCTTGAATTCCTTGAAAAAAATGATGATGAAGTGGACTTAACATGATGTACACTTCATTCCTTCTAGCTCATTATTTTTTTAGTTTTCTTATATTAGTTATTAAATATTGTAAGTAATATGATCCTTGGGAGATCAAGATACAATAACAAATTCTGTACTTATTGTGACTTGATCAAGATACAATATGATCCTTGTCGTTTTCTTTGTCCAATCGCTTTCCGTTATGGGGCCCATAAAAGACTACGCCGTCATACGAATATTCCTCGACAGCAAGAATATTTCACGACCAAACGAATATTCTCCGACAACAATGAATATTTTATAACCACCTGCTTATTTAAAATATTTGCGCATTTTACCCACAACTAACCACATTAATCAAATCAACCTTTATTATTTTAAAATAATAAATAGAGGAAATTAAATTTCATTTATTAATAATTTGGGGTCTTACAACCTCCCCTCCTTATGAAATTTTGTCATCGAAATTGACGTATGTACCTGGTGTTTTGAAAAGATGAGAATACCTCGCTTTCGTTTCTGTTTTCAACTCTCAGGTCATTTCCTCAATAGAATGATTTTTCCACAAAACTTTAATTTGTAGTATGACCTTCGTGCGTAAGACATGCTCCTTCCTATCCAAGATCTTGACAGGTACCTCCTTGTACGTTAAATTTTCTGCTATCTCGTCTGGTTTTAACTCAATAATGTGGTTCAGGTCGTCCACATATTTTCGTAACTTCGATACGTGAAAAACGTTATGAACACGTGTCATACTTGGCGGTAAAACGAGTCCATAGGCCACAATTCCTATTCCTATATCATCATTTAGGACCGATGATGATGAAAAATATTTTAAAGAAAACGAATCCAGTGAAGCAAAAGAACAAATATTAAGGATTCGTACTTTAAACAATTATCATTCAAAAATATTTCATAAATAACCAGAGTGGGGTAAAATTCAAGAATGAAGAACAAAACATAGATCCAATCAAAGATAGGAATCATAACAGACAATCTTGGACACAGAAAAGAAAATTTAATTTTTCTGTGAATAGTGTCGTATTCGTGAATAGTGCCGTATACGTGAATAGTGTCGTATACGTGAATAGTAACTCCGACACCAAAAGATAGAAATTTTACAAAAAATATCATCATGTTATGTGAATAGTACTCGTGAATAGTAACTCATGAATAGTAATTCATAAATAGTAACTCGTGAATAGTAACTCATGAATAGTAATCCCGACATGAAAAAGTTCCAAATTTGATAAAAAGTTCCAACCAATATTTCAGCATAATGATATTGAAGAAATAATATCATTTGAGAATAAAACAACATCCCTTACCTTAGAAAGAATAATACTTCTGATTGGAATACTGGATATAGTGCTGAAAGAACTTGCACCGTATAGCAATACTCAAAGTACTAAAATACGCTCGATATTATAGATAGAGAAAGAGAGAGAAATCTATAGTTTCTGGTGTGATTTTCAATTCTAACCTAAGCACCCTATTTATAGGAAAATGCTTAGAACACCAAAGCAGAAAATTTATTAAAATAATTTTATTTAACAAATATTCAAGCCCACTTCCCAAGAATCCGAATTCAGCTCATTTACCACACATGTGGGCTTGCAAAAAAACGTTTTTCATGAATAAAACAATTAAAACCTTCAAAAATCATTTATTTCGGAACTTCGGAACTTCAATAATTCATAAGAAATAGTCCTTTTGTTAGAAAATTCGAATCTCGCAAGTTTTTATAGAAAATTTAATTCTCTACAACTTTACAGAAGAAAGTTTTTCCAAATTCCAAACAGAAATTGACCGAAATCCACAAACGGGCGATTTTATAGGCTATAATCAAATTTCAGTCAAGAAATGGGGTCCACCGATATGTTTAACATGTTTTAAACATTTATTGCAACAAAAATACTCTTTCTCCTCGTATACTCATATATCCCACATTCATTATAAAAATATCACCATTATTATATTATAATAATATAATAAAATATTATTTTATCAGAAAAGATAAAATATTAATTTTTAACAATTGTCACTTTAAAAAATTTTCTCCATCTATATTCACATAAAATCAATATTTTTCTCATCATATAAATTAATAATTAATTATTCACAAATAATATTACAGAATCACAGTACTGGCAACCAGGCCGTTCCCAGGAAAGATGGGGCTTTCCAATAAAGATTTCTCCTTACTGGCGCGCAATTAGGTGACCAAACCTCTCCTTAGATAGAATTTTCTAGACATTGTAAATAATGTTTTCTAATAATATTATTCAAATAATATGAATTATTGCTCCGATAATAGAAAATACTGTGCAGTGACAATTATTAAAACAACAGTAATATAAAATATCAACACAGTAATTATTGAATCAATAATATAAAATACTGAACAGTAATTACTGTAAAAATTATTAAGTAGTGCCTTCTTACGTAAGAATCAATAATTGGTGTAATACCGTGTGCTACTGTGTTTTAACCACCGGGTATTCCAACAGTATTAACGGTAACAACTACGCCGTTATTTATTAACAACTTATACTTGTCGTTTTCTTCATCCAATCGATTTCCGTTATGGGGCCCACAAAAGACTGCGCCGTCGTACGAATATTCTCCGACAGCAAGAATATTTCACGACCAAACGAATATTCCCGACAACAATGAATATTTTATAACCACCTGCTTATTTAAAATATTTACGCATTTTACCCATAACTAACCACATTAATCAAATCAACCCTTACTATTTCAAAATAATAAATAGAGAAAATTAAATTCATTTATTAATAATTTGGGGTCTTACATCTACAATCTTTTAAAGTTGTATCATCAATTCATTTTTTTTTATCAACACAATACTAATTTGTGTCTCATATTCTAACCTGTGATTTGGATCTATAAAAGAAAACAATTCATAACAATATCTAACTCATAATACTCCCGTAATAAAATTTCTAAATGAAATCGTTACCTGTTGCCACCTCCTAAGTAGTTACTGCATCTTGCGCCGCCATATTGAATGTACTGGCCATTGATCTTCCTGGTTGTGCAGGTCCTCGAATCGCTAAGGTTCCGCTACCAGGTCCCATGTTGACACTTTCCTTCTCCACATTCTTCTATGGACAGTTCTGAACTAGATATTTAGTCGATCCGCACGCAAAACAACCTTGAATCTCCTTCGGATTGGGACAATTGGGTGATAGGTGTTGTGACGCTCCCAAAATAGGTCCATTCCATCCAACCCATTCTGAGTCGCCAAATACATGATACAGAAATAACTACAACTTTATTATTACATTACAACATACAAACTGTGAGTTTAAATACAGATATTGCCATCTAGACAATATTCACATACAAATAAATTCCCATCATAATTATTGATACATTATTTTACAAAAATGGTGAGGACTACTAAACAACTCTCTCTAGAACCATCATTACATCCCCCGACTCGTACTCGCTACATTCTCGTCTCCTGAGAAGAAAAATAGAACAACAAGAAAAAGGGTGAGCTCAACTAGCCTAGTAAAGAATATTATGACTAAGATAATGTACAACAAATTATCCTTAGTCTTCAACAGGAAAAAATCTGATAGAATACAATAGACAACAAGTTTTAGATCAACAACTGCAGCGGAAACAACAATTCATTAGAAGATTTAAGTAGAGAATAAAATCTATCAACATCTATGAATTTAAAAGTCCATCATCAATATTTTATCCCTGTAACATCAATCAATATATATCTCAAATCAAATCAAAGAT
>JAINUV010001391.1:0-22838 GCA_020205505.1 Panax japonicus | reverse complement strand
ATATTCAATCAGGCCATCCCGTCCAATTTCTTGAACGGAAATCAAATAATTACACACGTGGTACTGAAAAAAAATTAAAAAATAATTATTTCTGATGTGGTAACAAAAAAATAAAAATAAAATAAATTCATTGATTATGTGGCTTTTTTCTTTTTTTATCTCTTTTCCAAATATTACAAAATAATTGACTAAAGGACAAAACGCACCCCAAACTTTACTTCTTATTTACCTGTGCATCCTAAACTTAAAAAGGTGTCTAAGTACACCCAAACTTCATTATACGAGACAAAATGCACATTTCTCCACTTAGCGGTCAAAAGTGACCGGCTAAGGTTGTAACACAAGTTTGGGGTGCAAATTATTTTTGTCACATAAAAAAAAAATTTGTTTTTATTTTTAAAAACAAAAATTTGTAAAAACAAAAATTTTAAAAATAGTTTTTTTAAAACAGAATTTTAAAAATTTGTAAAAATTGTACAAAAAATTTGTAAAACTTTTAAAACAGATTTTTTTAAAAAAAAATTAAAACAGAATTTATTTTTAAACATAATTTTAAAAATAGATTTTTTTTAAAAACAAAATTTAAAAAAAAAATTAAAACAGAATTTTATTTACATTTTCTTTTTAAACAGAATTTTTAAAAATAGAAAATTTTTTAAAAACAGAATTTGTTTTAAACAGAATTTTTAAAAAAAATTAAAACAAAATTTTATTTTATATTTTGTTTTTAAACAGAATTTTTAAAATTAGAATTTTTTTAAAAAACAGAATTTTAAATTTCTGTTTGAAAAAACAAATTTCTGTTTAAAAAATTCTGTTTTTAAATTCTATTTTTACAAGTATAAGTAATGGAGTACTTATTTTTTTAAATTTCTGTTTAAATTTTTAAACAAATTCTGTTTAAATATTTAAACAATTTAAACAGAATTTTTAAACAAATTCTGTTAAATTTAATAATTTAAACAAAAAATTATTTTACAAGTTAAATTTAAGAATTTTTAAACAATAGAAAAAACAGAATTTTTAAAAAAATAAGTACTCCATTATTATTACATTTCGATACTTGATTGATGTAATAGGAGAACTTGGCAAGCAGTTATCTAAAAAGTATTTGGTCTGTATCATTCATTAGGTTTTGAAAATTTAGAAACATTTGATTATTTTACTCAACTTAATCAAGTTTTGATGTGTTTGTTTGCTTATCCTCCTATTATTTACAGTATTAACTTATAAATGCAGGGGGTGGCTGAAATATGCGAGTTTATCATCTTAAAACATAATTATTTTTAAACATAATTTAAAAAAAAAGAATTTAAAACAGAATTTATTTTACATTTTCTTTTTAAAAAGAATTTTTAAAAATAGATTTTTTTAAAAAAACAGAATTTTTTTTAAACAGAATTTTTCAAAAAATTTTACAATAGAATTTTATTTTATATTTCTTTTTAAACGGAATTTTTTAAAATAGAATTTTTTTAAAAAAATAGATTTTTTAAACAAATTTTAAAACAGAATTTTATTTTACATTTTGTTTTTAAAATAGATTTTGTTTTAAAAACAGAATTTTTTAAAAAATTTAAAACAGAATTTTGTTAAAATAGATTTTTTTTTAAAAAAAAAATTCAAAAAAAATCAAAGCAAAAAGTCGGAAAAATAAGTACTAATCACCATTTTCAAAATAAGTATAAGTAATAATAATGGAGTACTTATTTTTTTTAAAAAGAATTCTGTTTTTAAATTGTTTAAAAATTCTTAAATTTAACTTGTAAAATAAATTTATGTTTAAAATATTAAATAACTGACAAGTTTGATATAGAGCTCCCGCATTGTAGGTGAACTCAACGGTCACACGGTTCGACAGTTAGGGGTTTTACATGTTTGGTTTGAGCTATTTTTGGCAGATATGAGAATTAAATCGTCCCACCATGGGCGAGTGGGAGATATGGATCTGGGTATCCAAATGGGTCACCCATGGAGGTCCGACCCAGTTACATTAACTGAGTTCCCAATTGACAAGGTCAATTGGGGTTCATTAATTGAACGTGGATTAACTAAACGTGGAGGAAGTGTTAGGAAGTGGTTAACCACTCACGTATTAAATACCCACATCCCTCAATCGTTTAAAGAATATGCGCAATATTATTCAGTTGGCCAAATATACAGAGCTCCCAATATCGAGACCAAAACACTAATTGGTACGTACCGTGAATCAGTGCTCCATTCTCGATCGCAGTTCGGAGACGCTGTTGGGTTAAAGGAACGACATGAGATTTTTCGCATCAAAGGCTTAATCACGCTTCAAAAGGTATGCCTTTGATTCTCCTAATTATGTGTAAATATGAACAACATGCGTATTAAAAATCCTGCATATATATATATATATATATATATATATATATTATATATATATATATATATATATAATATTATGTACGGAGATGATCAAGTGCATACTCTTTATTTAACATACCTTGCTCACCATCTTTAGCGACAGACCGAAGACGATTTAATCCGTCGCGTATATCAAAGAAATGTCGTCTTAACTTTAGTGACGCATCAAACCGTCGTCATAATATATAAACCGTTTATCTGTTCTATAGCGACAGACCAAACCGTCGCCCTGTCCATCGCTAAAGGTGGTGAGCATGGTATGCACCAGAAACGAACTATATATATATATATATATATATATATATATATAATATATATATATATATATTATATATAATATATATAATATATAATACTTTATTTTTAATAATGGGTCCAAAAATATTTATATTAAATTTTAATGAGAAAAATATTTTAGTTGTTATAACGTTGCCTTATTTACTCCCTCCATTTCTTTTTAATTGACATTTTAGTATAATATATATATATATATAGATATATATATATATATATGAAAAATATAATTAATGTTTTGTATAACTGATTAAATTTATAAAAACAGAACCTATTTTGAATCTTTCATTTGACAAAGCACAATGACAGTTCAGATTTTATCTCATTCTTCCAACTTAATCTAAAGACTCACATTTCATCTCACACTAAAAACTCCCGCCCAAATCAAAATCACCCTTAAAAATTCCGCCCAAACCAAATAACAATAATAACAACAATAATTATAATTATTAATAATTATTATATAATAGTAATAATAATAATAATAATAATAATAATTACTACTACTATAATAATAATAATAATAATGAATAATGAATAATAATAATAATAATAGTAATATAATAATAATAATAATTAAATAGTAATAGTAATAATAATATAATAGTAGTAATTATAATAATTATTATAGTAATAGTAATAGTAATAATAATAATATTATTATATTATAATAATAGTAATAATTATTATAATATAGTAATAATAATATTATTATAATAATAGTAATAATAATTATTATAATAATAGTAATAATAAAAATAAAAATAATAATAACAATAATTATAATTATAATAGTATAATAATATAATAATATATAATATAATAATAATAATAATAATAATAATAATAAGTACAACTATAATATAATAATAATAATAGTTATTATTATTATTAACTAATAATATATTATAATAATAATAGTAACAATAAAAATAACAATAATAATAATTATGATTAAATAGTAGTAATAATAATAATAATAATAATAATTACTACTATAATATATTATAAGAATATTAATAATTATAATTGTGACACCCCCAAAATTAGGTATACATCACCCATCTTGAGTCGTCAGATACATGGTACAGAATTCAAATACAACTTACTAATACCACTGTCGTGTATAATACGATAAAATACAACTGTGAGTTTGAATACAATAATTGTCTACTAGAGATCATACAAACTCAAAAGGAGTCCTCAATACAATTATTGTCACACTATTTAACAGAATAATGAGGACTACTAATACTTCTCTGGTCCATCACTCCGTTCCCCGACTCATCCCAGCTATATTCTCATTTCCTGAAGAGAACACTGAAAGAAAGGGTGAGCTCAACTAGCCCAGTAAGAAATATTATGACTAAGATAATGCAGAATAAATTATCATTAGCCTTCAAAAGTGTTAAACTGATAAAATATAATAAACATCAAGTTTAACTGCAGCAGAATCAGCAATCCATTAAAAGAGTCAAGTAGAAAATAAAATATATTATCTTTTATGATTTAAAAGGTTTTTCATCACTATTATAGCTAAGACTCAGCTTAATAAATATTCCACATCATCGAATCACCCCTGCACGACCAAGGATATTCTTTAGTATCACGACCACAATTATTCATGCACTACGGCCAAGAATATTTGTGTATTCATTAATGGTCATGATCATGCCAACAACTGTCCATCAATGCACTACAGGACAATGAGGATTTTTAATTTTTACATCATTTGTAATATTACGGTCATGATTACACCGAATAATCCCTGGTCATAATCATACCAAGTCCATCTATGCACTACAGGCCACAGATGACTTTCAACAAAATAAACACGAGGATGATGACAATGATATAAGAATTCAATAAAACAAGTTCAAGAATTATTTTATCCAGGAATTATTAACGTCCAAATTTTTTTTAAACAGAATTTTTCAAAAAATTTTACAATAGAATTTTATTTTATATTTTCTTTTTAAACAGAATTTTTTAAAATAGAATTTTTAAAAAAAAATATATTTTAAACAAATTTTAAAACAGAATTTTTTTTACGTTTTGTTTTTAAAATAGATTTTTTTAAAAAACAGATTTTTTTTTAAAAATTTAAAACAGAATTTTGTTAAAATAGATTTTTTTTTAAAAACAAATTTTCAAAAAAATCAAAGCAAAAAGTTGGAAAAATAAGTACTAATCACCATTTTCAAATAAGTATAAGTAATAATAATGGAGTACTTATTTTTTTTAAAAAATATTCTGTTTTTAAATTGTTTAAAAATTCTTAAATTTAACTTGTAAAATAAATTTATGTTTAAAATATTAAATTTAAACAGAATTTTGTTTAAAAATTCTTTTTAAATTGTTTAAATATTTAAACTGAATTTGTTTAAAAATTTAAACAGAAATTTTAAAAAAAATAAGTACTCCATTACTTATACTTGTAAAAACATAATTTGTAAAAACAACAGAAATTTTATTTTTTAAACAGAAATTTAAAAATTCAATTTGTAAAAAAAATTCTATTTTTAAAAATTGTGTTTAAAAACAAAATGTAAAATAAAATTCTGTTTTAATTTTTTTAAAAATTCTGTTTAAAACAAAATTCTATTTTTAAAAATTCTTTTAAAAAGAAAATGTAAAATAACATTCTGTTTAATTTTTTTTTAAATTTAGTTTTTAAAAAATTCTATTTTTAAAATTATGTTTAAAATAAAATATAAAATAAAATTCTATTTTACTTTTTTTTAAAAAAATCTGTTTTTAAAAATTTTACAGAATTTTTGTACAAATTTTACAATTTTCACAAATTTTAAAATTCTGTTTTAAAAAAATCTATTTTTAAATTTTTTTTTTACAAATTTTTGTTTTAAAAATAAAAACAAATTTTTTTTTATGTGAAAAAAATAATTTAAACCCCAAACTTGTATTACAGCCTTAGCCGGTCACTTTTGACCGGCTAAGTGGAGAAAGTGTGCATTTTGTCTCGTATAATGAAGTTTGGGGTGTACTTAACCACCTTTTTAAGTTTAGGGTGCACAGGTAAATAAGAAGTAAAGTTTGGGGTGCGTTTTGTCTTTTAGTCAATAATATATAAATTTTTTATATCAATGAGATCTATTACAACATTATATTAATTTCTACAAAAATTAAAAATAAAAAATCATTAATTACGTGGTAAAAATAATTAAAATAATAATAAATTGAAATAAATATTTTAATTCATTTTCTTTATTTGTATTCTTTTCCTTATCTCTTTTCCATTCTTTTAATAATTATTTTTATTTTAAAAATTAATACTATTATATATTTTAATGATATAAAAAAGGTAACTACATAATTAACATAAAATAAAAAATTTGATACAATTAGAAAAAATAGATAAAAAATGATATAATAATTAAAATTAATTATACAATCAAAATCACATTATTTTTTTTATAATTTATTCTTTTCATTTATCTCTTTTCTTTTCTTTTAATTATTTTAATTTTAAATAATACAAATAATCAAAATATTCATCTCTAGAGATTCAATCGTCCCCCCTTTTTTCGGCCAAAATCAAGCCTCTAAATTATACCCAAATTTGAACTGAAAATGAATAGATCTAGCATCATTCTCACTGAAATGGAATCCTACAGTCCTTCAATTAAGACGCCCAAGACACTTAACCACCGGGAAAGCAAAACGGCACAGGGATAAAGCTCACACTCCATGGATTCCGGCAAGCTTAAGCCCAGAACCGCTTTGACCATCACAAATTCCAACATAGCAACCAATTCTTCATTACAGAGTGACATGGAAATTTTGGCCATTTAAGGTCATTCATGGTCCTCAAGGGAAACCATTGATTTTTGTCAGTTACAAAGGTGAGGAGAAGCAATTTTCAGCGGAGGAGATTTCCTCTATGGTTCTAGTGAAGATGAAGGAGATTGCAGAAGAGTATCTCCTCTATGGTTCAGCAGAGGAGATCTCCTCTATGGTCCTCGACAGTGGATCTACCAGGATTAACAGCTTCTCAAAGTTCAGAAGAAGAGAGAGGAATGTAATTTAAAATTTATGCCAGAAAAAGAAAAGAGTAATTTTTTAATGTTTTGTTTATGTTAAAAAAATGCTTTTTTTTAATAATTGAATTAATAATTCATGACTAAGTTAAAAAGAAAAGAGGAATATTAAAATGTTTTGCATGACTAAGTTAAAAATGGTGGTATAGATGGAGGTACTATACTGTAATTCATATTTTTCACATGTCTAGAACTATTGATTCACATAATTTACTATTGAATCACATTATTTACTATTAGGGGAGGTGGTGCAAGTTTGATAATACTTCCATGACTAAATTAAAATAAAGGAAAAGTTGGAGGCATTGTACTGTAATTTTTTGAGCCCCAAAATGTGCAATTATCGAAACTATATTTTTCTATAAATAGAAGCTCATTCTTCCTTTATTTCTCACCAATTCACAAAATCTTTAGAGCGATTATTATAGAGAGAAATTATAGAAAGAAGAAGAGAATTCTGCTACCTCACTATTCCAGTATCCAGTTTTTCTAAGGTAGGGAGTATTATTTCTTTCTTATCTATGAAGAGAACTTCTGTTATTCCATTCTTTATTATTCTGTTGGAATAACCTGTATACGCGGGCTACCCTATACTTGGTGAAATTCTTCTGTTGTTCCATTCTTTATCATTTTGTTGGAACATCCTGTCTGTGCGTTCTACGCCGGACCTGGTTGCGTCTTTATTATTTTGTTCGAATATCCTGTTTGTGCGTTTTATGCCCGACCTGATTCTGTCTTTATTATTTGTTGGAATATCCTGTCTGTGCGTTTTACGCCGGACCTGATTCTGTTATTTATTATTCTGTTGGAATAACCTGCTTGTGCGGTCTATCGCATGCGTGGTGATTTCTTTTATTATTCTATTCCTTATTATACTTAGTTGGTTAAAGTTTTGACTTTATACTCCATGAAATTAGTGGAATATCCTTGATATTTGCGCTTCATCCAGTATCTTTTCATGGAAATATTCTTCTGAGCATTCTTGAATTTTACTCTACAAAGCAGTATCATGTTGACAATTTGGACGTTATTAGTTCCTGGATAAATTAATTCTTGAACTTGTTTTATTGAATTCTTATATCATTGTCATCATCCTCATGTTTATATTTTGTTGAAAGTCATCTGTGGCCTATAGTGCATATGGACTTGGTATGATTATGACCAGGGATTATTGGTGTAATCATGACCGTAATGTTACAAATGATGTGGTAAAAGTCCTCATTGGCCCGTAGTGCATTGATGGACAGTTGTTGGCATTATCATGACCATTATTGAATACACAAATATTCTTGGCCCGTAGTGCATGGATAATTATGGTCGTGATACTAAAGAATATCCTTGGCCGTAGTGCATGGGTGATTCGATGATGTGGATTATTTATTAAGCTGAGTCCCAACGATAAAAGTGATGAAAAACCTTTTAAATCATAAAAGATAGTAGATTTTATTCTCTACTTGACTCTTTTAATGGATTGCTTGTTCCACTACAGTAAACTTGATGGTTGATATTGTATCTGTTTAATACTGTTGAAGGCTAACGATAATATATTCTGTATTATCTTAGTCATAATATTTCCTACTGGTCTAGTTGAGCTCACCCTTTTACTTTTATTGTTCTCTTTAGGAAATGAGAACGTAGCAGGGACTAGTCGGGGAATGGAGTGACGGACCAGATAATAGCATTAGTAGTCCTCACTATTCAGTGAAATAGTGGAAAATAAATGTAATAATATTGAATTTGAGTTTGTATATTGTCTAGACGACAATATTTGTATTAAAACTCACAGCTTATGTCTTGTCGTACTTTACACTACAGTTGTATAATTAAGTTGTATTTATATTCTGTACCAAGTATTTGACGTCTCAGAATAGGTGATGTATACCTATTTTGGGGGCGTCACATTTGGTATCAAAGCTTAGGGATATGATCCCTGGCTAAGATGTGAGACTAGAAATAGGAGGGGAGAGACGAGGAATTCCTTCGCTATTATGACCTACCTAAGTTTATTTGGTATTTAATTGGTCAGTCAGAGTGTAGGGATAATATGTTTCATATCAATTAATCCTTGTTTTGTGGCAGTATTTGAAAATGGCTTCCGAGAATATTGAGAACATCAATGGAGCACAGGAGACCGTTGAGTCTCCACAGATCAATAACCAGGACAAATGCATTAGGAAGGAGACAATCCTCATGCAAACAACAACACTAACCAAATGATGAACGATGGAATATTTCGAGGCTTCATGAAATTAATGCAACATCAGGCGAGAGCGGCTCCTATCCAAAATACAGGTAGAAACACTGGCAACTCTCGGACGATCACCGCTAAACAGTTCAACGAGCTGGGACCACCGGAGTTTATTGGAGAGCCAAAACCACTTAAGGCGGAAGCGTGGATAAAGCAGATAACCAAGATATTTGATGTCTTGGGATGCTCAGAGGAACAAAAGGTTCCCTTCACCACCTTTATGTTGTGTGAAGAGGCAGATTACTAGTGGGAATTGTAAAACGTACCCAGCTTGACACACTCAAGATGTGTTGGGAGAAGTTCCAAGAGCTGTTCAACGACAAGTACTTTCCCAAAAGTATTCATCACATGAAGGAGGTGGAGTTTATTAAGTTGGAATAAAATATATGACCATGTCGTAATACGAGGCTAAATTTACGGAGTTATCCTGGTTTACATCCCATTTGGGATAATGAGGAGCGAATGACCCGAATGTTTTTAAGAGGTTTGAAATCGGAGATACGGCACTATCTTATTTTCATAAACTGTGTTTGTATTCAGATGTTGTAAATAGGGCTCAGTTATTGGAGCGCGATAACGAGTCAACGTTAGAAAGCAGCCGGCAGAATGAAAATACTAGTGGTAACAGTCATTGAAGCGGTGACAACAAACGTGGAGGGAATCAACATGCCAGAAATGGTAACCACTTCGGTGGTAATCATAGCAAGACAATAAAAATGGATATTTCAAGAAAACGAGATTCAACAATGATGGAAAGACGTCAGCACCACACCGTTGTCAAGGAAGGAGAACGACCACCTATCATACGCTTCAAATGCGGAGGGGAGGGACACATCAGTCCAAACTGAGCGATGTCATAAAGCATGTTATAATTGTGGAAGGGAAGTCACTTAGCTCGATTTTGTCGTTCACCGAAGACAAATTCACTAGGATGGAGGCACCAAAGGCCATCCCAGAAAAGTCAAAGCCGGTAGTGCAAGGGAGAGCGTTTGTTGTGACCCCAAAAAGAAAGGAACCCGAACGAGGTTATCACGGTAAGCTTATCATAAACTCTAGTGAAGTCTATACCTTATTTGATACCGGTTCTACCCATTCTTTTATTTCTCCTACTTGCGCTCAACGTTTAAATTTGACTCCGGAGAAATTAGACTTTGACTTATCTGTTGAAACTCCATTAGGAGAAACCTTCATTACATCCACTGTTTATAAGTCTTGTTTGATTCAAATCGGTAACCGCACGTTACCTGTCGATCTTATCTCCTTAAAAATACTTGCATTTGACGTGATTCTAGGGATTGATTGGTTAACTACTCATCATGCTAAAATTGATTGTTTTCGTAAGGTTGTTAGCTTTATATTCCTAATAAACCTATTACGAATTCAAGTGACCAAACCATTAAAATCAATCACGGTCATCTCAAGCCATAAAGCTATTCGTTTATTGAAAAACGGATGTCAAGCTTTCTTAGCTCATGTCACGGATTTAAACAAAAATACGTCAGATTTGAAGGATATTTCTATTGTTAATAAATTTCCTGACGTATTCCCTGAAGAACTTCCTGGCCTACCCCAGAGCGTGAAGTTGAATTTTGTATCGACCTTGAACCCGGTACAAAACCCATTTCCAAAGCCCCATATGAATGGCTCCTATTGAACTTCAGGAGTTAAAGACCCAATTAGGAATTGTTAGACATTGGTTTCATTCGTCCTAGTACATCTCCTTGGGGTGCTCCTGTTCTATTTGTGAAGAAGAAAGATGGGAGTATGGACTTTGTATTGATTATCGGAGTTGAATCATGTCACATCAAAAATAGGTACCCATTGCCACGTATTGATGACATGTTTGATCAGTTACAAGGAGCACAATTTTTTCAAAGATCGATCTTCGTTCTGGATATCATCAGTTGAAGGTTAAAACTGAGGATATTCCAAAGACTGCCTTCAGAACTCGGTACGGGCATTATGAATTCTTAGTCATGTCTTTTGGATTGACTAATACTCATGCTGCCTTCATGGATTGATGAACCGAGTATTCAAGGAATATTTGGATCATTTTGTGGTCGTCTTTATTGATGACATCCTCGTATATTCCAAAAGACGTGAAGATCATGAGAAACACTTGAGGCTGATACTCCAAAAGCTTCGTGAAAACAAGTTATATGCCAAGTTGAAGAAATGCGAGTTCTGGCTTGAAGAAGTTGCATTCCTTGGGCACGTGATATCAAGTCATGGAATATCTGTTGACCCAGCAAAGATTGAAGCTATTCAAAGCTGGGAGCAACCTAAATCAGTGACCGAAGTACGTAGCTTTCTCGGATTAGCTGGTTATTATCGGAGATTCATGGAAGATTTTCTCAAATCGCTACTCCATTAACTCAGCTGACTGAAAAGATACAAGTTCGGTTGGAGTGAGGAATGTGAGAAGAGTTTTAAGAACTCAAGAGGAGATCATTTCAGCACCTGTTCTGACAATACCATCTGGCTCGGAGGGATTTGTCATCTACAGTGATGCTTCAGGCAAAGGGTTAGGATGTGTTCTCATGCAACATGGGAAATTTATAGCCTATGCCTCACGACAACTCAAAATATGAGAGGAATTATCCTACTCATGATCTAGAGTTGACAGCTGTCGTTTTTGCGTTTAAGATTTGGCATTACCTGTATGGAGAGAAGGTGGAGATCTACACGGATCATAAAAGCCTCAAATATTTCTTCACCCAAAAGGAACTCAACATGCGACAACGACGTTGGCTTGAACTATTGAAAGATTATGATCATACCATCCAATACCATCCTGGAAAAGCTAACGTGGTAGCTGACGCACTGAGTAGAAGATCATATGCGGGTACGAGTGCAATATTGTCAATGCAAAGGCCCATTTTGTATGACTTGCAAATGATGGAGTTAGAGATAAAGACTCTAGGGACCCACATGATGATGGAAAACATACGAGTAGAACCGACTTTAATCGATAAAGTTAAAGCTGCTCAAGCTACAGACCTGGAGCTAATGCGTATGAAGAGAAAGTGCAAGAAGGTGTTATGCCGGAAGCAAGAATCGACGAGGAAGGAATACTTGAGTCAACTCCAGACTTTGTGTTCCTAACAACCCTGATTTAAAGTATAAAATCATGATGGAGGAGCACAAAAACCGTTTGCAATCCATCCTGGGAGTACCAAAATGTATCGTGATCTTCGACATACATTTTGGTGGAGCAATATGAAGAGAGAGATAGCAGAGTTTATCTCAAGGTGTTTAACTTGTCAACGAGTCAAGGCGGAGCATCAAGTACAAAAGGTCCATTGCAACACTTGAAATTCCATAATGGAAGTGGGAACACATTACTATGGATTTGTTACTGGTCTTCCCAAGGTTTCTCAAGGCATAGATGCAATTTGGGTCATTTGATAGATTGACCAAGTCTGCTCATTTCCTACCATACGAGAAACTTATACACTTGAACGTCTTGCTCGTATGTGCATAAATGAGATTGTAAGACTTCATGGTATGCCAGTATCCATAGTTTCTGATCGAGACCCAAGATTCACTTCAAGATTTTGGGTTAGTTTGCAAAAAGCTATGGGCACAGATTTACGATTTAGCTCGGCATATCATCCTCAGACGGACGGGCAGTCGGAGAGGACCATTCAAACTCTTGAAGATCTATTAAGACTCTGTTCTTGACTTCAAGGGAAGTTGGGATAAGTTCCTACCATTGGTGGAGTTTTCCTACAACAACAGTTATCAAGCAAGTATTGGCATGGCTCCATTTGAGGAGTTGTATAGAAGAAAGTGTCGTTCTCCAGTAAGCTGGGATGAGGTGGGTGAAGCAACGTTGTTGGGACTGGAGTTGGTACGTATGACTACGGAAAAGATTAAACGATCCGATAACGTATAAAAATCTCATAAGATTGACAAAAGAGTTATGCTGATCTTCATCGAAAGGACGTGGAATTGATATTGGAGATCATGTGTTATTACGTGTTGCTCCATGGAAAGGAGTTACACGATTTGAAAATAGAGGAAAGCTCAATCCTCAATTCATTGGCCCATTTTTAATCTTTGATCGAGTAGGAACTGTGGCCTATAGACTTGCGTTACCGCCAAGTATGTCTCGTGTTCATAACATTTTTCACATATCCATGTTACGTAAATATGTGAAAGACCCGAACCACATTATTAAGTTAGAACCGGATGAAATAGAGGAAGATTTAACGTATGAAGAGGTTCCTGATAAAATCTTGGAAGAAGGAACATATTCTATGCTCCAAGGTTATACCTCAAGTCAAAGTTTTATGGAGAAACCACGATGTTGAGGAAATGACCTGGGAGTTAGAATCTAAAATGAAATCAAAGTATCCTCACCTCTTCGACATACCAGGTACGCACCCTAATTTCAAGGACGAAATTTCATAAGAAGGGGAGGTTGTAAGACCCCAACTTTTTGAATAAAGATTAAATTTTCTCGAAATATATTTTTGAATATTATGGTGTGGATTTGATATAATGTTATAGTTGTGGGTAATATTTACAAATTTTACAAAGTACGCAAGTTGTTATATAATATTCGATTGGTCGGGGAATATTCGTTTTAACAGGGAATATTCTTACAATGGTACAATCATTGGTGGACCCCGACAACGGAATTATTGTGGATTGGAAAACGACAAAAATACTTTATGAAAATAACGGCGGAAGTTTTACCGTAAACTTGAACTACCGGTAGTAAAAGTACAGTAATACGCGTGGTTGCATAGTAGCACACGGTATTGATTATTGATGCTTACGTGAGAAGTCACTCAGTTATACTCAATTATTGCTACAGTAATTACTACATCATATCTCATATTATTGATTCGATTATTGTCAAAGTATCATCTGCACAATATGTTATTTTATTAAATCAATAATTGAGACAACAAAGTTATTCATATTTTAAATTGCAATATTTATAATGTCTAGAAGTTCTGTCAAGGAGAGGTTTGGTCACCTAATTGCGTGCCAATAAGGAGAAATTCTTATTAGAAAGCCCCCTCTTTCCTGGGAACGACCTGATTGATAAATATTGTGAGTTATAATTTTAATGATGAATGTTTTTAAAATTAAAGTTGTGTTCGGAGTTGAATTTGGAAACGCGGACGTGATATTTGAGTCCAGAATGATGAAATTAGTAAAAATAGTTTATAAACACAAAATTTTTCGAAAATCACTATTTGGTCAAAAAGTCAACAGTTGAATTTTTTGGGAAAAGTCAACCTTCGAAATTTCAAAATTTATATTTTTGATAAAAATGGTTTCATTGTGTTGGAATTATTTGTGTTAGTGAAAATCGACAATTAGTTCGATAATAATTGATGTCTGGAGGTTATATTGACCAATCGGGTATTTAACCAGATAAATGAGCAATTGATATTGTTATTATTTCACATGATTATAACTATTTGTTCCAATGTGTATACTATTGTTTCACATCTTGTTACTATTAGGGGAGTTGGTGCAAGATTGATAATACTTGCATGACTAAGTTAAAAATAGAGGTATAGATGGAGGTACTATACTGTAATTCGTATTTTCACATGTCTAGAACTATTGATTCACATAATTTACTATAATCACATTATTTACTATTAGGGGAGGTGGTGCAAGTTTTATAATACTTCCATGACTAAATTAAAAATAAAGGAAAAGTTGAGGTATTGTACTGTAATTTTTGAGCCCCAAAACGTGCAATTATCGAAACTATATTTTTCTATAAATAGAAGCTCATTCTTCCTTCATTTCTCACCAATTCATAAAAGCTTTAGAGCGATTATTATAGAGAGAAATTATAGAAAGAAGAAGAAGTCTGCTACCTCACAATTCCAGTATCCAATTTTTCTAAGGTAGGGAGTATTATTTCTTTCTTATCACGAAGAGAACTTCTGTTATTCCATTTATTATTCTGTTGGAATAACCTGTATACGCGGGCTACCCTATACTTGGTGAAATTCTTCTGTTGTTCCATTCTTTATCATTCTGTTGGAACATCCTGTCTGTGCGTTCTACGCCGGACCTGGTTCCGTCTTTATTATTTTGTTCAAATATCCTAACAGTGCGTTTTACGCCGGACCTAATTCTGTCTTTATTATTTTGTTGGAATATCCTGTCTGTGCGTTTTACGCCGACCTGATTCTGTTATTATTATTCTGTTAGAATAACCTGCCTGTGCGGTCTATCGCATGCCTGGTGATTTCTTTTATTATTCTATTCCTTATTATACTTAGTTGGTTAAAGTTTTGACTACTATACTCCATGAAATTAGTGGAATATCTTGATATTTGCGCTTCATCCAGTATCTTTTCATGGAAATATTCTTCTGAGCATTCTTGAATTTTACTCTACAAAGCAGTATCATGTTGACAATTTGGACGTTATTAGTTCCTGGATAAATTAATTCTTGAACTTGTTTTTATTGAATTCTTATATCATTGTCATCATCCTCATGTTTATATTTTGTTGAAAGTCATCTGTGGCCTATAGTGCATATGGACTTGGTATGATTATGACCAGGGATATTGGTGTAATCTGACCGTAATATTACAAATGATGTAAAACCTCATTGGCCCGTAGTGCATTGATGGACAGTTGTTGGCATGATCATGACCATTATTGAATACATAATATTCTTGGCCAGTGCATGGATAATTGTGGTCGTGATACTAAAGAATATCCTTGGCCGTGTGCAGGGGTGATTCGATGATGTGGATTATTTATTAAGCTTGAGTCCCAACGATAAAAGTGATGAAAAACCTTCTAAATAAAAAGATAGTAGATTTTTTCTCTACTTGACTCTTTAATGGATTGCTTGTTCCGCTACAGTAAACTGATGGTTGTTTATTGTATCAGTTTAATACTATTGAAGGCTAACGCTAATATATTCTGATTATCTTAGTCATAATATTTCTACTGGCTAGTTGAGCTCACCCTTTTACTTTTATTGTTCTATTTAGGAAATGAGAACGTAGCAGGAACTAGTCGGGGAATGGAGTGACGGACCAGATGATAGCATTAGTAGCCTCACTATTTAGTGAAATAGTGGAAAATAAATGTAATAATATTGAATTTGAGTTTGTATATTGTCTAGACGACAATATTTGTATTAAAACTCACAGCTTATGTCTTGTCGTACTTTACACGACAGTTGTATAATTAAGTTGTATTTGTATTCTGTACCAAGTATTTGACGACTCAGAATAGGTGATGTATACCTATTTTGGCATCACACAATCCCTAGAACTCCGCAACAAAATGGTGTGGCGGAGAGAAGGAACTGAACATTATTAGACATGGTTAGGTCTATGATGGCGCAAGGAAATTTGCATATCTCCTATTGGGGTGATGCATTGTTGAATATGACATACATACTTAACTGTGTGCCTTCAAAATCAGTTCAGTCCACCCCATATGAAATGTGGACCGGCAAAAAGCCCAAATTGGGCGGAATGCGACCTTGGGGATTGACAGCTTACGTGCACAATACTTCTCATCAGCATGGGAAGTTGGGCCTGAGTGGTAAGAAGTGTATTTTTGTAAGATATTCTGAACACTCCAAAGGTTATGTGTTTGTAGGAGAGCCCTAATGGGATTATATCTGAGATAGAGTCACGATATGGGGATTTCCTTGAGGTCGATTTTCCTAGCATAGGTGATGTGATCAAGGAGATCAACCTTTATGAGATGGAGGAAGATTTAGGCGCCCCAACTCATACAGTAAAAGCCAAAGAGGTTATTCCTCAGGCTCCTGTAAAAAGTGGGAGTGACATGCCTTCGTGCAGTTCTCATCCATCAAATGAAGAGTCTCATATTCCTCAAACGCGTAGAAGTCAAAGGGGTAACGTTTCACGTTGTCTTTTTGAGATTGAGGGGAATGCATTTGTAGCTGATGCCCAAGATGATGAGGAACCTCTATCTTATCGAGATGCTTTATCATCTGCTATGAGAGATAAGTGGATGATTGCAATGGAAGAAGAAATGGAGTCCATGAGGACTAATCAAGTCCGGGACTTGGTTGACCTTCCACCAGGGCGAAAGGGTATTGGGAACAAGTGGGTTCTTAAAGTCAAACACAAGGAATGGTTCCATTGAAAGTTACAAAGCTCATCTTGTAGCCAAGGGCTACACCCAGCAATAGGGAATTGATTACGAGGAAACTTTCTCACCAGTTGTGAGGTTTGCCTCAATTCGCCTCATCCTAGTGATTGTCTCACATTTAGATTTGGAGTTATATCAAATGGACGTTAAGAAAGATTTTCTCAATGAGATTTAGCTGAGGAGATATACATGGATCAGTCAGAGGGATTCGTCATGAAAGTACAAGAGCGCAAAGTATGAAAGCTCAAACGTTCTATCTATGGTTTGAAATAAGCGTCCAGAAATGGTATCTGAGGTTCCATCGAGCTGTCATTAGTGATGGGTTTACGATGATCGAGGAAGACCATTGTGTATATATCAAACGGTCCAAAGATACATTCTTTATCTTATCTATGTATGTCGTTGACATCTTTCTAGCTGGGAACGATAAGGAGATGATTGTCGCCACCAAAGGGTGGCTGTCTTCTAACTTTGAGATGAAGGACATGGGGGAAACATCTTATGTTCTCGGAGTTAAGATCTTTAGAGATCGCTCAAGGAAGCTTTTTGGTTTTTCTCAAGAGACCTACCTTAAGAAGGTTCTTGAGCAATTCTAGATGAACAACTGTAAACCCATAGACACTCCTATCGCTAAAGGCAACTCCATTGGACCCGAACAATTCCTTACTTCTCCCGAGAAAATTAAGAAGATGTCCCATTATCAGTATGTCAATGCTATAGGAAAGCTAATGTATGCAGTTGTGTGTACTCGGCCTGATATAGCATATGCAGACGGTTATCTCGGTCGGTATCAGTCAAACTCTGGGATTGTTCATTGGAAGGCAATCAAGAGGATCTTGCGATATTTGAAAGGTACTTTGGACTATATGTTATGTTATGGAGAACCGGACCTGCGATTAATTGGTTACTCCGATGCCAGTTGGGGAGGTAACCAGGGGATGCACAAGTCGACTTCAGGATATGCATTCTTGTTATATGGAGGTGCCATCACTTGATGTAGTAAGAAACAGACTTGCGTTGCTCTTTCTACGATGGAGTCGAAGTTTGTGGCTTGTACGTCAGCTTTTCAGGAAGCCATGTGGCTGAGGAGATTCTTCGAGGATCTTGGTGTTGTCTCTCATGCTTCAGATCCTGTGATTATTTACTGTGATAGCACGGCGACCCTATATTACACTAATTAAGGACCCCAAGTACCACGGCAGGATGAAGCACATCGACTTGAGGATAAACTTCATCAGAGATATCATAGCAAATATTGAGGTGATATTAGAGTACATGCCCACTGGTCTTATGATAGCCAATCCTTTGACAAAGCCAATTCCTAAAGATGTTTTTTGTAGGCATGTTAGTTCATTAGAGCTTCGTAGGATTTGATGTACTTTCTATTATTTCCTTGTATATACTCATTATTTGGCTTGTATTAGAGATATGATTGTATTTCGAGATATTTATCATTTATGCGAGTTTATTTATTTCCACTTGTGTTTGGTTATTTAGGGCATATGATAAATTTTAGATGTTCACACAGTTATTATGCATACTGGATATGCACACCTAAATATATGTCAACAAGTTGATTGTCTCATTCACACGAGCAATCACCCTTGGCGCTTTGAAAGCGAGCAAGGTTGAAAACTCATTATTGGCACTTTGAGTAGCGAGCTATTGATGCTTTTGATGGCAATCAATTGACGCTTAGTAGCGAGCAAAATGAACATGATGTCGCCTTGGCATGAGCCAAGATGAGGTTAACTTGGATTAACCAAATATAGTATGCCCCACCATCTATCTTAGCCTGTATTGATAGCCGGATACAAAATTTTAGGTTTGGCGCTTGGAAAACGAGCAATCTGAAAAATTCGAGTTAGGCACTTATGAAGTGACTGGACTAAGATCCGTACGACACGACCATAGGACATATGCTCATGTAGATGAGATTGTCTGTCATAACATGATAACCGGATGCAAGTTTCAAATATGGCGCTTATATAAGCGAGCAATTTGAAAATGTTCTAAGGTCGCACAACAAGGTTATAGGATAGCATATTATGAGCGAGTTACATGTGCTTAGCGACCATGTAAAAGATGTGAGAGAATGAATCCTTGCTTCCTCACTGTGTGAGTCTTATAGGACAAGTTTTGTTCCTACGTCAAGTGCTCTTTGTGATCTTTGACTATATGCAAAAGCATGGATTAATGTTGCTACTTTGGTTTTGATTCCTAAGGTTAGGATTGATGAGACTATAAGGATCGATTTGGGAAAGAAGTTGATTCATTTCTGAGTAGTATTAAGGCAAAGGGAAGACAATTTGATTTCACCTCGTTCTGCACTTATTGTCGACAACTATAACGCTTTGATAGCGATATAATAATAAGTGAGATACGAAAAGGACGTGGGCCCCCAAAGATGGTTAAGTAAGCTCTCTGAAGGTTAGAGATACTTAACATAGTGAAAATTCAAATGTCTGGGTAATCTTGAGTTATGGGTTGTAGCCTCTATGTGAACTAATTAAGTTCGACATAGAGCTCCCGTATTATTTCTTTGAAAGGGTAGATGTCTCTATGTGACCCTAACAAGTTGATATAGAGCTCCCGCATTGTAGGTGAACCTAACGGTCGCACGGTTTCGACAGTTAGGGTTTTACATGTTTTGGTTTGAGCTGTTTTTGGCAGATATGCGGATTACATCGTCCCCACCATGGGCGAGTGGGAGATATTGGATCTTGGGTATTCAAATGGGTCACCCATGGAGGGTCCGACCCAGTTACATTAATTGAGTTCCCAATTGACAAGGTCACTTGGGTCATTAATGTGAACGTGGATTAACTAAACGTGGAGGAAGTGTTAGGAAGTGGTTTAACCACTCACGTATTAAATACCCACATCCCTCAATCGTTTAAAGAATATGCGCAATATTATTCAGTTGGCCAAATATACAGAGCTCCCAATATCGAGACCAAAACACTAATTGGTAAATACCGTGAATCAGTGCTCCGTTCTCGATCGCAGTTCGGAGACGCTGTTGGGTTAAATGAACGGCATGAGGTTTTTCGCATCAAAGGCTTAATCACGCTTCAAAAGGTATGCATTTGATTCTCCTAAATGTGAATATGAACAACATGCGTATTAAAAATCCTTCATAATATATATATGTACGGAGATGATCAAGTGCATACCTCTTTATTAACATACCTTGCTCCATCTTTAGCGACAGACCGAAGACGATTTAATCCGTCGCGTATATCAAAGAACTGTCGTCTTAACTTTTAGTGACGCATCAAACCGTCGTCATAATATATAAACCGTTTATCTGTTCTATAGCGACAGACCAAACCGTCGCCCTGTCCATCGCTAAAGGTGGTGAGCATGGTATGCACCAGAAACGAACTATATATATATTAATACTTATTTTTAATAATGGGTCCAAAAATATTTATATTAAATTATTTAATGAGAAAAGTATTTTTAGTTGTTATAACTTTGCCTTATTTACTCCCTCCATTTCTTTTTAATTGACATTAGTATTATATATATATATATTATATATATATATAGATATCTATATATATATATATATATAATATATATGAAAAATATAATTAATGTTTTGTATAACTGATTAAATCTTTATAATAAAACAGAACCCATTTTGAATCTTTCATTTGACAAAGCACAAGGACAGTTCAGATTTTATCTCATTCTTCCAACTTAATCTAAAGACTCACATTTCATCTCACACTAAAAACTCCCGCCCAAATCAAAATCACCCTTAAAAATTCCCGTCCAAACCAAATAACAATAATAACAACAATAATTATAATTATATTAATAATTATTATTATAATAGTAATAATAATAATAATAATAATAATAATAATAATAATTACTACTATAATAATAATAATAATGAATAATGATAATAATAATAATAGTAATAATAATAATAAAATAATAAGTAATTTAATTAATTATAGTAATAGTAATAGTAATAATAATATAATAATATTATTATTATAATAATAGTAATAATTATTATAATAATAGTAATAATAATTATTATAATAATAGTAATAATTATTATTATTATTATAGTATAATAAAAATAAAAATAATATAACAATAATATAATATAATAGTAATATAAAATAATAATAATAATAATAATAATAATAATAATAATAATAATAATAATAATAATAATAATAAGTACAACTATAATAAAATAATAAGAATAGTTATTATTATTATACTAATAATACTAATTATAATAATAATAGTAACAAAAAATAACAATAATAATAATTATGATTATAATAGTAATAATAATATAATAATTTATAATAATATTATAAGAATATTAATAATTATAATAATAATAATAATAATAATAGTAATAATAAATAGTAGTAAAAGTAATAGTAATAATAATAATAATTATAATATATTAGTAAATTAATTATAATAATATAATAGTAATAATTATAATAATTATATTATAATAGTAATAATAATAGTAATAATAATAACAACAATAATAACAATAATATAATTTATATTTCATTTGACAAAGCACAAGAACGGTTCAGATTCATCTCAATTCTTCCAACTTAATCTAAATGGCCACATTTCATTTCACACTAAAATTCCCGCCCAAATCAAATTCACCTTTAAAAATTACGCCCAAATCTAATAAAAAAATAATGATAATAATAATAATAGTAATAATAGTAATAATAATAATAATAATAATTATTATATTATAATAGTAATGATAATAATTATTATTACTACTATAATAATAATAATATAATAAAAATAATGATAATGATAATCATAGTAATATTTTAATAATAATAATAATAATAATAATAATAATAATAATAAAATTAATAACAACAATAAAAATACTAATAATAATAAGAATAACAATAATAATAATTATTATTATAATAGTTATAATAATAATTATTATTATAATAATAATAGTATAATTATAATAACAATAATAATAGTTTATTATTATTATATTATTATAGTACTAAAAATAATAATAGTTATTAGAATAATAATAATAATAATACTAATAGTAATTATTATTATTATTATTAATACATTTAAAATTATTTAAATTTAGTAATAATTATAATAATAGTAATAATTATAATAATAATAATAATTTATGATAATTAATAATAATAATATAATAATAATAAATATTATTTATATTATAATTAAAATAATATATTATATTATAGTAATAGAATAGTAATAGTAATAGTAATTATAATAATAATATTAATATTAAAATAATTAATAATAATAATCATAATAGTAATAATTATAATAATTATTATGTAATTTAATAAATAATAATATAATAACAGTAATAATTAAATAATTATAATAATAAATTAATAATAATAATTTATAATAATAGTAATAATAATAATAATAATAATTATAAAATAGTTATAGTAATAAGAATAATAAGAATAATAATAATTATTATTATAGTAATAAAAATTATTATTATATAATATAATATATAATATTAATATTAATAATATAATAAAATAGTAATAATTATAATAATTATTATATTTATAATAATAATAGTAATAATAATAACAACAATAATAACAATAACAATAATAATAACAACAATAATAATAATAATTATAATATTAATATTAATTATTATTATAACTATAATAGTA